>JAPKLX010000307.1:208860-229132 GCA_026898415.1 Leonotis leonurus
TATTATTATTATTATTATTATTATTATTATTATTATTATTATTATTACTATTATTATTATTATTATTATACTTTTTCAGCTTTTATGGTGTTTGTCCTTGAGGTATCTAATAATTGCACTTTCACACCCTAAAGTTTGAGGAATATGTTAAAAGGTATTGCTTGGACCACTAGCAATTGGTACTATATACTTATTCTTACCCTGTTCTCTTCTGAAGTTTTGGTCCCAAAATTTTTTCGATTTTGTGATCTCGATTTCGATCGGAATTTCAAGAGTCCCGAATTACGAAGTTGAAATTTTTTAATTCTACATACATAATAAAAATATCCAGAATTTTTGAACGAGACTAAAATTTCTCGAAGAGGATCAAAACATCCCGAATTTATAAAATTAATTTGGGAAATCGGGAGTCCTGATCAGGATTCAAGACTCCCGAGTCCCGAACATTTCCAAAATTTGAGACTCGGGGTCCCAAATTCTGTCAGGACTGAAAAAGTTTCAAGTCTTAGTCCCAAATTCTCAGCCCTACTTATTTTATGTCATATTAGAGAGCATAACTTTTTTACATGTAAAATAAGAAGTAGTATAAAAAATGAAAATATATATATACTCTCTATTTCCACTATTTTTGGCTTGATTTGACAAAAAAATATTCATAATTTTAGTCAAATCAACCCAGAAAGAGTGAGACAGAGGAAGTAGCATTCACAAATTTTTTAAAAATTATTTTATGCTATTTAAAAATAAGAAAGAAAGAAAGTCAAATTCTTTTATCGACATAGCAATAAAGTTCTATGGTAAAAAATAAGATATTAGAAAGTAAAGTAGTCAATAAATAAAAGGGACTAAAGGTGACTAAGTGTATCCTTTCATGTTGTGATTTTTATCGTTTATCTGAACAATTTTCGATTTGTTCAATTATTTGCTTGCATTGATATATAAAAGAAAATTTGTCCTCTTTGACTTGGCCAATCGCCATGCATGTATGTACTTGAATCGTTATAGTTAGAATCGTATATCGAATCGTAATCTAACTGTTGGTTCACAGTTCTATTATTTTGAATTCGTAATCAATTCGTCATTACTATAATTTATGGTTTAGATATCGAAATCGTCTAAGGCGGCTTCAATTCCGAATTAGTTCAATTAAAACCGTCTTAAAAAATTAGCACTTTTACATGAATTTACAAGTTAAGGTTACAATTACGGTTCTAGGAACAACCATCTAGAAACCACCGTTTCACGATTCCAAACATTTAGAGATGAAACTGAACTATTTCATACACAGTTATAGTTCATAATCGAACAGTCGAAAACAATTACGATTCTCGAGATCGCCTATTACAGTTGAGTTATAGTCCGATTCAGATGATTAGATTGTTTTGAACATTCTTGAAAACTTCTCAACGAAAACATTTTCATTAATGTTGTTTTTGTATAACTAGTCATTAATATTGGGCTTATATAAATTGGGCCTTTTATTGGATTGTAGTTATTGGGCTTTGTTTTCTGTTTGGGAAAATCTGTAAACACGTTTTTCATTATTCACCAAATTCTGTTACTCCATTACTTAAGACGATCACTGCCGGAGCACCTCCGCTTGAATCTCCTCCACCCGCCACCGCCTTCGCCGCCACTGTCTCCGCCTACGCCCACGCCTCCACCGCCACCGCCTTGGAGTTTGGACTTTCAGGTTCATTATTAGTCGCATTTTTTGTGTTGATTTTGTGAAATGGTGGTTGATAACTCGATTATGAGAACCGAGACTTGGGAGCGCACTTTCCACGACGTAATCGATGAATTATTTGTTCGCAAGTTTTGCCAGTTTCGTTTTATGGTTGTAGATTCTTTGGTTGTTGCTTCCATGCTGTGGAGTTTTCGGTAGTTCAGTGATCGAATTATCCGACACCATTAATCGAGTTGCTAAGTCCATAATAGAACAATGGTGAGAGAATGAGATGTTTGATTGTTTGTTAACGAGGTGTTTGATGAATTGTTTGTTCATATTTTCTTTACTTTCTTATTATGCTTGTGAAATCTTTGGTTGTTGCTGGCATGCAGTGGAGTTTTCGGAAATTCAGTCACCGAGTGGTGAGTCCAAAGAGAACAATAGTGAGAGAATGAGTCTATTAAAATCTAGTTATAATGCAATACTTACTGCAAATAATTTAAAAAGGAATTTGAACCACGATAGATTTCTTACCAGCCTAAAGTATTACTGCAAACAGTAAATTTGGTTTATATATATTCAATCTCTATAACAAGAACCTCATTGTGCGTGTGTATACTCAATCTCCTCAATGACAAAACCTCTTTCTACCTGCTTCTTGTCATTAGTTTCTCTTGAGATTTTTCAGAGATGGACTCAAGAGATCCAGGAACTTGGTTAGCTGAGAATAAGAGCTTGAATTTGCCATTGGGGTTCAAATTCATCCCAACTAGCGAAGAATTGATCGAATACTATTTGATTCCCAAATTGAAGGGTGAAAAGCTTCCATCATCACACTGTTTTATGAACCTCGATGATCTTTACCAATATGAGCCTTACTGTCTTCCTTTCAGTAAGTCCCACATAAGCTTATTCTACAATATGCTTTTGATTTGCTACTTCTTAGTTTTGCTTCAGTTTCATGTTCTTGAACTAGTCTCTGTTTATGTTTTTAAGGTTGTCTTGATGACATATTGATGTTTTGAGGTATATAACATAAGAGGATCACTAACTTGTACTTTCTTTGCAATTTGACCTTCCTTAAATCTTGATGAATTTAATATATAAATTTTGTAATTGATAGTTCCACATTTCTTTTGGTGATCTAAAAGATTATCTTGATGTCTCCGGTTTCTAGGAATTAAGTCCTCAGCAAGAGTAAACAACGTCGTTTGAGCTTTAGTTATGCATAAGTCTCCATTTTATACAGTTATGTTGTTTGAGCTTGTTGGCGTTCACATCATATCTTTGATCATCAAGAATTCCACATTGGCGACAACATCATCTTTCTGTTCAGGCAATTGCAAAATTTTGGAGTTTATATATTAACTCGTTGATATTTAAAAGTGAGACTCGAACTGCAAAAGGGAATAAGTAACTGGTTTGATGTCTTGCTGAAACGGATTCAATGTGTTTGTTCTTTACATGTTGCCTTATCCTCTTCTATTGGAACATAGATACACATGCATGGTCGATCAGATATACGTTTTCTACATCTTTTGAAATTCGACGAATCACTATTTTTTATTAGATCATTCCAGGTATGCCGAACAAAACAAGGCATACTTTTTCACATTGAACACGAGGAAGAACCAACAAATTCTAACTACGCCCAAGGGCTATTGGAAGGTTTACACAGATAGTGTGCCCGTTAGGGAGGACGATGAACTCATCGGCTTTATGACCAAATTCTTTTACTACACTGCCGATGGAAATCAAACTCAATGGAAGATGGTAGAGTACCGTTGTCACCCCTCTCGAGTTCCTGCTACCTCTACCGATGTAAGTATACATGCATCCGTATCCTTTCTTGTTCTGTTTGAAACTATGGTTATATATGACACTGCCCTTATATTTTTGCAGATGAAGAGTTACGTAGTTTGCAAAATCATGCTAAGGATGAAGGATTTGAAATGAAAAACATCAGAAGATGTAAAATGACACCAGTTGATATATAGGAAGAAATTATAGGCCCAAAAATATTCTAACATCACTTTTCTTTTTCATTTTTAACTGTCGATTTTAATTGGAGAGATTGGAATTACCAGCTGGCTTGACTATAGAAGTATTGATATTTTATCCAATATACATGCATATTTAGGATCAATTCTCCATCGTTACAAGTAGCCTTCATTCTCCGATTAACATTATCTCCATTTTGCGATATTATTGTATGCTAATGAATATAACTACTCGTAAACTATTCGAGGTTTGACTCGAAAAAAGTTCGTTCGGAGCTCGATTCAATAGTAAACAAGCCGAACTCAAATTTGATATTAAGCTTGATACTTTATCTAGCCGAGCTTGAACGCGATTTCAAGCTTGATACTTAAATTGAGCTGAGCTCATGCAGATGATGTTTGGGTTGTTGAGTTTGCGAACTTGTTCGAATTCATTTATTTACGAGCATGTTAGATGAGTCTGTTCGCGAGTTTTCAATCGAACCAACGCATGAACTTCAATAACTAATTTGTCAAAATAAAAAATTTATACGAGTTCAAATTTGAATTTGAGCCGAACTTAAAAATGTAAAAAATTCAAACGAAATTCAAACATCTCAATATTTAAACGAATCGAACTGGAATGATATTGGGTGATGTTGAATATTTACTTTTAAAGTTTGATTAATTTTAAAAAGATTTGGTTAGAAAAGCCCATTAAGTTGCTCAAGATCTAAAGCCGAAACAAAAGGTAACACTTCAGAGCCCAAATTTTAGTATTCTAATATGCTAGTAATAAACACTTATATAAAAGGGGAAAATAAGTAAAGAAAGAGCACTAAAACGCTGTCGTATAGAGTTGTTCTCTATTCTTCATGTAGAATACTAAAAGAACACTAAACGCTGTCGTATCTACTGAGCAAGAGACGCGAAAGAGGAAAACAAAACCCGAATAAATTCATCACCGAAACGCCGTCGTATAGAGTCGTGCTCTTCATTATAATCATATTCCAGATCTTCGTGTTACCACCACAGATCAATTGCTCCTCTCTCTCATGGATTCTCGCAGAGCTTACTCTCTTTCCATTCTGTTCATCATCTCACTTTTCTCCCTGCATCCCAAGGTCGGTTATCTCACCCTTCCCAGCTCCGTGTGTTTGGTCAATTTGTTGGGTTTTATGATTCTAAATCATTATATTGTGTATGTATTCAAGTTAAATTTGAATTGATTTGGTTTATTTCAGGTGATTTACGGGGATTCCTCGGTACTATTCATCGATAGTCCTACTCGCCATTATCTTCGCCCTTCATCGGATCAGGTAGTTTTTTTTATTAAGGAGTGATTCTGGATTTCCTATGCAACTGATGCTTAAGTTCATTATGAATTTGGGATTCGATTAAATGTATTATAAGGGGATGTTGGAAAGAGTCGTGATGCGATTATCGTTGATAAGTTGGTAAAATTATATACTGGGAGATCGAATGTTTTACTTTCCTGTTGATGGTTTGATGGATAGATTCAGTTCTGCATTGGTGCCAAGTCAAGTTATTGATCAATGATCAGGGAGATTACTTGATTATAGAAAAATGGATTTTGAATTTAAGAACATGGATCCAAATTGGTTTTACCATTTATTTGATTTTTCAATTGCCTTTCGCGATTAGTTATATAAATCAAATTTTAGCGTTTAAAAGACCTTTGCCCAGACCGTCTCCAAACTTACATCTCTCCTCACCTAGAAAAGACGCCTCAACTACACCTTAGGGTCTTTATGAATGTCTAGATATAATGGTTTCTGTATTTTGGAGTGACCCGTCTAGTGTTGTTTATTGATATAAGATATAAGTCTGTTTTGTTTCTTCTCCATAAAAGAAAGAAGGGATCTTTGCTTCTTCTTTCATGTATGGTGTCCTTCAAAGTCAATTTTGATTCTTAATAGAGGGCCTGTGAGTTTTGTTTGAATTCACTATGTTTGTACAAGCTCTATAAAGTATCAACCTAGCCATCTCACCCTCACTTGGTAGAACTGATGTTATATCCTAAGAGTAAGAGGGGAGGTGGGGACAGGGTATCCAATTGATTAATATGATAGTGCTCTGGCTGCAAGGAGTGCTTTTTCTGGGGTGAATCATTGAATTTTGAATTAATTTTATTTGATTGTGAAATAAATCTTGTTATTTGTGCAGAGTATTTCACTTTCCCCATCTGAAATTGGTGCTACTGCATCAGTGTTGCTTGGCTTTGCACCCCCTTCTACGCTCACTGCTGCTAGCTCATCCAAGGTACATATCCAGTACCGTTGATGTAACTTCATCGATTGATACTTCATGTCTTCATCTTATGCCTATAACTGCTAACATTGCATTTTTTAGCTGAATGACGTGCTTGTGCCCAATCCATTCAATAAGCCCCGTGCCTTGTTGATGGTTGAAGTTACAGGAGCTGAAGAAGGTATGCTAGTTGGTTTTTAATAAGCTGTTGCCCATTTTTTTACTGTGTGTTAAAGGATTTAAGTGTTGCTATTTATACAGATGGTCAATTTGTCGCTCACTCAGACAAATCTATATCTGGTAACACTCTGAAGATTAAGGTTGAAGGTAACCAAAGAGTAGAAATTCAGCTGCCAGGTAACGGATCTTTGTGATTTTATATACCACAACACTTGTAATCCCTGAATATTTCATTGATGTACTCTGTTATATTAGCAGATGAGGATGAAATTTCAATGGTCTCATTAAATGAAGTCTCAAGCAATGCTGAATGTTCAGACAAAGAACTAAGTGAATTCGTTAGTTCTCTCTCTCTGTCCCCCACACCTACCAAATTGTACACTTTTGTTAATTTTAACTTTTGGGGTTTTTGGTTTCCCTGTAATCAGGCATCCTGGTTGGGTGGATCATATGTCGAAGATGCATCTCAATCATTGAATGGAGAGTTACTCATTCCTATTGCTAATGGTGCTTTTATGAGGCTTCATATGTCAGAGGTTATTAAATTTTAAGTTTTGCCATTGATTATTTTTATTATTGATTTGGTTTCTGTTAGCACTCAAAAATCTGTTCTGTATTCGACAGAAAGCTGACAGAGAATTTACAACAAGCCTTGTAAGGTTTATTAGTAATATGAGAAAGGCTATGGAGTTGCATCTAGTATTGGCAAAAAGTGAGCACAATCCTGCAGAGCTTATGACAGGCAGATTTGATGGAGTCAAGGTAATCCATAAATTACTGATTTTTATTTCTTTCATAAATGATTAGATCTTATAATTAGTCTGGGACCCGGTTATTCAACAGACTTATCATTTTCTGATTAGTTTTTCCTAAAAAAATTATGAATTTGGTCTAACCAGTTCAGTCTTGGAATTTCATCATTATTTTTGCTGAATAGGAGTTGGTTTAGCACAATAACTTGCATATTTTTTATTTTTCTTGTGGAAGAACACTAGGGCACTGTGCAGAAAATATAGTCTAAAGTGTCATAATATTTTAACAATTTTTCTAAGGCTAATTTAGATATTAGATGAATGGATAAGCTTTCAGTATCGGAAGTTAGTGTGTATCAGTTGAAACAGTTGACTGATCTAATTGTGTTTATTCAGTCGTCATATAATCGAACAAGATAAGTAAAATTTTCAGTTAAAAAGCAAATTGTGCATCCTCTTGGTGTAAAACAATGGAGTCATCCTTGAAATTTAATTTGATTTAAAGTGATGATCGAGTGATGTTAGTGTGGTAATTGGTATCAAACATAAACATGTGGCAGTTCATGACTCAATTGTTCAATTCTTAATTATTGTAGGCTCTACAAGATCACTATGGAAAGGAGGGAATTGCTCAAAGTGGAATTGAAGTATTTGTTAATTCCATATCAAGAATGCTCGACTCCTTGCAGGCACCATACGAAGGTATCCCTAGTTTTTAGAATCATGGCATGAATCACTTGCTGGAGTAAGATTTTATTGTACTCCATTGCTAATGATCTCAAAGACCCTATTTAGTTTGCATTTTATGATACATCTTATGCCTACACGTGGTGTCTTAAGGTATTCTGCTTGACTAATAGAGAATTCTGGCGATGTGCTTGGTTCTTAAAATTGATATACAGATATTTGCAAATGAAACTTATTAGAAAGTATTTAACTATTCATGTCTTCTACTTGCATTATCTTAGAAACGGATTTATCCTTCTTGGCAGGGAAAATTGTTGGAGTCATCGCCCACAGTAGCTGGGTTGATTCAGAGCAAGAGAATATGTTCCAATTCACAGTAAATACGCGATCATCCGCTCGTTTGCTTCAGGGAGTAATCCCTTCACCTCAGACAATCATAATCGCAGAAATAGCCTTCGTTAGACTCACATTGGCCTGGATAACGGGGATCATTCTTCTTATTGCCACTATTTTGGGGGTAAAATTTCTCCAACCATGCTCCGTTAATTTTGTCCAATTGAGTCACTCTACTTGCAATCAGGGATATAAATTTTCACCACATACATAAATAATTGCCATTTTCTTTCCACATAAAACAAGATTAGGTATTTTCCTGTTTTACTATTGACTATTCGGTACATAATATCAATAACTGAGTTCAACCTTTTGTTGGTTGCAGATCTACTTTCTTCTCAACATGCCAATCACCAAGGACACCCTTTTATACTCTAATGTCAAGCTCGATTGATTTATCAGAACTTGTCACCGAAACATGGGAGGCGCTGTCTGCAATGAAACCTGATGCAAAGATGAGATGACTATCTGTTTAAATCAGCCGTATGCTTGTGATTACATTTGTTGTTATGCAGTTCCACAAGCTTCTTTTTTTTTTGAATGATTATTTAGCGGGGTTCTCAAATATTTCATAAACGTAAGGAGCTCGAAACCTAGAGAGGTATGTAGAAATCGGAGACAATGAGCTACGATGCATATTTCTATACTGATGTTGGTGTTCATATCCCTGCATTAGCCATTAGGTACCGTTTCTTGACTATGGGTTTGGAGAAAATTTCACATCTTTATTTTATTTTGTAATTATATTTATTTATGTTTGGAGACAATAAATGCATGAATGTCATGCTACTTTAATATTCTTGTGGGTTTAACATTTGATTTTCACTTTCTTTATGGTTGAGAGAAAACCTTACTATGGAATTTTATTTTACATGAACTCGGCCTTTAGCATTGTGGTTGTAGCAAAAAAAATTTCCTAAATTTTTTTTCCTTGTTAATAATCTAAAATTCAATATTTTATGATGTAAAATTAGTTTTGTGTAGTGTGGTTCGGTTTATAATTTAAAATGTATAGTTTGTTTTCTGTTATTAAGAAATATTTTCTTTCACCACGATTTTTTTTTATACATTTTATCATTTCAATTTATCCATAAAAGATCTTTACATTTTTTAAAAATTTTATTTATAGTAAGGGAATTTTATCCACTCAATGTACTTAATTCTATTGAAAATAATAAATTTAGTGCATCTAAACTCCACTCGGTACGTATATATTAGATGGGTTTTGATGGGTTTTAATCTCTAGTCACCACATGTTTTACACTAAGTCAAAGTACATTATTAAATCTGTGCTGAGTTAAAATGATAGAATTATTCGTGTACAAAGAAGAATTATTCGTGGACAAAGAATGTTATGTTAAAATGAAAAGAAACTAATGATTAAATGATTGTGATTTGGATTTCTTAAATATTCAAGTTAAACCAAATTATAAACCGCTAAACTGTATTGTTATGATACTTATTAATTTATTTATATTATTTTATCATATTATTGGATACTGTATTGTTATGATACTTATTATTAATTTATAATATTATTTTATCACATTATAGGATATGCATGTACACCTATAAACACATGCAAGTATATATTTAGAATAATATATTAAGAGAAATATTAATTTCTTGAAATAATTATCTACAAAATTAATAGAGAAATTGAGGAGTTTAATATAAAGACATTGTTTTTTTGACATTTTAATAAAATAACTAGTTTTATCTTATTAATTAAATATTAAACTCTTGATTGAGGAATATAAGCTACTATAATTTAAATTTTAAACCCTTACCTGCTCCAATACACATAATTGTGAGCGCGGAGACCACTGTTAGTATTGTAACCTATATGAAGAAGAGGAAGTGTTTGTCAAGGAAATGATCAGTGATCCAGAGACAAAGCAAACGGTAACGGGGATGGCAACGTTGATAAAGGGATCGGTACACGATGAAATCCGAGCAATGCAGGTATGGTTGCTCTTCCACCATGTATGATTTTCTTCTCTTGTGACATCCCACGTCGAAATAAATAATGAATGTCAATACAATATAAGTATTAGGTTTAATGGATTCTTTAGCAACTTGGCTAACCATTTTTATTAAAGGGAGTACGAACACCAAGTTTGCTAGCAGATCCATTAGGCTGCCATAGCGTAACGGACTCCTACCCCGTAGTCCCCGGGCGTTACATCTCCTACCTCCTTTAATCAAAGTGTCAGGTAGGCAGTGTTGTCCTGAAGCTTCGTGTTAAGCTTAACATTGTTCGATGTTTTTCGTTTCTGTCTGCCATAGGAAGTCCTGCAGAAACACGGACTTGACTCTTGTGAAGAGTACCCCAAAGATTCTAGCTTTTCAAGTGGACAACAATCTAAATCAACTTATCCAGATAAGGTATTCTACCATTGTTATTGTCTTTGTTAATCAATTTAGGTTGTGTTTGGTTTATGAGATGAACCAAACACTACCTTAACAAGTTCCTAGGATGAATGTTTGATTAATTATAACTAGTTCAATGGGTGTCTGATAACTTCATAATGAGAGCTTAATAGCTACTTTGCAGAGCATTATTCATGTTGCTGTTACATGATTTTCATCTTTTGTTGCGTCATTTAAACAATTGGTTCATGTTTTTTCAATAGAGTGCCATGAGTTGAGTGCTCATCCAGATAAGGTATTCTACCATTTAACATCGAGACTATATTCTCGATGTCTTTCTCCATTCCCACAAAATGAGGTTCCACCTCATGACCATACGTCTGCCTCACCAGATGATCGTCATGGCTCGAACTCGATGCGCTTTGCTGTCCCAACTCCGACTCTAAATTGCTTTTGAGGTCGGAAAGGCGGGAAATTATGTCCCGGAGATCATTGCCAACCTCATGGACTGTGGAGCACTCGCACATGATGCACATGTACCTTCGCAAATTCTGCTTGAGACTCTTTCTGCTATCTTCTTTCTTGGATTCAACTTCAACATCATATGTTTCGAGCACAGTCTTAGCGTCAAAGTCAAGATCATTGAGTTGTTTGATGTAAGTCTTTAGAGTAGGAGAATCCCTCCTTTCTCTATCAGCTCTCATCAACAACCCATGAATTATCTCCAAATCTCTCCCAACTTTCTTCACATCACCCTTTACACTTAGCAATAACTTTGTTTCTTCAACCAACAAATCACGTAAAGTTTCCAGAGCCACATTTGCAACTGCATCTCCCATTTTTTTTTTTGGCCTTTGATGTGAGAAAGCTGTCAGATATTCTTATTTTACCCAATGTGATATATGCGATATGCCATACATTGTGTTGGTACATTTTTCGATTGAAAATGATAGAACAGCCACCATGGTTAATGCTATTGAATGCACCCTTTACTTTTCTTCACATTCACATTCGATTTTTAGTAAGGGAGTAAACGAGCCAAGTTGACTCAAATACTACTCGGCTCGTCTCGTTTAGAATATTAGAGTATTTGAGCTTGTGAGATATATGAAGTGACATATTGTGTATCGAAACATAAGACATGTTCCAACTTCTGTTCAACATGCAAAAGATGAACAAAGCCGTTGAGAAAAACATGGAAGAACTAAAAGATATATCCGGTGGTCAAAACTAACTGGCGAAACTTGTGGAACAGATTAACCCTCTCACCTCAAACGGTTGGAATAATCTTTAGAGATAAAGCCCTGACGTCTATAAAAGAGGAGCATAGGAGCGTGAAGAACTTAAGCATTCAAGAGAGAGTTTGAGAGATTTCATAAGAGTTCTGGGTTGGTAAGTGTTTTTGTATTCAAAGAGTAACACCTCGATTCCCTAGTAATCGATTACTCTTTAGGGTTATTTGAGTTACGTTGTTTGGTCACTATAGAATAGAAGAAAGACGAGTGAGTTAGAAGTAAGAACTTCTTTGTATATCTGATCTTTTATTGATAGTGAATTTGGGTTGGTAAACCCTCCAGCGGTAGATGAGTTTTGCCGAACTGGGTGAACAAATATTGTGTGCTTATTCCCGTCAAGGCAGTAAACATTATATGTTCCGATTATTGTTCTTATATGCTTTGCACATAGACGAACCACAAACTAAGTTATTTCAGAGCTTTTGATATATTTTTTGAGCTCGACTCGAAATGTAATTGTCCAGTTCTAGTTCGGCTCGAGCTTGGGTCACAGGATGCTTGATAAGATTGTTTTTGAATTTGAGCTCGAGCATGGCTCGTTTGATATTAATATTAATAGTTTTCGAGCTCGAGCTCGAGCTCGAATATAAATTTTAAGTTTTAGAAAATTAGTTATTTTCGCTTAATGCTCGACTAAATACTTGATTAAATGCTTGAATGAAGGCTCTACAGAAGGCTCGTGAATAGGCTTGGTAACATGGTAACATGCTCGTCAACAAACAAACTTGAACAAGTCTGTGAGTAGCTCGGTTCGAGCTCGAGCTCTGCTCGATGAAATTGTCGAGCTCAAAATCATGCTCGAACTCGGCTCGTTTACTATCGGGTCAAGCTCCGAACGAACTTTTTTCGAATCGAGTCTCGAATAGCTCACGAGTAACTCTGTTCGTTTACAACCCTGATTTTTAGTCGAATTTCAAGCTAAAATAGCTATATTTTTCTAAAATAAAATATTTATACGAGCTCGAGGCCGAGCTTACTCCAATTATAACTCGAAAATAATATTATCGAGCTTTCCACCAGCCGAGCACGTACAACATGTGAAAAGTTCAAGTCAAGTTCGAACCGAGTTTGAACACCCTAATATTCTAAATGAGTCAAGGCGATCCGAGTCAGGTGGACTTGTTTACAACTCTAAATCCTAATTAAGGCTAAATTGGGCCTCGTGTTTAGCAAATTAATTTCGGCTGAACAAAATTGGACTACTAAGCATAGTTTTGCGAACTCAATTATTATAGTTGGTTAAGCATACTTTTCTCAATCAAGAGGGATGTCCACTACATTGAATATAAGGCCCACTTCATTTTGGAGGTAGAATTGTCAATCAAAGTACCTTATGTCGCATGCACTGCTTTCTCGAATATGAACGTTTGAACTTGACTTCGTATATATACATATATATGCTCCCGCACGTATACTAATTTTTTACTCACTTTGTTTCGATACTCGTATTAAGAATGTAGTTTGATCTAATTATTGGTATTGAACCAATAACGATTCATACGAGCTAAATCTTCTAGTTAATAATTAGGCAAAATAAAGAGTTTTCATGACTAGGGACTCAAAAATCGAGACAATTGTAGATTTTCGAAATTAGGACTTTGAGACTTCTGGACAAGTATCCAGTCCGTAACGAATCATTATGATGCAAATAAATATTTTGCAGCAGTTCCTTATTCAATATGATATGAGTTTCATCTAAAGATTCTAGGTTCAAAAGAATCATATGTGAAATTGTCCCATTAATTTTAATCATTATATAATTCACTCACTTTTTCTTCTTAAAAAAATGGTCCAATAACAATAGACGATCAAGGGCAGCTCACAATATGATTAAATAACCAACACCACATATTATAATAATCACCAAGAGATCTAGTGAGATATAATCTGATTAATTAATTCTATTTAATAATAATGTAGATGTAATGTGAATACAAGAATCATTCAAACAGACCTTCAATATTGTTTTTCAATGAGAAACAAACACTACAAGCATCTATGACTAAAGAAAAATAAAATAAATAAATTATTTCTTTATTACCGAGAGATGTAATATTATTTTAATAAATTACTAATTTTTAAAATAAATTAATTATTTATTGCCGACAAATATATCCCCTAGTAATATAAATTTTAATAAAATAATCATTTATTTAGTATTTAAATTAATTAATTCAAAATAATAATTGATCTCAATTAAAAATACTCAAACACACTTCCTATACGACACAATGTAGTCACTAGTACTAATTCTAATTTTCTTTAACAGGAAAACATTCATATTTTAACAATAAGCAGCTGTTGCATTCAATGTGAAATTAAAATGGAGAAAATGTCCGATTCCACACGCTGGAATTTAGACAATCAAAATCAGAAAGTCTTACAATAAAGATGCAAATAAGTCTTATGTATATATTCGAAAAACTTGAACAGAAAACCTTAATGAATGAAAGTGTTGATAACTGGAAAACAAAGTGCAGAAGCGAGGTGGGATGCATGGCTGAAGCCCTCTGCATTTACTGTTGGAATTGAATTGTAATTGGATCATAATCGAGTCGATTATAATCATTTCTCACACCATAACACACACACACACATATATATACACACACACATACAATTAATATATTTGTACATATACAAGATTTATACAATATATATGTGATTATTACATTTGTTCTTATATCATTAGTGATTATTTTTATTATAATTATATTATTCATTTGAAAATTTTATGTAGTAAATTAAATTAATATCATTTTTTAAATAGTTTTAAAATAATCTTGTATGAGAATTATACAATAAATATAATATAGTTTCATTTTCTCATTAGTAGCACTATAGTTTTTAAAATAATATATTTGTTTAAATAATATTTATATTCTCTTTATCAACTAAAACTATAAAAAACTGAGACTTAATTTTTAAAAACAATTTTTTTCTATTTGAAAATGTAATTGATGGTTCAATAAGAAAACATGACACTTTTAACGGGACATGCAGAGTAATATTTTTATTACCCAAATTATAGGTTACATGTTTTCACTAAATATTAAGTCTTCAATTTTGTATAAATGATTTTTTTTAATTTTATTCTTTATTTTTTTTTGTCGAGACCAAATATAAATGAATTTCTTTAAGAAAAAATATGTTCATTGTCGGATTGTAAAATCGTCGTTAATCTTGATATTTTAATTCCATAAATTTGAATTGTCCGTTTTAATCGTAAAATAGTTTATATGTCATCTCACTCTTTTTTGCATGTAAATACATTTAAATTTATCACTCATTGGAATACTGGAAAAAATGGCGAAATTATTAAAAATGATGAATTGTTAATCGAAAATAAGGAATTTATAAATAAAATATGTTATCAATTTTATCTATGATATATATTTTACAAATCAAACAGACCGTAATGTACCACATATGTTCTTACTCTATAAAAAAGATTTTTATATGAAATTAAAATGAGAAAATACTTTAACCATATATTTGGATTAATCTATTAACTTGATGTTAGATTAAATATGATAAATTAATTAGCATGAAACCTAATAAATCAATTATATTATTTTTCTTGCATGTTTATATTTGGTGCATCGAAAATGCTCACCCGCCCGCGGTGGGCACATCTTAATGCGTCCGCAGTTGATGTGGCATGCCACGTAGATAAATATTAAAACTTAAATATTTTTTATTAATTATCACTTTCCGACTAGGGTTTATTGGTTAGGGTATAGTTTAATATTATTTAATAAATAATAATAATAAAAATAAAATTAATAAAAAAACGAAAAATATAGTGACTCGTATGATGATGTGTTAATGATGTGGCATTGCCACATCAACCGCGGGCGCATTAAGATGTGCCCACCGCGGGCGGTGGAGCGCTACTCTTTGGTGCATAATAAATTATTTATATTTAGTTGTAATCATCGTGCTCCACTAAAAATGTGAAACAATGTTACTCTTTTTTTAACTTGAATTTGTATGGACCGTTACACGATAAGTATATAATTGTGTGTCTTAAATAATTATATCAAAATTATTTATATTACTTTTAACTCTTTTCGTGCATCGCACGGGTACACAAACTAGTTAAAATGGAGAAAAGACAATCAAAATCAGAAAGTCTTACAATAAAGATGCAAATAAGTCTCAGGTATTCGAAAAACATGAACACAAAGTGCAGAAGCGAGGTGGGATGCATGGCTGAAGCCCTCTGCATTTATTGTTGGAAATCTGCGGGATTTAGTTAGATCGACCAACTGTTATTATCGAATACATATATGTATATGGTATGCTAAACAAGAAAACGGTGCATAAACATACTGATCACTTACTCTCTCTGATGTGGATGGATTGAGTTAATCATCAATTTCGATAGATGGTATGTGAGAGATGTTGGCATTATCTTCTCCTCTCACTCTTTCTTTGAATTCTTCTGGCATGTGGTAGATCTCAAGTACTTCAAGAGTGGAGATGAATCTCAAACCATCTGGAAGCTTCTCCAAGTTGCTGCACTTGATGATCTCTAATTCAGTAAGCTTTGGCAGTGCTCTTTCTTCCACTTGCCATTTCTTTAAATTGGGAAACCCCCTTAGTGTAAGGGACGTCAGTTGTGGAAATGAGTTGGAACGGCAAATTAGATTGCGATAGATGGTATGTGAGAGATGTTGGCATTATCTTCTCCTCTCACTCTTTCTTTGAATTCTTCTGGCATGTCGCTGATCCAAAGTTGTTGAAGAGTGGAGATGAATCTCAAACCATCTGGAAGCTTCTCCAAGTTGACGCACTTGCTGATCGTTAAATTAATAAGCTTTGGCAGTGCTCTTTCTTCCACTTGCCATTTCTTTAAATTGGGCAACCCAAACAGTTGAAGGTACTTAAGTTGTGGAAATGAGTTGGAACGGCAAATTAGTGTTTCCGTTTCCCCCATTCTTTCAACTCTTTCTATGTGTAGAAATTGCAGTTTGGGATACTTGCCAAACTCTTCAATCATCTTCACGTCTCCGCCAACCTTACAATCGCTTAGTGACAAAGTTAGTAAATTCTGACACATTCCTGGTTTGTACAATGGAAAACCACCACTAACGTTGAAGTTTCCCATATACAAAGTGACCAAAGAAGGAGACATCAGCATATCCATAAAGATATCTTTACCAATATCACATGACTCAACAAAGAGTTCTGTGTGCTGGCATGATTTGTTGTTGGTCAAGTGGTTGACTACTGTTAACAAGCTATCCATGTCCTTAACTGTAACAACTAGTTTTCGTAGATTGACCATTTCCAGGATATCTACGATGCGAGCACTTTCACTGCTGATTCGATCTAATGTCTCCAACTCCACCAGCCCATCGAGTCTTAGTTTGTCTCCTTCAATCACTTCTATTTGATATGGAAGAAACAGATGTCTTAGTCTTTTCATCTTCCATATCACATTAGGCAATCTAAGACGTCCTGATACTCGCAGATCTAAAGTATGCAAGTAAGACATGTTGCATACAAACTCTGGTAGCTCTTTCACTTTTGACCAAAACAAACTCAAGTATCTTAAATGGATTAACTTACTCACTTTGCTTGGAAACTTCTCATCTTCAAACTCACAATATTCAAGCACAAGTATCTTCAAACACTGTGACCTCTCAAAATCAATTGTAATATCCGTGAAGCGAATTCCGCATCTGAGGACCATAAAGGATCTAAGATGCTTAGCTTCCTTTAACCCATCCACACTTGGAGCTAAAGCAGTACTATCAACAATGATGGCTAATCTGCTTACAGAATCATTAATGACTGATGATGGTATTGTTATCTTGTTCATTGATGAAGGAATACCGTTTTTGTACTTGGAGAGCTCAATGCGTTTGGCAAGTACTACTTCTTCGGCTTTTGCAGAGGAGAGGTCGTGCATTAAATCATGAAGTCCACATCTATCAAACTTCCCAAATGTAAACCAATAATCATTCTTGTGCACTTGAACCATACACCTCATTGCCAATTCAGTCAAATACCGTTCAGCCACATCTCTAAGACTCTCATTTCTTCCTTTATCTTGTGAAGAAATGAAACCTTCCGCCATCCACAAAAGATACAATTTCTCTGTTTCTATTTCTTCATCCTCAGGGAAACATGCTAAGTAGAGAAAACAAGGTTTCAAGTAGTAGGGTAAGGCATCATAACTCAGGTCTAACACTTGTTTCACCCTTATATTTTCTTTAGCACCTTCTCCTCCGTGCCTTAGATATGAATCCATATGCAGACTTACCTTCTCCCATTCTCCTATATTCTGCTCTTCTTGGCGCAAAATCCCTCCCATCACAGAAATTGACAGCGGTAAGCGACCGCACTTTACCACTATTTCTCTTCCAATATCCTCCAATGATTTTGAACCTCTCTCAACTGCCACAATACAAACCATTAAAATCAATCTCTAACTCCTAATATTATGATCCAACTGAAATTGATATCTATTAACACCATAGTAGAGTGCAAGAGTACACAAATGCAAATTGATATCCATGAACACATAATCTGTTCCCTAATAAATGTCTCGAGCAATCAAAACTCACATATCAATACAACGATAAATTTGGATTCTTTACCCCTATTCATTGCAGAAAATATTTAAAGCAGGAAAATTACCACTAGAGTGAACACTTATTAGGGGACACTTATTAAGTGATAAAAGAAATTATAAAATGGAACTTTAAAATTGACAAAATGGCATTGTTGATTAGCAGCAATCCTAACCAGAAGGAGAAATATCTTTGGGTAATATTGCAATCTTGTGAAGTAATTCCCAGCCTTCATCTTCTGTGAGAAGTTTGAGATTGTAAGGAATATGACCTTCATGATTAGAAGCAATACTCTCATCACGAGTGGTCAGCAAAACATCACACGACTTCATTGGAAAAGCTTTCTTGATGATCTCCCAATGATCATTTTCCCATATATCATCCATCACTATCAGACATTTCTTCTCCCTCTCCTCCAGAACTGTGTGAATTCTAGACACCAATTGGTTAACGCCCATGCTATTAATCTGAGGAGCTTCTTTATCTTTATCGAGTTGTTCCAAAATGTTTCTCAAAACGGTGGTAGCTTCAAACTGTTGGGAAATGCACACCCATGCTCGAGTGCCATAAGATTCCACCACTTGTTTGTGGTTGTAAATCTTTCTAGCAAGAGTAGTCTTTCCCAACCCACCCATCCCATACATCTTTACAACTCTCTGCTGCCTTCTCATCCTCTCCTCGTCTTCCTTTGTTAACATCGAGACTATATTCTCGATGTCTTTCTCCATTCCCACGAAATGAGGTTCCACCTCATGAGCGTACGTCTGCCTCAACAGATGATCTTCGTGGCTCGAACTCGATCCGCTTTGCTGTCCCAACTCCGACTCTAAATTGGTTTTGAGGTCGGCAAGTCGGGAAATTATGTCCCGGAGATCATTGCCGACCTCATGGACTGTGGAGCACTCGCACATGATGCACATGTACCTTCGGAGCTTCTGCTTGAGACTATTTCTGCTGCCTTCTTTCTTGGATTCAACTTCAGCATCATATGTTTCGAGCAGAGTCTCAGCTTCAAAGGCAAGATCATTGAGTTGTTTGATGTAAGTCTTTAGAGTAGGAGAATCACTCCTTTCTCTATCAGCTCTCATCAACAACCCATGAATTATCTCCAAATCTCTCCCAACTTTCTTCACATCACTCTTTACACTCAGCAAAAACTTAGTTTCTTCAACCAACAAATCACGTAGAGTTTCCAGAGCCACATTTGCAACTGCTTCACCCATTATTTTTCCTTTGTTTTGTTTTTGGCCTTTGATGAGAGAAAGCTGTTAATGCAGATCTTGTAATCTTACCCACATAATACAGATATACACAGTGTGATATATGCCACACATTGTGTGGGCACATTTTCCTCAATCAGCAATAGGGATATGTCGACTATATTGAATATAATAAGGCCCACTTCATATTTTGGGAGTTGACGTAACTATCATATTGTTGTCTTATTTTATCGTTTGTTTGTGTTCTTTATTTTCTTACATCTGGTCTAATCTAAGCTTGGACCCCATCCAATTATTCCAATTCACAAGTGGTCTCGTATTGGACTGAATTTAAATCATAAGAAAATTTCAACCTAATCCAACTCCTCTTATGGGTTTGAAGAAGAAGAAAGAAAATAAAATTGCTAGATCTATATGTTGATACCTGATAGTTGTTCATTTTTTTCACTTAAATAAATAATTTATTCTTGTTTTGGTTTTGGAGTAAAATTATTTGTTCAATTGTTGTATACAAAAGAGAGACTGTACCTAATTAAAAGGTAAAATAAATGATATTTAACCAAAACAATTGAACGAAATAGAGCATTTCACAGTAGGGGTGAGCATGGTTCGGTTCGGTTACCGAACCGAAAAAATAATGAAAACCGAAAAAAAACCGAACCGAAAAATATAAAACCAAAACCGAATCGAAATAACCTTGAACCGAAAAAAAACCGAACCGAAATTTTCGGTTCGGTTTCGGTTAAAAACCGAAAAACCGAAATTGGAAAATATTTAATAAATAATTATTAAAAACATATTTAATAAGTAATATTTAATATATATTTATATATTTAATAAGTAATATTAATTAAATAATTATTTAATAA
>JAPKLX010000307.1:229142-273706 GCA_026898415.1 Leonotis leonurus
TATATTTAATAAGTAATATTAATTAAATAATTATTTAATAAGTAATAATAAATAAATAATTATTAAATAATATGTTTCGGTTCGGTTTTCGGTATTTCGGTTTTTTTATGTCAAAACCGAAACCGAACCGAAAAATCAAAATTTTATAAAATCAAAACCAAAATCGAACCGAAATTATCGGTTCAGCTCGGTTCGGTTCGGTTTTCGGTTTTTTACCATTTTTTGCTCACCCCTATTTCACAGTATTAAATTGCTTTGTAATACAAAAACGCTCCCCAATCTGCGAGCAAATATATTTAACGTGTCCACAAGTGTGTGATAAGTAAAGGTGAAAATTTGAGATTCAAACTTCAGACTTTTCTGATCTCAACCCAAGTCCCAATGGATTCAGGATCCTGAGTCCATAATTTTTCGAGATCGGAATTGGAACCAAGACTTGACTTTTTTGATCGCATTCGGAATAGATATTATTCATAGTCATTTCATATTGGATACTAGCTAAATCTTCTAATCGATAATTAGGTCAAAGAAAGAGCTTTCATGACTATTCGAGATCAGGATAGAGACTAAAAAATTTAAATTTCAGAACTTTGGGATTCCGAACAAAAAGAGAAATGAGACAATAAAATTCTAGAATTTTAGAATTATGACTTTGAGACTTTAAGATGAATATCCAATCTCCGCCCAATTCTCAAACCTAGTGACAAGGCATGAGGTAAATTTTTATAATGTATATAAATATTTTGCAGCAGAAAATGAAATTCTTGCAGCAATGCCATATTCAATATGATATGACTTCCATCTAAGATTCTAGATTAAAATTGAAATTATCCCATCTTAATCATTATATAATTCACTCTTTTGCTTCTTAAAAAAGAAATGGTTCAATAACAATAGATGATCAAAGGACACACATTATGATTAAATAACCAACACCACAATTACTATATATACTACATATTGTAATAATCACCAAAAGATCTAGTGAGATATAATCTAATTAATTAATTATATAATCATAATGTAGATGTAATGAGAACACAGGAATCATTCAAACAGACCTTCAATATTGTTTTTGAATGATAAACAAACAGCTTTGTTTTTCTTTTCTCTCCCAACAACTCTGGTTTCAACATTCACTCTACAAGCTTCTATAACTCAAGGAAAAAGTAAGCTACAAAAGGAAGAAACAAGAAACAAGAGAAGATTATGCATAATCTTAAATAAATTGAATATGACACATTTTTAATACAATTTTGTAACATGAGAAAGTGTAGCTAATTTTTGTGACATTTAAAACGTGTAAAATTATGCATAATCGTAAATAAATTGAATGACATATTTTTAATACAATTTCACTTTTTAAAATATTGCAATTTTCGAACTATCCAAGAAATAGCACATTTACGAGAAAAAAATCATTGCTGATAAATTTTTAGAAATTTTTGAGTAGAAAACACAATTTATTATAATTTTCACTTATGTTTTCAAGTAATACAAAAGTAGTCAAGTCCAATTCTATTTGGTACACTTATCTTTGCTTGCTTCTAATAGACATTCATGTTATAATTCTTCTCACTCTCACTCTATTTTCAAGTAATACAAAAGTAAAGTTCAATTCTTTGTGGTACAATCATCTTTGCTTGCTTCAGACATCACTTGCATGAGAACTCAACTTCATGTCAACAAATTAAATAAGAACTCATTAGTACTAATTATTGAATTCAATAATTATTATAGGCATCTTTGGCTATTCAATTGTCAAGCTAGATGAGAAAAACATAATAGAAATGCATTAACTAACTTCAAGCTAGATTGCTAAGGCATCATAACTCAAGCTCAACACATGTGACACTCTTTTATTTTCTGTAACGCCTTCTCCGTGCCTTAGATATGAATCCATACGCATACTTACCTTCTCCCATTCTCCTGAACTCTGCCCTTTTTGTCGTAAAATTCCTCCGATCACAAAAATTGACAGTGGTAAGCAACCGCATTTTAGATGACGACAAATTGATATTATAACCACATACTTAAAAATAAAGCTCACATAACAAATTTGAACTCTTTACCTTTAGTCATTGCATAGAAGATATGTGTTAATCAGGAAGTAATTCAGATCTAATCTTATAATTATTGAAGTAATTAAGAATAGAGGATAGATGTGAAAAAAATTATTACTCCTTCCGTCCCATTTAATTAGACCCACTTTGACCAAAACTATGAGAACTTTTTGTTCAAAGTGTCTAATTAAGTGGGATAGATGGAGCACAATATATCTATTGCAACAACTTGGAAGTCGGCACAAGTAGGGATGTCAATCGAGTTAACCCACTCAGTTTCGGGCTAACTCACTCGGGTTGTCGGGCAATTTGGTTCGGGCTAAATTAAGTTGAAATTTTTTCGGGTTAAAAATTTACAACTCTAACCCTAAACTTTCGGTTTTTGGGCTGGCCCACCAAGCCAATTGGAATAAAATATTTATGAAAATGTTTAAAATGTACGTATATTTTTTCTGATTTTATATTTAAAATATATATATATATATATATTTGAAAAATATAATAAATAAAATAAAATTTTAAACATTGTTAAATATTAATATTAAATATGAATAAATTTAAAGAGAAAATGTGATGATATATACCCAAATTGTGTCATAATTTTTTTTTAAGTGATTGATTAATTGATGGGTATGAAAAATACAATTTTTGCATGAAAAATTAAATATATTATGCAAATAATTATTATTTTATTTTCTCATTCGATTAATCGGGCTAACCCACTCGGTTTTCAGGCTAACCCTATCGGGTTCATGTTGATTTATGTCCAACTCAATCGGGCTAAAAAATGTTTCGGATCGTAAATATTCAACTCTATTGGTCTTCGGGTCAACCCGCACTTCCGTGCCAAATTGACATCCCTAGGCACAAGTATCAAGTAATAATTGAGTATATAAATATATAATATTATCATCTTCCAAAGTCATTTCTACTACTAGTACATTGAATTGGACGATGTTTTCACTATATTAGCGTGTAACGTAACCCATTAAAAATCAACAGAAAATTATTTTATGTTATAATTGTAAATGTAGGTTTAAAAAGTAATTTATATTTTTTAAAATAATACTCCCTCCGTTCGCCAAAATGTTTAACGAATTTCCTTTTCGGGTAGTCCACGAAAGTGTTCAACACTAAAACTTTCTATTTATAGTAACTTTTCTATACACACAATCCAATTAAAAATTATAAATTATGTGGGACCCAAATTCCACTAACTCTACTTTTCTACACACATTACACTCCATTCACACTCCACTCATTACACTCCTTACACACTCTACACAAAGTCAACAAGTTTTATTAAAACTCATGTAAGTCAAACCGTTAAACACTTTTCAAGACAAATGGAGTATATTTTAACAAATCACAATAGATTTTTGAAACAGATCTCGTTATTAAAATCAAAATAGTTTTTAAACTAATCACCGCAAATAATAATAGATCATCTCGTTGATAAAGTCAAATAGTTCTCAGAATGATTATCTAGTCAGTTCGAATTAATTATTTAAATTAATATTATATGAATAATTATCTAGTTGATTTCCTCAAAATATCTTTCGACAAATCATTGCAAATAAGTTGTGTAACTTGTTGAAAATCGACGGGAAATTATCTTACGTTAAAATTCTAAATATAAGTTTGAAAACAAGCTAAAATTTGTTAAAATAAAATATTTTTTGAAATCACAATAAATTTTGATAATAAATCTCGTTACGAAAATCAAAATAGTTTTTAAACTAATCATTGCAAGTAATGTTGGATTATCTCGTTGGTCGAGTCAAATAGTTCTCGAAGTCATTATCTAGTCGGTTAGAATTAATTTAATTTAGTATTACATGAATTTAGTTCAATTCGTCAAAAAAACTCTCGACAAATCATTGCCAAAAGTTATATGAAGGATCTTTCCGCATGTGTAATCAAATACATAATTTAACATGTGTTAGTCTTAAATATTCTCAATCCACAATAAAAACATAAACTAAAAATTAATACATAACATAATAATTCATTAATCCAATCAAGTTTATAAGAAAAATAAGTGTGAAATATATTACTCCTGTAGTATAATACACTGTACACTTTTCACTACTGTTAAAGCTATGAATGATATCCATCATACTTTTATAAGAGAAGAAGATGTACCCGAAGTTGAGGTGTCACAACAAAGAGTCTTTCTTGGAGAGAATCAGCAGAAAGAGCCTTCAAGGCTCCATGGAGGCAGCAAAAGAGCTACAGCCAAGACTACAAGTGAAATAGCAACTACCAAGTGCTTTCCGTGTCGTTGATAAAGCCGTTTATCGTGCTCGGGTAAATTTACACAAGGCGGCTGTGATGTTTATATGGGTTTAGACAGTGATGATTCCATTTAAGATTAAGCATTCAAGCTTTCCATTGCTATTGCATGGTTAGAACTTAAAGGTTTTACCTTCCTGTGGTTGGTTTTTTCTGTCTTGATACCTATATCAGTCACTACAGAACATAATGATACTAAATGTCCCACTTTTTAACTAATTGCCATGTTTCTTCAAACGAATCATGATGTTGATGTGGGTTCAAATATATTATGATGTAGATGTGAATGGTGTTATTGATGTTCATAGGGTTGTAAACAAACAAAGCAACTCGTGATCTATTCGAGACCCAGTTTGGAAAAAGCTCATTCAAAGCTCGATTTGATAGTAAACGAGCCAACCTGGAGTCTAATTTAGAGGTCGACTCGTTGAGTTCGTGAACATGTTGAAATTTGTTTGTTCACGAGCCTTCAATCGAGCTCGAGTCGAAAACAATTAATATGAATATCAAATAAGTCGAACTTAAACTAGAAAATACAATTATTGAGTGATGCACGAACCAAACTTGAACATGAAAAAAACACACGTTGAATTCAATCAACCCCAATATTCTAAACGAGCAACATCAACACAGAATAAGAGATACAGATATAGATAAAACCATCTGAATGATAATTGGATAAACCAGATACTTTCAATATCTTTCGCAGTTAAGAATGATAAGAGCATCTAGATTTAATGAGTTGTTCAAACTTAAAAAGGTCGAAATTCGATGCCTTCAACGATGAGGCTACTCTTGCTCCTGTTGCCGCCCATGTCCAGTAACTGCACTTGTACTATCCCATTTTCTTCGAAATCAACATAAAATTCTCCCAGTTGTATTTCCATCCAGCCATCTTCTCTAACATCTCCTTCTTGAAACTTCACCATCTTGGCTTGCTCGTCTGGATGTTCATGACCTACTTTCGTTTTAGTATATATGACAAAACAAAATAACATCGCGAGCTAATAAAAGTTGTGACAGAAATTATAAACTAGTATTACCTGATTCGTCGTAAAAGTTTCTTATGATCGAAACTGCTGAGTTCAATAATGTGTACGTCTCATTGAATCCAAACACCAGATAAGCAGCGTAAGAAGTCTCCGAGGACAGCATTCTTGTCTACATATTGAATTCGAAGTAAAGGCTCTGTGAGTCTATGAGTACAGCTGCTTCTGAGAATCTGCAATCATCAGTTAAGATGATCATTTAATCCCATGCAACCATGTCTCTCTGTCATGCTTCTCTATTTAAGGACTCTTCACATATTTCCCTCTCAAATAAAAAAAAAGTCCGAATATTGGCCCGATGCTACGATTAAGGTCTGAACTTCAAAAAATTTAGGCTTGCGAAGTATAAGTGTCGTTTTGTAACGATATACTCAAATACGAAGATTTTCAACATCTAGAAAAATGGCTAGGCATGATTTACAAAGCAATCTAAAACAAAATGGTTCGAAATTGATGGTTTTTCGCAGTTAACCTTGGCTTACGATGAAACTCAGAAAGCGAGCATGGTAAAGGAACCTGGATTTTGGATGGTATTCGATATTCCAGCAATTACCAAGGCTCCCAGAGGCCATCAGGAGATTCACGGCTCCGAGCAGGAAACAGTTCTTTCCACTCCATTGGTCGAGAAAAAGCTCTGTTGTATATGCAGTTCAAGTATGTATCAACTCTACCTTAACCATGAAAGGAAAGAAAAGAAAATGACAAAATAGAATTTATAATAGAGGATCTAGTGTGCTACCATAGACGAGTATGAGCTCCATAACAATTCCCGTTTACCAGGTGGCAGCATCGCCTGCCAGTCCTTCCGGTCTATCTTTAGGTCGAAATACTCCATCGGTAATCTGCTTGAGTCTGGAACTAACGATTGCTGAAGTAGGCCAGATTGAGAAGTCAAGGAAGAACTGAGCTGGGACAACGAAGATGATGTGGACATGGAATGAGTCATGGCTAATAGCTTGTCGTGTTCCCTGCGGGCCATCACCAGCCTCTCCCAGTTGTCATAGTTCCTACCCATCACAATTCAATACAAAAGTATCAGAAGTAGTTCATGATATTGGCAGGTCTTTTTCTATTTAAAAAACAACTCTAAGACTTAGAAGAAAAGTTGTAGTAATTTTCTTTCGAGTAAATGCAATGGAAATTAAGCATGAAGGTATGGATGTGAAGACCAACCTCACAAAAGAATTTCAAGAAAGTAGTGCAAATAACTCGCATCTGTAAACATTACACACTAGAATTTCCTCAAAGTTCTATTCTTCAGTGAGGTCCTTTTGGCAAAACTTTCTTAATCATTTCAAAAAGAACATCATCTTCATTTTGCACTTGTAGTTGGTCAACTAGCAAGGATGCAGTACCAGGATCTGCAAAGAATTCTCTTTCACACATTTCTTTCAAGAACGGCATTGCATTAAAGACATCATTGTTCTTCAGGAAACCTTGGACCATAACGTTGAATGTTACACTATTTGCTGCAGAACCACTGTCCTCCATCTCCTTGAGCAAACACTTGGCATCCCCCACTAATCCTTCCCGACACAGTGAACCAAGAATCATGTTATACATTCGAATATTGGGTCGCAGACCTTTTGAAGGTAGTTGATTGAAAACATCCAGTGCAGTGCCAAGTTGTCCAGCTCTGCATAATCCATGAATTAAAGTACCATAAGCAATTATATCTAGTTTTAAGCCCTTTTCTTCCATTTTATGCACAAGTGCAAACGCTTCAGCAATATGCCGCATCTTACACAAATGATCCAACAATATAGTGTAAGTGCTTACATCCGGAGATATATGTTGAGCTTCCATGTTATTGAAAAGCTTCCAGCCTTCTTCAAATCTACGTTCACGAAACAATCCATGTATCATGGTGTTGTAGGTAGTTGCCGTATGCTTTAGACCAGTACGAGTAATTTCATCAAAAAGACCCCAAGCCTTATTGATCTTCCTATTCTTGCAATATCCATTGATCAAGCTGTTATAGGCGACAATAGAAGGCTTAAGGCCTCTACACGCAATGGAATCAAACACTTCTTGCGCTTCCTTCATTTTCCCTTGCAAACAATATCCATCTATAAGTGCACTGCAAGTCACAACACTTAGACAAATACCTTTGTCCATCATAATTTCAATCACCCCCTCAGCATCTTCTATCTTTCCTTCCTTGCAAAACGCATCCACTACTATTGTGAAAGTAAAGTCATTGAAAGATATCCCATAGCTTTTCATTTCTTTCAATAACTTGTTAACCTCTTCCCACCTGCCAACATCACACAACCCTTGAATCATTGGATTATACGTTGAGACAACGGGAGAGACACCTCTCTCAATCATAACCGAAAGGAGCGCGGAGGCATCATCCAACATTCCCCTCTTG
Source organism: Leonotis leonurus (assembly GCA_026898415.1). Classification (NCBI taxonomy): domain Eukaryota; kingdom Viridiplantae; phylum Streptophyta; class Magnoliopsida; order Lamiales; family Lamiaceae; genus Leonotis; species Leonotis leonurus. The sequence continues at coordinate 236,924 of JAPKLX010000307.1, forward strand.
CATAACATATCAATCACCGCATTATAAGCCTTAACATCGGGTTTCCACCTTGTTAACGCCAATCTCTGAAGCAATTCATACGCAGTATCAGTAAAGCCAGCTTTACAAAGCCCATTTATCACAGTGAGAACCAAAACTTCACTAGGCTCGCATAACTTCAAAATGACGATCTTTTTGAACAGCTTCTCTGCCTCAGCAATCTTATGATCCAAAAACAGACCCTTTATCAAAATGCTGAATGTCGCAACATCAGGCTCGAAACCGCGCTTATAGAAACTGCCCATTACAGCGAACCCAAACCCCACCCGCTTCGAAAGGCAATAGCAATTGATCAGGATGTTCATAGTGAACGAATTTAAAGGGACACCCCTTTGGTGCATTTCTTCGAACATACTGAGGGCAGCAGAATAGTGCTTCATCTTTGCTATAACAGTCAACAGCTTGTTGTATACCCGGAGTGATGGCTGCGGCCCTAGTCCAATGATTTCTCGAAACACGGAAAGCGCATCATCTAATTCATTGATGCGGCTGAAATCTATTTCGGGTATCGGCGAAAGGGATCTGCTTTCATGGCCGAAATTATGGAAATTTGAACAGGAAATTGAGAAAGATGGGGGAATGACTCCGAACTTAAGCCCAGATTTAGCAGAAAATCCTCCTGCAATTAGTTGAATCGCAGATGCAGCGGCTTTCCAACCCATCGACTTCAGCTGGAGACCGCTCATTATTAGTAACAAGACTGGAAATTATGCCACCAATCTTGCTATTTAAAGCTATAGGAGTCAGCAATGGTTACCAAAATTATATGATGATTTTCAGAATAAAATAAATATTTGAAAAAAAATAAATTTATTCAAAATATTTTCAATTTCAAGTTTTTCTCATTTTCATTTTGGTGTATTTGAGTGCATGTATCAAATTTGAATTCAATATGTTAAGATTATGTTAAATTCGAACATGAATCTAACTTATTAAGTTCAACTCAAGTATTACACGAACTCGATACTAAAATAATAATTTTCATGTCAACATGATATAATAACGATAAGACACGATAAAAATATAAATTTATATGCACGTACACCACATGAAAATCATTGAGTTATAATAAGAACAATGATAATGCATGAATTCCTATTTTACGCGATATACTTTTATATCTAAATGTAACACAAAATATTCTTAAAAAATATTTAAAAATTACTCCACTTCAAAATATAAATTATAAATATATCATTATACTCTTGCTAACACGTAATCTACATCTGATCCGAATTTGCTACGCTAATATCGTATTCTTATCGGGTCGACATCATAACTATCCAAACATGATAAAACATGACATTAATCTATTAATTTCATGCGAATCGGGTCGAAATATCATGATGTGTAAAAAATTATCAACTCGGACAACCTTATTAGCTTACAATGGTAACTCCAAATCAATAATATCTTACACATTTCAAACAAGCCCGGAGTTGCACAAAAGATAGATAAGTAGTAATCCTTTCGTTACAAATAAAACATTCACGGTTTCGATTGAATTATCTTAAAAGAGAGAATAATTAATTAGAGCTGCTTAACGCCAAGAAGAGGTCGAAACTCCATCCCCTCAAAACTAAGAAGTCCCTTCCATTTTTTACTCGTCTCAACAACACGAGCTTCTACCTGGTCACCATAAAAAAGTTGAATTACACATTAAATTACATAGTCGCATTACAGAAAACTCGAACTCGAGACCTATTGTCTTAAGCATTAACCCCACTATCACTAAGCCAACACACGTAGGCTACCTGGTCACCATCACCCACATAGAAACTTCCTATTTCAACTTCCCTCCATTCATCTCCACCCTTGTCGAATGTGAAGACTAGATATACCCCATATATGGTCTTTGATGTCAGCAATCGAGTTCTAATCTTCCCTCGAATATGAATGGGATACAAACCCTCCACACATGCAGTGTCAAGTTCACACCTGTCGATTGATATTAATTACTCCATCCATCCACGAAAAAAAGATGAACATTTTAGTTTGATACTATTTTAATGAACATTTTAGTTTCCTACAGTTTTGCGACTGGAATAAGAGTATTACACTATTTATTAATTAAACATATGTGTTGTGACTCGTGAGTGAAAGAAAAGTTGATGATTGGTTTAATAAACGAGTTAAATATGTTGTGAGTGAAATGAGAATATCATATTAATTATTTATATATAATTAAATATATACTACTCCCTCTGTCCCACTAAATTAGACCCATTTGTATTAAAATAATACACTCATTTACTTTTCAAATGGGTCTAATTTAGTGGGACGGGGGGAGTATGTGTGATAGAAAAGTTAATGGTAAAAGTTAGTGGTAAGTCTAACAATAATAATTTTAAGTAAATAATAAGGTATATTGATTATGGTATGGGGAGTATACTTAATAAAATGAAAGTGTATATTTTTTTGTTGACCAACTAAAATTGAGAAATTTGTGTTTTTTTTCATAAACAGAGGTTACACTCCCTATGTACTGAAATTTGGCATGTAGTGAGACATAATAGAACAAATCAAACAATTCGTAAACTATTGAGAGTTCGCAGACTTTGTTAACATCGAGTCCATTAACTAACTTTAAAAATGAGTAGACCATTGAATATTTTACGAATTTTATATACGAACTACTTCACGAATTTGTTCAATTAATATAAAATATATATTAACTCAAATAAGTTAATAAACGAGCTTTTTAACAAGCTCAATTAATATACTTAACAAACTAGAGTTCATATTGATTATTAAATCAAATAATGAACGAACCGAACTTGAGCTTTTAAATTTTAAAATAAGTCGAACTCAAACCTGCCATTATTCGATTTAGTTCGATTCGGCCAAAGCGAATAAGTAGCATTTTTCGCTGGAGAATCTTGAGTCAGGATCAGAAATTCTCTAGCTTCAACAGAAAGAAAAACGACCTTCTTCAAAATTTCCAAAAGGGCGGGCTAGAATTAGTGGTAGCAAAAGAAACACAAGACACAAAAACAAAGTACAGAAACATATAACTTACACCATGTATTGATACTGTATGTGGGTGTGGGTTATATGGTTGTGAAGAAAGTAGGAATTTCCTCCAACAGTAAGCATCACCATCACCGGTTGCGTCGTAGTAGAGTGAAATTGTTTGGGTTTGAATTTTGTCATCAAGAGATGATACGATGTCGTCGTCGTCGTCATCTTCATGGGTGATGGTGCTGCAACTACTTATTGAGTAAGAGAGAGCAAGTTGCTTGAGCATCTCCCTCTTCAGCACGCCTGCAACTAGCTTCTCCCACCTCTCGTAGTTCTTAGACATTATCTTGAATTTTTCGTCTCTATATCCAAGATTTATTACAGAGTTTTTCAAGGAAGGTAGAGAGTTTAGGAGGATGGTGGGGTATACTCGATATTGAGAGTCTTCGTCAACTTCAGTGCATGGTGGGCCTAAATAATTAAGTATAATTACAAATTATTTATATATATATTTCAGGGAGACAAATCAAAATGAGAATAGATCTTGAACTCTTAAATTAATTCATTTAATGATTGTGATTAAATTTGTAGGTTATGCCAATATTGTTAGAAGAATTCTCGCCTTGAATAGTATAAAGACTATTAATGTCTTTCAATTATATATTGTTGTAACTATATCATGCCTTACATTATTGAAATAAATCATACTCCCTCCGTCCACCAAAATGGTTTACATTTTGCCATTTTGGTATGTCCACGAAAATGATTTACATTTGAAATTTTCTTTTTATAGTAAGTGGACCCATTACACACAACTCAATTTAAAACAATACTTTAAGTGGGACCCAAACTCCACTAACTACTCACAACCAATTTAAAACTATATATGAAGTGGGACCCTAACTCTACTCACTACATATCCCCATTAAAGTTAAAACATAATATTAAAACCCATGTCGGGTCAAACCGTAAACTATTTTCATGGACGGAGGGAATAGTAATTATGGAATGATTTTATTGGATTGTAGCAACATTTCCTAAACAAAAATATCAATCCAATCAACGTGATCTTTTAATTTTCTTTTAATATTCTTTATATATATATATAGTAATTTTTAATTTTTCATAATATTCAATACGTGATCTTTTAATTTTCTTTTAATATTCTTTATATATATATAATTTTTAATTTTTCATAATATTCAATCATGAAATTTAAACATAAATGTATTTAATTAAATGTTGAATATGACGATCCATAAAATTATATAAAATTAAAATGCATGATAACAAAATAAAAAATTATAAATAAATATATTGCGTTTGAATTCAATGCTATTAAAAAGATGCAATGTATGTACAAAATTATTGCATTGCAAATGATCAATGAAATTATAGCAAAATAAACAAATAAATATGATGCATTTGAACTCGATGCATTAACTAAAATAATATAATACATCTACAAAATTACTAATATGCAAAGAACACTGATCAAAATTTGGAATAATGTATTACTTCAAGTAGGCAGAGTAATGCATCGCATAAAATACTATTATGCATTTCATTTGCTCTAACAATAAAAAAATAAAAAAAAAATCCTATATTCCACGATTAGATGCACTAATCCAAATAATATAATGCATCTATCTAAGTACTATTATGCAATAAGATTAGCATGCAGTTTTTTATATAAAATATAGTTTCGGTGAATGACATTACAAGAAAACATACATTTAATGAGAATAAAAGTTGTACTATACCGTCATTAATTATTGACATTTAACTTGAGAAGCAATAATGAGAGGCGATGAAATTTGAACTTTTAACTATATATTTTATTCTCACTAAAACTATTTTTTTTTACTATTAGTGATGGTATATCTCATTTCATTACTTTCGTCACTAAATGTTATTTTTGTTCTAGTAAAATACGAACAAAAATTATTTCTTCATAATTGAAAAAAAAAAAACAACTTCACTTGAAATTGAAAATTTTAATTTAGTCATTTTGAAGTCAAATAACGTATTTGTATAATTATTTTACACTAGAATGCATTATTATACTAAAATGTATTAACATTTATACTAGATTAATGCATCAAATTTACGAAGATAATGCATTAAAATATATAGCGAATTGCATTAATTTTTATATCCAATTTATTTGGGTAGTTTCATTCACTCTCATAATTTAAGGCTAGTTCCATATAAGACTGGATCATGTTTAATTTATTTTGTTGATTTTACCCTTAATTGGTCAAATAAAAGTAAAAATTGACTAGAAATAATAAATATGTAAACAAATCTAATCTTTAAATTGAATATTGATCAATGAATTAGATTTATTCTTATTTCTCACTTAAAATAGTATTCTCACATGAATGTACATATATATATATATTTGTTTCAATAAAAATGGCTTATTTATTTTTTACACGTAAAATGAGAAATAATGTAGTAAAAGATAAAAAAGTGATGAGATAATCACATTTTGAAAAGTTATTTTTTTCCATTTTCGAAAACAAGTCAATATTAATGAAACAGACAAAAAATTAACAAACTGCTTTTAATGGGATGAAGGGAAAACTTTTATAAATAAATAATTTAGTGGGCTATAAAGGCCGTTCAAAAGGATTGGAACTATTGGAACTCAATCCTATAACCGACGATTTCGAGAATCATAATTGTCTGTGATTGTTCGCTTTGAATTTGTTATCTTGTAGGATATTGTCCGGTCCGGTTCCAAAAGTTTGGGACTGTGACTTGGCGGTTCTGAACCGTCACTACTCGCTACTATAATATTTTTGTTTATATATTTTCACTCCTAATACAATTTTATACTGTATTATATATAATTATTAATAATTTATAAAATCACAAATATTTTATTGCTTAATATTATATATAATTAGTATTTATAATCTTTTCTCTCTTTTAGTAATGTAGCTTGATTTTATTTTCCCTTATTTTTCCTTTAACTTGAGAAAAAAGATTATATCAAAAGGCCGGAATATGCAAAGATTTATTCAATTAAATCACGCTTCTTCAAATTTGAAATAAGAAATATAAAAATAAAATTAAAAAAAATATTATGAACAATATATAAAAAGATAAAACAAAAGAAAGAAAAGAACTCCTAATAATATAATAATTAATAAAACTAATTTTGATTTACTTTGAATTGTTAACAATTAATATGCAAAAACAATGTTTTTTTACTTTCCACAATATTATCCACATATATATATTTATTCAAATAGTCAACCAAAGTTTCATATGCATCTTAGAACGAATATCCAGAGTTTTTCACTTACCCTATACTCTCTTCGTCTCATTATTAATATTTTGATCAAAAAACAAGTAATAATAAATCCGAACTTAATATTTAATACAAACTTGTCCTCCCATATATGAGTCGTGACCTATTAATTTACAAGTTCCCTTTGAATATCACAAGAGAACTAAGTAATTGAACTATGGCTTGGGGCGAAACTCAATACCTTGAACAATGAGGCCAGACTTCCCTTGATAGCCTTCTCTCCCCAACAGCCACGCCTCCACCGCCCCGTCGTCGCCTCCGCCGCTAACGATGCTTCCCAACTCCACTTCCATCCACCCATCACCTCTCTCCGCACCCACCCTCCCCCTCCCCTGCTCCTGCCGTTGTAGGTGCACCATCGCCACCTCAGTCAACCCGTCGCCTCTCCTCACCGGCACCTCTCCACTCCGCCCGTCATCACGATCCTGACCATTCTCCGCAGCAAAGTGATCAAGAATAGCTTTCCTCCCATCCTCCCCCTTGACTTCGTCGTCCACGAATCTCACGAATGCGTTTGCTGACTCGAGCCCGTAGGCTGCGCTGTCTAGCTTGAAGACTAGGTAGGCCCCGTAGACGGTGTCCGGGGATAGCCTCCGTGTGTCCATTGTGCCTCGTATTTCAAGCCAGCAAACGGATTTCAAGTGGGCTACCTCTGAGAATCTGCAGAGGAAGATTAAAAGATAGTGAAAGACAAATAATAGTCATAAAAGTTTATCCTCCATCTCAACAAGCTTTTCACACTTTTTTTCCAAGTGCTCATATTCCCATTAAAAATATATCAAGCTTATTGAGATGGAAGAAATATATATAAATTCTTGTCAACTGGGTATGAATCATACAATAGTTTGAATTAAGAACTCATATCATTCATAACTATTAATTAACTATTTATTTATTGCTAAGTTTGCAGTTATTATTTATCTTTCACTATTTCTTTTTTTAATTTTGTTTCTAGTTTAAGTGAGCAGTCTTCTAAATTTGGTGAGAAGAAAATGATATATTGTGAAAAGAAAAGGACCTTGAAGATGGATGGGGTGTCAACTCCCAGTACCATGGGGTGTCGCCACACCAGATAATTCCCAGCTCTTTTGCTCCCACCATGTATGATTTCTTACCACTCTTCTTCTCTAGAGAGAAGCTCTGTTCAAAGTTAATTTTACAACAACAAACAAACACCAGTGTAAGTGAGGATCGAGGTTCAACGTCGCACATGGTGAAAAATTCATAGGCTAAAATTACTCTTGTTATCATGTACTCCCTCTGTCCCACTAAATACGTTTTGTTCTAACAAAAAAAAAATTTCTCACAGTTTTAGTCAAAACATGACATGTTAAAGCCATACATACATATGCTTTTAATTCATCTCACTATGCTTTTACAAAAAAAATTAGTGACATGATCAAGCCATACATACATATATACCTATACAGGGGGATGGCGATTATAATAAAAATACATCTACTTGTGTGTTAAAAATAAATTTGAACCATTCATATTTAACCGATATAATTAAACTATACTCTAATCAATAAACCCTAGTTACAAAGGATAACAAATTACCAATTTTTAGGGATAAAATATTTTAAATAACAAATTATTTTTTAATTTGTACAGTTAATCTAAATAATTTAACAATCAAGATTTATTTTTAGTTAATTCATACATAATCATTTTTATTTGATCCGTTCCACATATATATATATATATATATATATATATATGGATGAGAACTAATCCTCATAGGAGAACTAAGAACTCATCCCATCCATTGATCAATTAAAATTATTGGTTCACATTTAATCTTCTATATAAATAGTGGACGTTACCTTTGATTTTTGATAGTTTAGAAGGGCATTTTTGGAAGCTTTTGCCACTATATACCTATAATTATGGAATTAATTATATTCATTAATGTAATAAGATTGAATTATTTTAAAATCTCAAATCTGTCATCTACTTATTTTTTTCATATTTCATTTTAAATTTAATTACTCTATCTGTTTTGTTACCTGAAGAAAAAAAATCAGAACATTAATAGTATACATTTAGAAAAGAAGGCATTATTGCATAAATATATAAGCATGCTTAAATTAATAAAAAGCATTTTCTTACATCATACATTTATATTAAGAAACAAAACTAAAATATATAATAATATAAATAAATAGACATATTAATTGTTAATTAATATTGCTATACTCCGCAACAATACTAAAAAACAAGACTAGAAAATTAATAAGTTGATAAACAAAACAAGCATCAGTAGGTTAATAAAAAGCATATTCATAAATTCGATCTACAATAATAATATTATAAAGAAAAATAAAAAAAGCATCACTCCTTAAATAAAAATGCATGACTATATAATTATGAAAGCACAATTTTTAGTAAAATAAAGCATAAATTTTTTTATTATAATTTATATCAACCAACCCATTATATTATCAATAAATAGCAAAATTGAAAACATGAGCTAAGCCTTTATTTTATATATTATAAAATAGTTAAAGCATTTGAAGTAAAAAAACGCAAACATAAAATAATTATTTGGTTTTTGTATATGGAAACATTATAATGAATATTATAAAGAAAAATAAAAAAAAGCATCACTCCTTAAATAAAAATGCATGACTATGAAAGTACAATATTTAGTAAAATAAAGCATACAAGTTTTCATTATAATTTATATTAACCAACCCATTATATTATTAATAAACAACAAAATTGAAAACATAAGCTAAACCTTTATTTTATATATTATAAAATAGTTAAAGCATTTGAAGTAAAAAAAAGTAAACATAAAATAATTATTTGGTTTTTTTATGGAAACATTATAATGAAATCCCCTAATTATAGGAGTATACATCAATAACAATGGACAAGTTTAACCTTAAACTAATTATTTGGATAATCAATTATAACCTTAGATTTATTTAGAATGAGTGGATGAGATTATTTCCTAGGTCTTACACTAGGATCGTGTCTCATATGAACTCTTTCCTATATATATATATATCAATTTATTAAAAAAAAAAAAAAAACAGTACTATAGTATGTAATGTAATTATTTATGGGCTTAATTAAAAGTACCGATTTTCCGGCATCGATGAGGATCGGAGATCGGCAAAGGATGAAGTAAAGCTCTTTCTTGCTGGCGTAAGCCACCGGAGATACCGATCTTGACAGAATATCCGGCAAATCCGATGGCAGAAATCCGTCCCAAACGGTGTCGGAATCGGCGGCGGATTTCAAACCTTTGGAAATCGCGGCGAATCTAGAGGCGTCAGCCGGCGAAGTGCGCCGCAAAATCTCCGACAGAGATTCATCTGGCAACGTGGATAAATGGTCCATCGTTAGGAGGAAATCAAGGTAAGGGAAAGTCGGCGAAATATCTGAGACAAATATGACGAGGGGTCAACTATATCAAAATGAAATAATAGTAAACTAAATTAAATATATGTAGCCAAAAATGGTAAATGACAGATTATAATTAAGTTTGAATCGAGATTCAATATCCATTATTGTGTTTTACATATAAATTTATTATTTTAATTAATATTTATTAAAAAATTGTTATAATCTGATGAATATATATATATAAATGTGAAAGAAATTGCTTTTATCGACGCGAGTTGAAGAAAGCGTTGTGCATTAGACGTAAGAGTCGTTGAAAACAATTCATTACAAGTCAACAAAACTTGGGACTTTATCAACTACAAATGGGCATTATACTTTTATATTATTGTACCAGAGTATAAATATTTAAAACTCAAGTGGTTTAATATTTTTATTTTCCTCTTTATTCAGCTATATAGAAACTTTAATTAAAGTTTTAAGAAAGTAAATCCATTTTGGTAAGAAGTTATAATGAAATAAATCATGAATTATTGGTCACATTAATATATACTTAACGATAGATATAGATATCGATTTGGCAATCGTTTTTTATTTGAAGAATTAATTTATTAGAGGATTAGAAAATTACACCAATATTAAAAACATTTATCTATTATTCATAATTAACATCATCTTTTGCACATTCTTATAAATTTTACCCATTCTTGTTCGTTCGTTAGACCATATTTTGAGAGATCGGTAAAAGCACCTTACTAAGAGACTTCTAAAATCGAGATTCTTGTATTTAATTAAAAATTAATATATAGAAAAAATCTTATGCATAAAAATAGAATTGGGGGATGAGATCAAGGAGATTTGCACTCTCCGGTGCAAGCTCACGGCATGAGACTTTCGTTTGAAAGTCTAACCTTCGAGTTTCATAACTCCTCAATATAAGGTTCCCACCCAAGTTCAAACTCTTGAACAACGAGTCTCGGCCCAGACTCTTGTATTAGGGATACTCTTAATCACTCATTTTCTTAAGGATGGATAAAAAAAAGAGAGAGATTATGACAATGAATGAATAGATTTAAAAGTAATTATTCTGTCAATCTTATCCTATAAACTAAACGACCGTTAATGTACTCCCAAACTGAATGAGAATCCCTATCGTCTAACCGTGTAACATCTCGTGTTGCATTAACATGAGAGTAATACATGATATTAGTAGAGTTCAATACGTAGAGTATATAACACATACCAATCTTATATTAGTACAACACATGATATCCACAGGTAGACGGTAAAAGATCCGGATTACTACAAGCAACATAACACACTTATGTTTTAGTAGATAATTTAATTTCCTCATCTTCTTGGAAGGTAAGCATGTCATCCAACCTCAAATGCACCCATGCCTCAATCCCATCACCCTCTCCATTGTTCATGAGAACCGTAACCCGTTCATAAGGCACCGGCGCCGTGCCCACCAATGCCGGCTTCCCCCACCCGAAATCGACTTTGTACAGCCCCAACTTACTCCAGTCAGTAAACCAAACATCATTAACCTCCGAGCTCCTCAGCCCTCGGATCAACTCGGCCTCACGATCGATGATCGTGTCGTCGCCTCCGGACAATATCTCTGCGCAGTTGGCGACGGTCTTCTCAATGGAATCACTTATCATGCAAGTGATTTCTTGCATTCCCAGCTGACCATCGGTTGCTGCTGCTGCTGCATGCAGGCACTTTGCGACTGAATGTATTGCAAGGTTTCCGCAGGAGTGCTGAGGGAGAGGAGGGATGGTTCTGTGGCGAATGTCGATGGCTTGAATGATGAGGCAGTGCCTCGGGCGCCCGTGCCTGATTTCGTCGATGCGGATTAGGGCTTTGGCAATGAGGGCGGAGACGACGCGCACCTTCGACGGCGCAGTGTTGGAGCCTTCTTGATTTGGCTTCACTTTGGATCTCAGATTTCTTATGGACTCATTGCTGAACGAAAATCGCTTTGAAACGACGGTGGTTTCTGGTGGCTGCTTGGTTTCTGAGTAGTAGCTTCGTTTCTTTCCTGGCAGATGTTGAGAAATAAATAAAGAGACGAGATTTGTTTACTCAATTCGTCTTGTAACTATGTTTGTGGGTAATGCTAGATCAGGGATTTCATTATATTTTTCGGATACAGATTATAATTAAATAGAATAGCAACTAAACATGGGTTGTAAACAAGTCGAGTCGAGCTCAACTTGGCTTTGACTCATTTAAAACATTAGGGTGTTTAAGTTTAGCCCAAACTTTTGATATGTTGTTCGAATTTGGCTTGCCATTTAATTATCGAGTTCGAGCTCGACTTGTGTGTATCAATCATTTTCGAGCTCGAACTCGACTCTTTTGATATTCATACTAATGGTTTTCGAGCTCAGTTCAGAACTCGACTTAGATTTCAGCTCCTATAAATTTCTTATTTTAACAAATTAATTATTTTAACTAGAGGTTCAATTGAATATCCGACTGAAGGATTGAAAAATTGGGAACGTCGGTAACATGTTCCTGAACAAACGACCTTTAAAATGTTCATAAATTCAACAGGATAAACATTGTCTAGTTCGAACTCGACTCAATAAAAAAATTGAGCTTAAAATCAGGTTCAAGCTCGTATCGATTAATATATATCAAGCCGAGTTTCAAATAAACTCTTCGATCTATTCATTTATAAAGATACTTGATCAATAATTTAACTAAAATATCATGATAATAAAAATTTATAATTTATAAAATCACTCAGTCTATCTTATTAGTAGAGGTATAATTTAATCAAAAATCACTCACAATTTTTAATTAGCTAATCAATAATAATGAGACAGGCATACTTAGTATTTTTTAAACCCATTACTTGTCTTATATATGTTCTTACCGGGAAACAAGAAACGAGGGTGAAAACTCGGGACGATGGAGATCTCCCCGGTCGGAATTCTTGTAGCATTTTCCCAAGCAGCTAAGAACGTCGCTATCGAGGACGCGTCGAATATTCTATGCGACACACTCACACCGATGGCTATGCCCCCACGATCGATCAACTCAGTGATCTGAACCGACAAGAGTGGATCGGTTCGTCCGACGAAATCGTCGGTTCGTCGGGGTAGAAGATCGTCGACTTCCTCATCGACATCCGAAGCTCGTGCCTCGACAAACTCGACGCCCTCATCGCTGCAATCGACTCTGTAGTCCTCCTTGATGTATCTTCCGGCAAGAGGGTAGAACTGCGGCAAGATTCTAGATAATGACTCCTCAAGCAGGCCGGCCGTCGATGATGGCGTCGATTGGTAGAAGAGAACGACGCCGACGTTCGACGGCGGGCTTAGCTCATCTCTGAATGAGATATGGTAGTTTTTGAGGTTTTGAGGTGTTGGTGTGCGTGGCTTTATCCACTTCCTTGTAACTATACTCATCTTCATGTTTTGTTTTTTCCTTTATGATGAAGGGGTACTTTTTTTTATAGTATTTGAGAGTAGCAAAGGCAACGCTTGCCAAACTTTAGCTTCTTAATTAATTTGAGGGATGTATACTTATTTTTTGGAAAATTAAATAATCGATGCATGTTTCAAAATCGATTTTCCTTGCAATGAGCGAGAAATGCTCTTGTATAAAGATTTATAAATGGATTGAACAAAGCTAAATCTCCACTATTTTGCCTTTACAGCACGATAGTGTACCTTTATGGAGCAAATAATCTTCTCTATAAGTGGTTATAAAAGGAGATCTTTGAGAGACCATGGACACACCTTTTTTTTTTTCTCTCTTTTTTATATTATTTTTTTGCAATATTTTCATATTAGTTTATTAGGAATTCATTAGTTGCTCGGTTTTCTTTTCGTCAAATTTGCCGGAGTTTTTTTGAATTTTGGTGCTGATTTCGAGAAAGATATAGTCATTTTATCTTTAGGGACGATATGCTGGACTGTAAGCTCCAGTGAGAACGTATTTCATCTCGCGGAAATAGACCTTCATCGACTCAATTATTTTATTATATTGTTGTAATCTTCATGCATTGCAATCCGCGTAGATCATGTTAATAAAAATTCATTTTATTACTAACATAACATATTATTCATCAAATGGAATAAATATAATCAGTGTATTAATAGGGCTAGATATGGCCTCGACTTAAAAAATAATTGTTCCAAGTTCAGTTTGATAGTAAACGAGTTAAGTTTGAGGCAAGCCATGTTTGACTCATTCACTTCACGAACTTGTTTGAGCTCATTTATTCAGAGCATGTTATGCAAACCAGTTAAGCAAGCCTCAATCACACTTGATCTCGAAAAAATGTTTTTGGGTTCGAGCTGGGATAACAAGGTGGTTATCAAGAGTTCAATGTTGTGCTTTTTAAATGAGTAATTTGGGTTCAAACTCAAAAATAATAATATCGAGTAATGCATAATTTGAACTTAGACTCGTTAATTAGATGGTGAACTGAATTCAATGAACATGTTAAAAATTCGAGTTAAGCTTGGAACTTTAATATTTAAATAAACTAGTTCAAGCTGATTAGTATTAGACTCGATTCGACTCATTTACTATCTTAATATTTAAACTTATTTTTAATAAAGATTATTCGAACTGTACTAATTTGCAAGCAATCTGATAAAACCAAATCATGTGAATACACACACAAATATATATATATATATATATATATATATATTTTGTCAAATATGCATGTGTTGTCAAACATGCAAATGTCCATAATAGAGTTTTTGTCCAGTGTTTTTGTTTTTAATACAAATGTTCAATATGTATTGTCATTGTCAATTGATAATTATTGGAACGTTAACCATTCACGGTTCGTATTATGATTATTGGAACCAAACCATAATCGAATTGAAATTGGTGATTTTGACAACCGTAACCATTCACGGTTCGGTTCAATTCCAAATCATATTGTTTATAGTTTCAAAAATATTCGGAATCCTGAAATAAATTTTTTGAACCGTCAGTTCTCAATATTTATTTATAGATTTTTCCTATCTTTGATTCAATTTGATCTCTTTAGGATTAGGACTTGAAATTTCTCAATCTCGACCCCGCCGGTCCTGATGGAATTTGGGTTCCCGTGGAATCCCAAAATTTTCAAGACTTAGACTAGGACGAGGACTTGAGTTTTGGTAAGTTTTGAGGCTCAGGAGTCCGTAATCCCAATTGTGAATACCGATTTCTTAAGTTAATTTAAATTTAAAATATAAATTAAATTGTACATCCCGTGGAGTCCTGATGGAATTTGGGTTCCCGTGGAGTCCCAAAATTTTCAAGACTTAGACTAGGACGAGGACTTGAGTTTTGGTAAGTTTTGAGGCTCAGGAGTCCTTAATCCCAATTGTGAATCCCGATTTCTTAAGTTAATTTAAATTTAAAATATAAATTAAATTGTACATTCCAAAATTATATAAAATTCAAGATGTTTTGATCCCGTTCAGAAAATTCGGAACAATCGAGACTATTTGAAAAATTTGCACTTAAAATCGGAACATGGGCTAAAAAAATTCCCATTTTGAAATTTGGTAGCCCCGATGTCTCTAACATAACCGAGACTATAAATTTTATTTTTTGTAGATCGAAACTTCAAGACGGATACCAGGTTCAGTCTCAATTCTAACCCCCACCATTTAATTTGACAAGAATTCAAAATCGTGACAAATTTAAATAAATATGAAATTTTATATATTTTTACCAAAATTTAATTTATTATTAAAAATGAATTTTATATATAATATATATTTTTTCACTAAATTGACTATAATTTTGAATTTTTTAGTGTGCCTAAAATGAATTACTATGACAGGCTAAGGGCCTAAGGCTGCCTGTCCCAAATAGAAGACCACCAATTTTTCTCACTAATCGATTCACAGCTCCTTCACAAGTTCACAACTGACAATCGAAGGCAAACGACAAGGAATCCACAATGGCAGGAAGGTTGAGCCACGTAGCATCACGGATCATGGGTGCCAACGGCATCGTTTCGCGTTCCGCAGCTTCCTCTCTCCGGCAGCGCTCCGGCATGGGCCTCCCCGTCGGAAAACACATCGTCCCTGACAGACCGGTAAATCTTTCGATTATTTTGCATCTCAATCAATTTATAATGAAGATTGGACGAAACCCTATAAATTTGATGGAGATTGCAGCTTCCAGTGAATGATGAGCTGACGTGGGATAACGGGACTCCGTTTCCTGAACCTTGTATCGACCGGATTGCTGATACTGTTGGAAAGGTTGGACCTTTTTTTCGATTTGAATTTAACCCATTTTAAAAAAAGTATTTTGTTTACAATTGTGAATGTAGAATGACTTTTTGTTTACAATTGATTGACGATTTGAGTTTTATGGCGATTGATTGGATTTCCTTGTGTTGCAGTATGAAGCATTGGCTTGGTTGTGCGGTGGGTTAAGTTTCTTTGCATCTCTTGGTCTATTAGCTGTGTGGAATGACAAAGCTTCTAAAATTCCATTTGTAAGTCAAATTTATTGATTCTTCTTTTGTATTTTGCATAGTGGTAGGGGTTCATATTCGTTGCTCACATTGATCTGCGCGTTGGATTAATCGAACCTGCAATCTTGTCTTGTTATTTCTTAATCAAGCCAATCATCATCAGCTCTAGTAATCCCCCAGTTCCCCTAATTGTATTACCAGCCTAAACTAATTAATTGAGTGGAATGGAGGATATTTTTTTCTATTTATGTATGCTTGAGTGGAATTGAATGACTTCCTCTATCAATATAATGTGATTTAAAGCATCTGGATAAGAAATTTGGGTCCTGACTTGTCCATGTTTCATTCTTTCATGTGCAAAATCAGTTTACATATCGTCACTTGTCTTGTCTTAACTAGCTAACTATTCCTCATTTAGAATAAATATTGGCCAGTGGAGGCTTCTTGGCAGTTAACTTAGTTTTAATTCATCCTTGATATTGTTTTGATGTTTAAGTTAAGGGTAATTTCATTCATATGCTTTGGTTTTGTTTTTTTCTTTTCCATACTATTTAATCATGTGAACATATGCTTTTGGTTGGTTAACTTTTAATCAATTCCTTTACTATTGCTAGAAGTGTGTTGTCTGACGGGAAGTATATTAGTGCATAGTGCTTTTTAATGGCATTATGCTTTGTGAGGGTATGTTTTGATAAGCAAAAATTCAAATGTCATGATAGTAAAATACGGGGTAGGGCTCTTGCAGTCTTGCTCTTTTGACACTTGCTATATGTGGGCACATTCTTTGGTTTTCATGACTCTTCATAGTTTTGGTGCTCGAAGACTTCTCACATAAATGCATTGGAAAATGTTGATTATGGTTTTTTTTCCATATTGTTTGGTAAATTTTGGAAGAAGTCTTGGTTGCGTGTGTGCGAGCTGCTCCTTCCGACTCTCGTTTTGCCTCTAGATGTTGGCATTCGTTCAGGATATGTGCAGGACTAGGAGGTTGCTATGACTTCTCTACGATTAGATTACTTGAACACCAGAGACAAGTCTCTGCAAGTTTAGTAATTGGTTGCCCTACTCCGGTCGTGAACCACGACCTCGATGTCAATTAGGTTACTTAGCTTCTTTCAAGATGGATTTTGAGCTTTTATGGAGTTAAATATTAGTTATAGAACTAAAATATTGCTGAGTTATATTTCCTTCTCTAGTAGAAGCTGCTCTTTCCCACTATACATTGAAGTATGATAATTTTACCCTTTTTAGAAATTGATATATATTTTGCCACTAATTTACTCATCCCGTTTCCATAGCCTCCTATAAATATTTCTTCGCAGTGCTATGATGATGAAAAACTTCGAAACCAGTTTAAAAATGAATTAGAGAGGGTGGTTGATTTGTTTCCCTGCTTGAAAGGTGGATGCTTTTGCTCTCTTCCTAATGTTTTCTCTGACTTGTTCACAGGCACCGAAGGTATATCCATACGACAACTTGAGGGTCGAGCTCGGTGGAGAGCCCTAGGTTGGCTGCTGCTCTTGGATGTTGTCTCTTTTCCTGTTACCTCTTATATTGTTTGATGTCCTAAAATGTGATCAAAGGATATAACTGACTCTTGCAAACCAGGTAGCTAAAATAAGCCAGACACAACTGCATCCATTTTTGGATTTGTATTGCTCTTAATATTTTGCTTGCAAATTTTTTACTTATTCAGCTCAAAGGCTTGAAAATGCGTTTTTTTGCTGAGGCACAAATAATGGTCACAAAATTATGCTCATTCTCTCCGTTTTTCATTTTGTAACATCTTTAATAATAATAAATTATTTCTTTATTATGTAAAAGATTAACATATAAAGTGTTTTTAATTTTTGTGTAATAGACATTTTTGAAGTGTTCTTTTATCGTGTAAAAAATAAATGATTCCTTATTAATAGAATAAATGTAGTATTACATATCACAAATATCATAAAATTATAATCCCTCTGTCCAAGAACTTGCGTATTTGGATTCGAGCATGAGGTGGAATAAGATTCCATACTATATTAATTAATTGTGATTTAATTGAAAGATAGAAAAAATACCGATCTGTTAATAAATTAATTAAATATATTTTGAGTAGGAGACTTTCACATCATTTACAAGTATATATTGTAGTCATTAGGTCAATAATGCAATTATAATTATTAATAATAGAAACATCAACTTTTTTGTGCACGAATTAAAATATAGAGTAATGCTCCACCGCCCGCGGCAGGCACATCTTAATGTGCCCGCGGCTGATGTGGCAATGCCACGTCATTGCTACATCAACATGTGAGTTACTATATTTTCATTTCTTTGTTAAATTTATTTTTATTATTAATTTTTATTGAATAATATTAAATTATACCCTAGCCAATGAACCATAATCGGAAAGTGATAATTAATAAAAAAATATTAAAAATTTAATATATATCTACATGACATGCCACATCATTCGTGGGCGCATTAACCCCGCCCGCCGCGGGCGGGTGAGCATTTTCGTTAACATAGATTACCATATATCATAAAACAAACACCAACTCAAAAACCATAAATATTTATAATTTTAAAAAAAATCTAAATCAACTCTCAAATATTAAATATTCATAAATAAAATAAAATGTGATATTGGCATGTCACATTTCCTTAAATTAATTCAATTTTTTTTACTTTATTACAACCACTAAAATATCGTACCAATCACCTCGTAAAAAACTCGTAATAACAAACCAAATCTGTAGCAGATAAAACTTCTCAATTCTACCAACTATAGTATACATTTAGAGAAAACATGATTCATGACTATAATATTGTGTTCAAATACGATAATATAATAAATTATACGATCATCAAGCCTCACAGGTTGGTCTTAGGTTTGCCAGGAGCGATTCGCCTCGTCGCTGACCGCATCGTCACGAACTCCTCAGCAGCAGAAGGGTGAATCCCGATCTGTCAAATATCAAGTAAATGAGGAGTCATGAGAGAGCCGGTGATGATTAGGAATGTAAGCAAACTAAATTATTCATGAGCTCAACTCGAAAAAACACATTCACTATTACTTCATTGAGTAAACTGAGCCGAGCTCGAATGCTTTTTCGAGCCTAATGACATTCGTTTCGAAAGATGCTCAAATATAATCTTAGCAAGCCAAACTTTGAGTAGTTTGCAAACTTTGTTAACAGTTCACAAGCTTAAAAGACGAGGCGAACTTCGAATAGTTCGAGAACATTATATATAAAGTAGTTCACAAACCTGTCCAATTAATCTGAAAATATGTCTATTAACTGAAATAATTTAATAAACAAGCTCCAACTAGAATACTTAATGTACTCAAGCCAAGTTAGTAAACACTATCAAATTAAATAATAAACGAGAACTTGAGCTTGATTTGCAATGCTCAAGCAAGCTTTAAATTTTCAAACAAGCCGAACTTGAGCATGAGAGTATTCAGTTTAATTCAATTGGATTATAACCCTAATGGTGATCCTAATGTTGATGGTGAAACTTACAGTAGTATCAAATTGTGCTTTGGTAGCTCCACATCTGATAGCAATGGCAATGCCCTGCAACAGAAAATGCAAAGTTCATGTTAGCATATAAAAGCATACTATCTTCTCATAAGAGAGTTACTTTCTTTACGAGACGAGGCAATGAACTAAATCGAGACGATAAGATGAGGAAGAATGGATGAGGACCTGCATGATCTCAGCGGCATCAGGCCCACACATGGACGCTCCGATGACTTTGTCGGTCTCAGCATCGACAATCAGCTTCATAATAGTTTTCTCTTTACGCCTGCGCCAAACATCATCGTGTTAACAGACACAAAACGTTCACTATCCATCGTGCTAATGGTTAGCTAGATTTCAGACGATATTAGAAAGAAGATTAAGCATTTGATTTCCGACAAGCATGACATACCCGGAAATGGTGTTCTTCATGGGATTAAATGAAGACGTGAAAATCAAAGTGTCGCCCGTTGCTTTCTCTACAGCCTCCTCCTCACTGAGACCAACTACGGAGAGCGGTGGAATGCTGCCAAGTACAATATCGTTACAGTTTCATAGGTGCTCCAGAAAATTAAACGAGTAAAGAAATGGTTGAAGTGAAGTCCTAACTGAAGCATCAACCAAGTAAGCAAATATTCAACAGGTAAAAGAACACCGTGAACTCAACCGATTTTCATGTCTATATGATCAATGGATTGCTAAAACCATTTCTTTAAACATACTAAGTAATCGATCCATCTAACCTAACAAGGATGCAATTTTGTATAATACACGCCAAAATAAAAGATCGAATAAAAAATAAATAAAACAAGAATTGTAAAGGAAAAGGGGGTAATACCAGAAGACAGCACAAGGTATATGATTGTAATCAGGTGCCATAGGCTTTCCCCCAAACACAGTGTTCTGCAAACATAACAAAACAGAGATTTAGTAAAATATATCAAGCATAAACTATGCCCGATAGGCCGATACATAAATGAACGAGATTATAGAAACAAGCGCAGAAGGGTAACATACTGCAAAGTAGGTGCCTTCCATTAAAGCTACCGGAGTAAGGTTCATTCGGTTTGTAACGTCGCCTATGGCCCATATGCTAGGTACGTTGGTCTGAGAGTATTCATTAACCTGACGTTCAAAAGATGAAATGAGTTATGATGTCAAGCAAGAAACTAAGCAAATGCAGCATGAAAGATTTTTGACAATCAAGTTCATTTCCGTGCTTGAGAAGGCCTCAGGGCATCATTCGAGTTCATTCTTTGATCATATATTGATATAGAGATGATGATGCCTTCCTCATGCAGCAAAGATGATAACATTCAGTAATTAAGAACTCACCTTTATAGCTCCAGCCTTGTCGAGCTCAACACCAACCGGTCCCAGATTCAACCTTTTTGTGTTAGGAGCCCTACCTATAATCACCAAGGAGACGATCATAAACAACTTCTAACCCAAAGATTGCAACATGAAGTGTCACAAGTTCAGCAAAATGAAACGAGCTCCACAGGACCATTTATGCGATTAACAAACTGTGCTAAATGTTATTCAAGACTAGCAAGAACAAACACTTAACTAATGTGCGTCAGTTGTTAAGAGCAGGGGGGTTACATTTCGTCAACAATAAAAGCAAGCAGCATAATTCTACTGGCGATACTATTAGCAATTCATATTATCTTTTAGTAAATGACAACCTGTTTATCACTGTACTTCAGTCGATATTACAAAAAATTTAGACGGTCGTGAAACCAAACAAAGTAGAATTGGATGCGGATGAAGCTTAACCAATCAAGAAAATGCAGGAGAAGTTAGAGTTGAGACTCGAGGTTTGAATAATTACAACTGAAAAAAGAGCAGAACATCTGCCACATCAAAGGCAGTTCACTCGGGAATTACCAGTGGCAAATAGCACAACATCAGCCATAATTTCTTCACCATGGTCAGTATGAACTTTTATACCCCCATCTGTTTTAACCAGCTGCATCATAAAGTAATTGCATCAAACATTGAAATAAAATGGATATGGAATATTCTCAAAAGAACACGGATCTAAAGATATTGCACTGTAATAGAAGGTAAGAGAATTTCATTTTCTGTTATCAGCCTTGTTTTGTTCTTTCAATCTTTGGAGAAATTTTTGTGTATTTTAAATGCAAATGCAAATGTAAAGCAATGCAAAGAAAACTATGGGAAAGCACCTCCTTTAAGCTTGTCCCTGGGTGAAGGTTAATACCCCTCCCTTCCAGATTACTAGCCACCGCTGCACGCATCTCACCATCGAACCCTCTGGGAAGATTTTTTTGTTAGTCAACAAAATATCGACTAAGATTTTAGATGCACAAAATTGACAAAAAGGCATCAGTGAGCAAAATAATAGATAGCCTAGCTTATGAACCAAATTGTAGACGAAGCAGAACCTAACTATGTCTAAAATCCAACGGCTTGTAACCACAGGCGGGTAGAAACCAACGCAAGAAAATGGAAGTTACAGAAATGTTATGACCTTAAAGGAAGTTCTTTTCTGTAGAATAAATCCACTGTTGCGCCCATTCCTCGCCATATTGAGGCAAACTCGACGGCAATATACCTATGATAGAGGGTGAAGAGTCATGTAAGTTTCTAAGAATCCTACATGGATGCATTAAAAAGGCACGGAGTGGAAGCATACCCTCCACCAAGTATGACAGCATGCTTAGGTAGCTCTTCCAAGCTCAATGCCTCGTCTGATGTGATGGCTAATTCCTAAGAGGAACAAGGTACCAATGATAAGACATTATAGAGAAAGCAAGAGGATGAACACCATATACACAAATCGAAGTCAAAATATTAGTAAAAATCATATCAAAGATAACTAACATACATGGCCTGGAATAGATGGTCGTTGAGCCCGGCTTCCAGTTGCAATCAGAATATGTTTTGCCGAATAACTAATTTTTGTTCCGTCCAACTGAATAATTTCAACATCATTTGGGCCTATAACTCTTCCTTCTCCTTCAAAGAGCTTAACTCCAGCATTGGAAAGTAATCGCTTGTAGACCCCAGTTAGTCTTTGTATCTCTTCAGTCTAAAATTGGATAAAATTAGAGCCAATAATTTTGATAACAATACTTATATACACCAAGATAAGCCTCGTAAAGTAAGGTTATGTTAGGTACTTTACTTATTTCTTAATATGCGTGGGAAGATAAAATGATAACTTATTTTGACTAAGGAGGAGTTGGCTATAAAGTTATCCACTTGCCTTCTTTTGTAAAAGCTTCTTCCAATTGAAATCGATTCTCTCATTCACTTCCCACCCATAATTCCTCGCATCCTGCAAAGACAAAGCACTACTTGATCAAAACAAATACATATAATATATTAGCGATACTTTTCTTTGTCTGAATGGTCAATATAATCAAAATTTAGCGTTAACAGGATAATCTATCAGACAAGAATGCAGTAAATAAACTTTACTAGCAACCTAAAAAGGTTTGCCATCAACCATTTCCCTTTAAGTTCAGAACTATCAATAAAACTAACTCAAAGAATTCAGAAATAAACCATCACGTATTGTGCAGCAATGTGGAAAAGAACCAAAAACCATAGTACTTCAAAAAAATATAATCAAAATATGACATTGGATATAAGCAATAAGCAGAGCAGAGAACTACTGCAAGGGACACTCTCATATAGAGCAGTATTGACGACCAAATACCGTTATAGAAAAAGAAAAAGAAGACGACCTAATAAACAAAACAAGTCTAAGAGGTTTTTAGAAACAAAACAGATTTTTCAATCATCTCCTCACGTCATCGAATAAGAGTCTAGCCTCCGGTTAAGGCCCTATAGAAAACCAGGTGACGTAATTGAAAAGGGAAAACTGGACAAGATCACAGAGTAGAAAAGCGACAGTCCACAACATATTTTTCAATCATCTCCTCGTATAGTTAATTAAAATCTCACCTCCAGTTCTGGACCAAAAGAAGCACCATATACCAAAATCTTTTTTGGAACACAACCACGAATCACACACCTGAAATGTATAGAATTATTAGTTATTAAGCTTTATTATCAAGCCTGTTAATGTTGTTGAGAGTGCAAAGTATATTAATAAACTGCACTATCTAATATACCAGCAAAGCTGATAGAAAACTATCCATTTATTTCTACATAAAGATTTCATTTTAAAAAATACAAAAACATATTGGCTATTACATGTTTGGGTAATACCAATGGCTATTAAAAAGTCAATCAATTCTACAAAATCCAGAAAACAGTTCATATAGGCTTACGTTCCGCCAACTCCTCCAATAACTTCAGAGCTGATAGGATGAAATGGAAGCTCACAAATACCTACCTGTAGCATAATTAAGATGATGGTTAATAAATCACAAGGAGTAGCATTATATGAAGTATACGACTATTGAAATGGAGGTTCAAGTCATCTTCTAAACTCTAAAGTACAAGCATCACCATATAAAGAAGGAAGGGGAAAACACAATTATATCATGAAATGAGGAAAGGACATCCCATCTAACTCTCATCAAGTGTGGTGAGCATCCTTGATAAAATTATCACAATGATCACAAATTCATCGAGAAAAATAGGAACGAAGAGAAACAGAACTTTAGAACCAAACAACAAACACTTTTTTCATGACAACAAAGCAAATCATTTGCCAGAAACTGTACCTTAGCTCCATTCTGAGCTGAAAACCGCGATGCACGAACCCCACCACTTCCTGCCCCTATGACAAACAAATCAAAGTCGAAGCGACTCTCCATCTCATTCGTTTTGTCCAATTCCCCATCAATAAGCATCTTCCTTGCCATTGTAATCTACTGTACACCCAAAAGTACCAAAATCAACATAAACAGAAAATCAAGGATGACCAAACGAGATCAGTATATAACAGCTACTTATTCCAAACCTATAATATCAAGTGCAGTATAATACAATAACCAAACCAGATCACAAGCAAATAAAGATCAGCTTCATCACAATAACCTAAATTCTAAAACTTGATGGCTTTAACACAGTCAATTACCCAAGAACCTAAACTCCAAAATCACGGGATATAAAGAAACAACCAGTTCATTACAAGCTCAGATTATGCTGATATTTGATTTGTTCAGCTCGTAATTATCTTGGATTTCCCTTTGCTCATTAGAAAAAAAGGAAATAACAAAATTACTCATAAGCCTAAATTCAAATTAGGAAAAGATCTCAACTTTATGCTAAACCAACAATAAAACAAGCAAAAAAGTCGATCTACTCTTCCTAAACTTACTCCCTGTTCTTCTTTCTATTGAGATTTACCTCTCCTTCTAAATAATGGAACGGATTTTCGGGAAATAAATAGAGAAAGGAATCAAGAAAAATATGTCCAAGGAACCACGTACGAGAGAAATTAACCAAGGAACTCGGCAATTGAATGTCGTTGTCTTCTTGAGGTGTTCGGAGAGTGAATGTAGACGATAACTGGAGACAGGGGCTGCCCACGACTGACGACTCGTGTGTATGTACCTTTTGTGTTTGTGTATATGTGTGTGTGAGAGAGAGTAATGATTGTTTAGTGATTTGACTTTTAAATTTTAAGAGCAAAAGTTCAATTAAGCTACTATCATTTCATTCATTTTTTTTTTAATTTTGTTTCCATTTATATAATAGTCGTATGTTTCCACGATATGAGTTTCTCGGTTTTCGGTCTCGTTTCCTAATTTTTTGAAATTTTTATGTGGATTTACGAATTTTATAGAGATTTGCAAAAAGTGCCGCAATGAGGTCTCCGGTTTTGAGTATCTCGTATTTAGTTTCTATTTTTTGATTTTTCATTTTTTTTCCAAAATGTTTTTATTAATTAAATTTACTAATTTAAATTTGAAATTTAAATTTTTTCATTTAATTTGAAAAATAAATAAACCAAATATTAAATTTTAAAAAACATTAAATTTTAGAAATTAAAATTATATTAATTTTAATTTCAAAACTAAAATTATAAATAAAATACAATAATTAAAAAACGAAAATTGCATAAAAAAACGAAAAAATACATTAAAGAAAATTGTATAAAAAAGGAAAATTGCATAAAAAAAGAGGACAATTACATAAAAAAATTAATTAGGCGCAGCGGCTCTCTCACTTGAGTCTCCCAAGACCGCGCGCGGTCTCTACCCTCCCAACCCCACCTCCCGATCCCCGCCTCCCTCAGCAATAGTCTCGCATGTGTCGTGTTCTCTCTGGTGGCGAAACTTTGCTCGGGAGACCTCCATAGCAGATGCTCTTATGCTTTTATACTTATATTTAACCAACAAATATATATAATGTATAGAGAATCACTCCATTAGAAAGACAAACATAACGTGCTCATCACTAATGTATTTTGTTTAATTAAAAAAAAAATGACTCATTAAGATTTATGGATTCATCATTTTTTTCATCTTTTTATAACACTTTATTTTCGTATGAAAAATAAGAAGTCATGTTTAATAAGACCGAGAATATAAAATAAATATTAAATTATATCATTTAATAAATTATAATTAGAAAGTGAAAATTAATAAACTTTTTTCAAAATTTTATTTTTTTCTATATAACATGCCGCATTAGTTATGCTTGCTTGTATGTAGATGAATGGTTCTAATAATGAGTTTATTTGATTTTCTTTCCTAAACGAGTATTTCAATTAAATAATAGTCACGTGCACCACGTGGTAGTTGAATTTTTTTTTTTCTTTTATGTTTTACATTAACATATCTATGGTTGGCTAGATCTTTCACGTGGTAGTTGAATTTAACTTTAAATGTTTCGATTCTGAAATAATCACTTTATTATGGGAACAACTCATTGACATTATATCTAAACATTCATTGTCAATGGATGAGTGCTTAACATTAGAATCCAAATAAGTGTTACATATCAAAACTCAAAAAACCAAATTATATGAATTATTGATAATTTATTAAAATTGCCTGAACTAATATAAATTTAAGTCAATAAAAATACTTCAATTGTGTTTGTTTTTTGTACTTATTAAAGGAGGGGTGGCTAGGCTATCAAGTGAGAACATTGAAGAGAAAATAATGATTTTAACCCGGACCCAATGTTTAATAATGGACTGACATATTTATTATATTACTACCAAACACATGATTTAATAAGATAATTTAAACTTATCATGTCATATCTTGTCTACCAAGGGCTGAAAATATAAAAAACAAACACACCTAAATGTCTTCATAAAGATGAAATCTCTACACACCAACAAAATCCACATTTGGGCCATAGCATTTATAAAGAATTCAATTATAATTTCATTATTATAAAGTTTGGATGTATTCTGGAGCTGAATAATGAATATTAGGAAAACATAAATCATAAATTATATTAGCTGCATAAAGAAACACTCCAATATTGACTGCAAAACTATAAGAATCATGCATATGTCATGATATTTTTTAATAGGTAGCAAAAACATATTTTGCTTTAACTATGTGGTATTGTTGAATGTTTTTTCTTTGACTGATTATATAAAATAGCAAAAAAAGATTGTAAAAGATAAATAATAGTCACCAACAAAATAATATTTAAATTTTAATTATTTATAAATTTCTTGTACTAAAAACACTTATAATTATATTTTACATTTCTAAATATGTATAGTATGAATAGTATGAATTGTATCGAATCGTATCATTCATACGTAATACTTAATTTTATTAAATTGTACATGCGTATGAATCGTATAAATGAATATTATTCATCCATTTCATACAATTCGTACCATTCATACAGTTAAATTTAAGTAGAAGAGTATTTGTGGTAATTCATGTTCAAAATAGCTAAAATTTAAATAGTTTTATGTTCGTGGCTATTATTTATTTTTTACAATATTTTTTGGTTAGTTTGTATAATTAACACTTTTTCTTTTCTAACAACCATGATATTAAAAAATTTATAGTCAGTCCCTTAAAATAAAATAATGATAATAAATAAATAAAATCTATTAATGACTTTTTCTAACTTCAACAGGCCAACACTATTATCTATGTTTGGGTAAAAATAGCGAAATTTCCGTAAACACGATAATGATATGAAGTTATCGGATATTGCGGTATATCGAAACATACTGAAAATTCTAGTATATACAACTATTCGATATTAATACTCACCAACAAATAATTATTTATATGTATATATTAATTAATGGTTTTTGGTAATATATTAAAATTTATGTATATTAAAAAATTTCGACATAAAATGATATACTGAAAGTATAGTATACCGTGAAAGTACGGTATACCATATTTCATTACGAGATAACAAAAATTTGATACGGTATTGATATGAAAAATTATTTTATAGTGAAATTTTGATATATTGTTTTTTGGCATACTGAATTCTTCAATACATTATTAGTATGCTATTTTTTCATACTGTATTTTTTGGTACAATATATATATATATATATATATATATATATATATATATAGGGAGTGGTTCTAATAAAAAGGGACATTAAAGTATAAAATAGGAAATGATCTGGACCATTAGATCAACACCATCCGACGGCCATGATTAAAACAAAAATCGCACCATTATATATACATAAGGTTATTTTCGTAAAATTTGAAGTGGGCGGTTATGCGTTCAAAAAACAATGCATTTCATAGTTAAATACAATGCATTTCATAGTTAAATGCAATGCATGACTCAAATTACATTTTCACAATGCATTTCATAGTTAAAAGCAATGCATTTTTCGGTCAAGATCTCAACCGTCCGATCATGAAAATCTAAGGCCCAGATCATTTCCTATTTTATACCTTAATGTTCCTTTTTATTTGAACTCCATCCTATATATATATATATATATATATATAGTACGCCAAAAAAGTTTTTGTGTACCGTACCGATTCACCCATAACATTATCCAGTTGTGCATCAATATTAAATACTTTTCAAACATATTGCTTACTGATCTTCATCCTAGATATAGATTACATACCATAAATTACAAAAAACAAGAATAGAAATAAATCAAGTATCTTTTATTTCAATTATCCACATTAACTGGTATAGATATGCATTCCAATTTATAAAGAATAAAGTTTGATGATAAATAGCAAAAAAATTTAACCACTATTTAATGCATGGTTAACAGTTGTCAATTCATAATTAAAAACATAGTGTTGTATATGAAATTACAAATTCACATAACATAATTATTAATGTTCCGATTTTTAGTTAATTAATGTTTATTTAAAATTAAAAAAATTATATACCCTATATTTTAAATTTATAAACCCTAATACTCAATTAAAAATAATATTAAATATTAAAAATAATTATACATGTCCTAAATAGATGGGATAAACCCTTAAAATTAAGTATATAAATAAACTAACATATAAAAAAATAAATTAAAGAAAAAATTGATAGCGGGACATAGAGTAAATTTTCACAAAAATGGGACATTGAATCTCATTTGCGAAAAACGTCATTTTATATAGATATAAGCGCAATGTATTTATAAAAACATTTATACATTTTCTGAACTATGTTTTAATCTTATGGGATCTTATAATCCTTCTATATATATGTATATATATAAAAACAAATGAGTATCTTATATTCCATGCTATACTAATTAATTTCCAAAGCGAAAAAACAGAAAATGGTTCATATCTTGATGAAAAAGCTAGCACTCTTTCTAACCCTATTTTGTTTTCTTCTCCAAACATCTAAATCTTGCTTTTTTACACATGCATCAATATTGGGTTCATGTCGTCAACGATCTCCCGAAGCATTCTGCTCCGTTGAATTTGCATTGTGCATCTGGAGACGATGATCTTCGAAGCCATAGTCTTTCTTCTAATGGCGAGCAATTGAAGTGGTCCTTTTGTGACACCATTACTCATAGGACTTTATTTTTTTGCTATTTGAGATGGGGTTCGAAGCAGAAGGGTTTCGATGTCTTTAAATCGTCATGGAGGAATAGGTGTTCGTCTGGTGTGTGCATTTGGAACGTCAAAGAGGATGGCATCTATTTCTCAGGAGATGCAAAATCTGTACCAGTAATGCAGAAGGTCTATGCTTGGTAGAGTATTAATGTGTATCGTTTTTTGATATATGAATAATCAAGTTAACTATATGTTGAAATTAAGTGGTGTTAAACTTAGATGCTTATAATTAATATGAATTCTTTGCATGTGACCACAAATTGAAATGTTTTGAGTGGTGGAGCAATAAAATTGGTAAGGGGTTAATAGTGAAGACTAGAGCTGTCAAAGTGATCGGACAGAGAGCCAGTCTGGCACAACCAACTGGGCTAGATTCATATTTTGGGCTGACCCATAATTTATTTGGGCTGTTGAAATCCAAGCTCAAGCATGTCAACCCATTATCGGACAAACTCGATTTACAAATTAAAAATTAAATTTTTAAATTTTTAAAAAAAATAAAGATATTGTAGCAAGATATAAATTTAGTATATTATTTTATTTAATATAGATTTATTATTTAAATTTTAGATTAATTAGAATACACAAATAAATTTATAATGAAATTAAATCCTAAAAGGGGAAATAGGCTGAAATAGCCATATTAATATACTAAACACAAATTTTAACCATCTATAATTTTATAATGAAATAGTAACCACTCCGTATTTATTTTTCCTTTATTGCCATTTCATTAATTAAATTAACATACTTATTAATTATATATACTTTGAAGAATAACTGCTCATGCATAATCGAAAAGGAAACTGCCTTCTTCTGTCTACAAATTTTTATAGCACTCACGACTCCATATTTGCAATTGAGATTCCTTAATTCTCAATTTAATGTTATACTTCCAGTTTGAAGATCACTAATTATTAACGACACAGTGAGTAATATGGTATGTATACTTCTCTTTTATCTTCTATGTATTCGCCATCTAGTGATTATTAGTGTTTATAATAATAATAATAATTTTTTCTCGTTTTTGATATTTTGCAGACAAGTTCTAAGTGTGTTCTTATTAATTATGGAGGGGCTTGGTTGAGTGACGAATATGTCGGTGGTCAAAAAAGGTTTGTTTCGTGTAACATTATTCGACACCACTTACATGAATTTGTTAAGTCAAATACAAATGATGGTAGGTGCATACATGAATTTGTACAAATATTATTCCCTCTTTAGTTACGCCCAATATGCATGATGCTAGATCTTTGAGTAGTGCATCGTTGGATGGTGTTGATGTTGGTAGTTTACAAGTTCAAAATTCAAATTCTCGCCAATGGGTGATTAGTGGGGCACTGTATCACGCTTCTCTTCCAGTTCATGATCCTATTTAGCGACAACGATGCTCACAAGATTCATTGTCTGTCGGTGCGACATTTTAATTTCTAATAAAGAAAACTTACAGATTGCACTTGGATTGTACCATTTGTTGAATCGTGTTCAGTTTCTTGTTGATCATTCATCGACAACGAGATTTTCAGTCACATGCAAATACAAGGATAAGTGTCCATTTCGTATGAGTGCTTCGTCAATCAAAGCAGACTGGATCGTTGTTAAATGGGATATCCCTCATAAGTGTGAGCTTGATTTCAGAAATCATGGTCCTAGAACCGTGTCCTCTAAGATTATTGGTGCTTTTTTTGCTCCAACATTGTTGAATAATGGAGCTATATTGAAGCCCAAGGAGATGGCGTCAAAGTTGTAAAGAGAGTACGGTGTTCAGATTGACTACAACACAGCTTTAGCCGGACGGAAAAACGCCATTCGCATGATTTATGGAGATTCAGATAAGTCCTTTCAAATGTTGACCTCTTATTTATTTATGATTGAGAAAACTAATCCAGGGTCGTCAGTTTGTATACAGACCGATAGTTCACATCGTTTTGAATACGCCTTTATAGCACTTTCTGCTTCAATTTCTGGTTTTCTTTCTTCTGCTCGTCCTGTGATAGTAGTAGACGGTACTCATTTGAAAGGCAAATATAAATGTGTAATGTTTGTTGCTGCTACAAAGGATGGAAATGAACAAATATTTCCTTTAGCTTTTGGAATTGTGATAAAGAGAACGATATGTCTTGGTCTTGGTTTCTTTCTAAGTTAAGGAGAACATTTGGATGCCTTGAAAACTTATTGTTCGTTTCAGATCAACATATCAGCATAAGTAATGCATTAAAGGCTGTTTACCCGGGAATTCCTCATGGATTATGCATTTATCATATGCAAAAGAACTTGGCTAAGTTTGGGAAGCATTTAGTTGCAATGTTTCAAAAATCTGCAAATTGCTACAAACAACAGGTGTTTGACGACCTTATGAGCAACTTGGATTCATCATGGAATGTGTATAGGAGATTGATGGACGTAGAGCCAACAAGGAAATGTCCATTTTTTGTGATAGGTAGTTAATTTAGTTGTGTTAAATATGATAATATTGTTTTAGACAAATTTGATATCCTTTTGATTTGTATTCAGTTTATAATTTTGATTCTATTGCTTTTTCCCCGACTAAATTTAGTGTTTATATCATCTTATAGTTTATAAATAACCACGTACACCTTTATGGCTTTATCTAGTGTAAAACTGCATAAAAGTAAAAGGATGTAGGGCAATTTTATTTGATGAGCATGTGTAAGGAAAAAGAAGAAGCTAAATCCATGAGAATATAGTATATAATTTCATATTTACGTTAATGTTTTTGCAATTTGGTGTTATCACTTTAAACTTGCAAGGATATGTTCACTTTTAAATGAAGTTTAGGCTTCATCTTCAGGAAATTGCAGATTTTTTTTTATTGACTAAAGTGTATGATTGTACATTTTTCATTTAAACCGAGAGTGTATTTGTAATAAAATTTTATTTAAGTATCACTCTTTTAAAATGTATAGATTATGATATATTTTAGTACTCTCTCCGTCCCACTAAGCTTGACACTTTTTTTTCCAGCACAATTATTAAGGAAAGTGTATAAAGTAGTTTAAGAGTGATAAAATTAGTCGTAAGGTTCACACCTTTTTAAAGAAATATTTTTTACTATTTTTGGAATGTGTCAAGTTTAGTGGGACGTACCAATAAGGAATGTGTCAAGTTTAGTGGGACGGGAGGGAGTATTAAATAAATATAACTAAAAATACAATAATGAACATTTTGGTGCCTCGTATATCTACACGTACATAATTCACATGTACAAAAATAATTACCCACACGAGACGTGTGTTGTTAATACGTCCGCGAACGATGTGACATGTTATGTTGGTAAATAATACTTTTTATACAAGTTTATTATTTGTCACATTCCGACTAGGGTTTATTTTATTAGGGTATAATTTAATAGTTATTCGATACAAAATTAATAATGAACGAAAATTATAGCGTGTAAGTTGTTGTAAATTGACTGGAAATTATTTGATCTTATAATTGTAAATATAAGTTTATAAAGTAATTTATATATTTTTAAAATAATACTCCATATGTCCGTTGGAATTGACCCAAAAATCAATAAAACACACACAATTTTGATCAAACATAGTCAACTCTAATAAAATAGAGAGAGTATATTTTAATAAATCACAATAAAATAATGAAATAAATTTCATTAATAAAGTCAAAATAGTTTTAAAATTAATCATTGCAAGTAATGATGGAACATCTCGTTGGTGGAGTTAAATAGCTCTCAAAATCATTATCTAATCGATTTGAATTAATTGAAATTAATATTACATAAATAATCATCTAGTTGATTTCGTCAAAATAGCTCTCGAGGAATCATTGCAAATAAGTTATATGAATTATCATTCTGCATGTGTAACCAAATAGATCAATTATTAAAATAATTAGCAATTAAATAACTTATTATTTTATTTAAAGTGTCTATTACAATAGTTAATTATAAATAAACAATAGTTGATTTCGAACGGACAATTGAATTAAAACATATTAAATCAAGTGTGACTCAAACCTTACTCAACACACAATAAATAGAAAGAACATTCTAATGTAAACCCGAGACCTCTTGTGAATTGGGCTTTGGCTAGACTAGGTTGGGGCTTGGACTAGGCCTGCAACGATTGATCTATAATGGTAAATTTGATTAGTTTGGAATGTGTTTTGTATGATCTGAAGAAGCTAAAAAATCATGCAAGCTCAGCTATAGACTTGTAATTAAGAGCCCACAAATGTCAATAGAAAGTTGAAGCAAATTTGCAAAGCCAAACAGAGAAAGTAACACATCAATTCAAAATAATAATTCATCTCAATTAAACACACTTCCTATACGACACAATGTAGTCACTAGTACTAATTCTGATTTTCTTAAACAGGAAAACATTCATATTTTAACAATAAGCAGCTGTTGCATTCAATGTGAAATTAAAATGGAGAAAAGACAATCAAAATCAGAAAGTCTTACAATAAAGATGCAAATAAGTCTCAGGTATTCGAAAAACATGAACACAAAGTGCAGAAGCGAGGTGGGATGCATGGCAGAAGTCCTCTGCATTTATTGTTGGAAATCTGCGGGATTTAGTTAGATCGACCAAGTGTTATTATCGAATACATATATGTATATGGTATGCTAAACAACAAAACGGTGCATAAACAAACTGATCACTTACTATCTCTGATGTGGATGGATTGAGTTAACGATAAATTTTGATAGATGGTATGTGAGAGATGTTGGGATTATCTTCTCCTCTCACTCTATCTTTGAATTCTTCTGGCATTGATTGGATCACAAGATCTTCAAGAGTGGAGATGAATCTCAAACCATCTGGAAGCTTCTCCAAGTTGATGCACTTGTAAACTACTAAATGAGTAAGCTTTGGCAGTGCTCTTTCTTCCACTTCCCATTTCTTTAAATTGGGCAACCCAGACAGTTCAAGGTACTTAAGTTGTGGAAATGAGTTGGAACGGCAAATTAATGTTTCCGTTTCCCCCATTATTTCAACTCTTTCTATGCGTAGACATTGCAGTTTGGGATACTTGCCAAACTCTTCAATCATCTTCATGTCTCCGCCAACCTTACAATCTCTTACTAACAAAGTTAGTAAATTCTGACACATTCCTTGTTTGTAGAGTGGAAAACCACCACTAATATTGCACCAATCCATATCCAAACTCACCAAAGAAGGAGACATCAACATATTCATAAAGATATCTTTACCAATATCCGAACTTAAATCAAATACACGGAGACATGTCTGGCATGATTTGTTGTTGGTCAAGTGGTTGACAACTGTTAACAAGCTATCCATGTCCTCAACTTCAACAACTAGATTTCGTAGATTGACCATTTCCAGGATATCTACGATGCGAGCACTTTTACTGCTGATTCGATCTAATGTCTCCAACTCCACCAGCCCATCGAGTCTTAGTTTGTCTCCTTCAATCACTTTTATACCCCGGAATGGGAGAAACAAATGTCTTAGTCTTTTCATCTTCCATATCACATTAGGCAATCTTATAAGATGACGTCCTGATACTTGCAGATCTAAAGTATGCAAGTAAGACATGTTGCATACAAACTCTGGTAGCTCTTCCATATTTGAATCAGCTAAACTCAAATATCTTAAATGGATTAACTTACTCACTTTGCTCGGTAACTTCCCATCTTCAAACTCACAATTTTCAAGCACAAGTATCCTTAAACATTTTGACCTCTCAAAATCAATTGTACATTCCGTGAAGAGAATTGTCTTAAAACCATGTCTTTCCTTCCTCAGGACCATAAAGGATCTAGGATGTTTAGCTTCCTTTAACCCATCTACACTTGGAGTTTTAGCAGTACTGTCAACAATGATAGCTACTCTGCTTACATAACCAATTACTGATGATGGTATTGTTATCTTGTTCATTGATGAAGGAATACCATTTTCATACTTGGAGAGCTCAATGCGTTTGGCAAGTACTACTTCTTCGGCTTTTGCAGAGCAGAGGTCGTGCATTAGATCATGAAGTCCACATCTATCAAATTTCTCAGGGGTAAAGCAATCCTCATACTTGTGCACTTGAACCATACACCTCATTGCCAACTCAGTCAAATACCGTTTAGCCACATCTCTTAGAGTCTCATTTCTTCCTTTATCTTGGGATGAAATGAAGCCTTCCGCCATCCACAAAAGATACAATTTCTCTGTTTGTATTCGAAAATCCTCGGGAAAACATGCTAGGTAGAGAAAACAAGGTTTCAAGTAGTAGGGTAAGGCATCATAACTCAAGCTCAACACATGTGTCACTCTTTTGTTTTCTGTAACGCCTTCTCCATGCCTTAGATATGAATCCATGTGTGTACTTACAATCTCCCATTCTCCTAAATTCTGCTCTTTTTGGCGCAAAATTCCTCCAATCACAGAAATTGACAGTGGTAAGCGGCCGCATTTTACCATTATTTCTCTTCCAATATCTTCCAATGATTTTGAACCTGTCTCAACTGTCATATAATACAAACCATTAAAATCAATCTAACACCTTATGTTGTACTTATGATCCAAGTAAAATTGATATCCATGAATACTATAGCAGATTGCACGAGTTGTTTTTTTTAAAGTTTTAGACGACGACAAATTGATACTATAAACACATACTCTCTTCATATCCAAATAAAACTCACATATCAAGACGATGACAAATTTACGCTCTTTACCATTACTCATTTAGAAGTTATATACTCTCCCACTAAACTTCGTACATTTTTTTCCTACACTATTATTAAGGAGAATATATAAAGTAGTGTAGGAGTTATAAAAGTGGTAGGATCCGCACCTTCTTTAAGTAATAATTTTTACTATTTTTGAAGTGTGTCGTACGTCCCAATAAAGAAAGCATGTCAAACTTAGTGGGATGAATGAATGTATAATAAAAAAAAATCATGTGTCAATTAGGAACCGATCTACACCCTCAATTTGATAAGTTCGGATATTTCAGATTTAATATGATTATATCATCTAATTATTGCATAAAGATTAATAAAGTGTAGATCTGGAAAAAATGATTACAATATATCTATCACAACAACTTGGAAGTCAGCACAAGTGTAGGGTAAAGAATAAAAATTGACGATATAATATTATCATCTTCCATAATCATTTCTACTACTGCTACATTGTAAATTGACTGGAAATTATTTGATCTTATAATTGTAAATATAAGTTTATAAAGTAA
>JAPKLX010000323.1:10663-22963 GCA_026898415.1 Leonotis leonurus
TGGTTGAAGTGCTTTTCTGTTGATGTCTAGCTGTTGGAGTTTATAAACAGCTAGCTGTCCATCGATCTGCTATTGATCTTCTATCGATCTGTCCTCGTTAAGAATGCTTGCATATATAATATTATGCATATATATAATATGGTTTCGCATCATCAAAACATATAAATAATGATTTCCACAATCATCAAAAAGGTTCCCAACACTGATGATTCCATAATGACAGATAGGATGCAGATGATGAAAAAGATTTTCTAGATCTATTCAAGTAGACCACGCAGGTATTAACCTTGTGAAAACAAAACAATGGTCAGTTTGAACCACTGCTCTGATACCACTTGTTGGTCCCGAAAGAGCAAGGTTTGGTGTATGGGGGGGGAATACACCAAATGCAAAATTTTCAGTTTACTTGACTATTTCAATCAGAGAGATGTGAGCTTTCTGAATTACAGATTGCTCTAGATGATAGAACAATATGATTTTCTAATCAATTAAGTTCTATCCAAGTAAGATCCCTCACGTGAGATATACAAGGCAGAAAGTAAGTGTGAACTTAATTTCCAGCAATGTATTGTGTGCGGAATAATGGTGGACTTAGTCGGTGCTCTTGTTAAGAAAATCTTTTGAAAACTTAATCGAGTATTTAGAAAATAGATTAAGAATGCAGATTTGAATGAGTATGATAGATGCAGAATAAAAACAACTGAATATAAAATGCAGAATTTAAATGGCACAGTTATTTTTACGTGGTTCGGGAAACCCCCTACGTCCACGGTCTAATCCAAACTGGATTAGATATCCACTACTAGGATACTCTTCTTATTTAACCTCGCTGAGAACGAGCCACAAGTTCCAATTACAAACCTTATTGAAACTTATGCACGAATAAGGGTCGTGTCCCTTTACAACTTACAGAAAACTACTGTAAACGGGTTATCTTCACGTTAATCCACTAGAAAACTACTAGCTAGTAAAGATCTCCTTCTTCTCTCGATAAGACAGACTTGAATCGAGGTGTGATTGCGATCACGAACGGTTTGAAGCTTTTGTCTGATTTGGAGATAGAATGCTTGAGAATGTTTCTACAGTATAGCGCTTGCGTATATTATCAGACTTTGAAACTTCAAACATATATAGGCTCTGAATTTTAAATTCTAGCCGTTTGTTGATTGACGTGATTTGATTTGTGGATTGTCAATCAATTATATCTCTTCTTTCCTTGTAGAGTTGTTGATTGAATCTTCTATGATTGGTAAGCAGATCATCTGTGATTGCTTTCCTTCTCCATGTCAATCAGTGATTCAATTTCCAAATCTTCAATGGAAAGTCTTTAATGCTTTATCGACAGGTTTTGTTCTGCTCTTTCTGGTTTGCTTCTAACCTTCTGGTTGTGTCCTTTCTGGTCTAGTGTCTTTCTGGTTGAATATTGACTTAGACACTTTCTGGTTGAGGTACTTTCTGGTAGAGCATTTGTTAACCACTTTCTGTTCGAGGCATTTTCCATCTTTCTGGCTGAAGCTTCTCTGGTTCAACTTTCTGTTAAAGTTGACTAGCTTCATTTTCTGTTTGAGACTCTCTGGTTTAGCATTCTGTCTTGAGACTTGCTGGTTTTGAGTCTTTCTGATTTAGCATTTTCTGTCTTGAGACTTGCTGGTTTTGAGTCTTTCTGGTTTAGCATTTTCTGTCTTGAGACTTGCTGGTTTTGAGTCTTTCTGGTTTAGCATTTTCTGTCTTGAGACTTGCTGGTTCAGCTTTCTTTTAAAGACTTGCTGGTTCAGCTTTCTTTTAAAGACTTGCTGGTTCAGCTTTCTTTTAAAGACTTGCTGGTTCAGCTTTCTTTTAAAGACTGTCTTGCTTCAGCTTTCTGTCTGAGACATATTCCATCTTTCTGGTTGAACTGGTTTCGACTATCTGGTCAATAAGAATCAACAGAAATGATACAGAACATGAAGAATGCCAAGTGTGTGTATGAGTGAACATCATCAAAACTTAGAATATATTGTGGGGTTCCCAACATGAAGTAATGATATAGATAAGATAAGTGATAAATGAGATGTTAGAATAGTTAGAATAGAAGGATGCAATAGCCGAATAAATTATAATCATACAAAATGATAATTTAGTAAAATATGAGAAGAAGAATGAGATTATGAAATTATGATTTCATAAAGAAGAGAAAGATATCTTATCTTTAAATGTTTTACTTAATGTAAGGTCCAGTTGAGAAAGAAGCGAAAGCAAAGAAAGAAAAAGACGAAGCCTCAGGATAAGTAGATCTCTATCCAGGTGGGCTTTCTAACCAAAATCTATGCACGTGCTAAAGATTTGTTTATGCTTTATGTTTTTTTTTATGTTAAAGAAGTTGACTTGCCTATTTTTAAGCATGTTGCATGTTACCTATCTACGCCAGAATTACGATATCGGCACTATGCCGGACGAGCTGCCGGTAAGGGTTATGTGCACATTTGACCGTGAGCCTTCTAGCGTGTTGGCCGGTCATAGTGTGTTTGAGAGGGAGGCCTACCTCTCAACACAAGAAAGTAGATATGATATTTCAGATTTCAGATAATTGTCTGCAGACTTATTTTATGCATATTCAATTGCATTATTTTAGAAAAGAAAGATATATGAAGCATAGATTTGGCAAGTCAATTATATGGCTCTATGAGCAAGGTTTAAATGTTTTGGCATGTGTCCACTGAGTGCATTATGTACTCACGCCCTGCATGTTTTCTTAACGTGCAGGTTGAGCTGGGGATGGCGATGGATTCGAACACTGTAGTTGTTTTGTTATATGAACTTTTCAATGAACCATAGAGTGTCTTGTTATTTTGTGTTGGATGTTTAGTACGATGAGTTATATGTCGTCACACATGTAGCTCAACTCATGATTCCGTTGCGACTCTTAGTTTGTTTGACACTTGAACACCCGGTACCTTTATATTGGCTTATCTGTGGATATCCATGGTAGCATCTTCCTTTGTGAATTATATTGTTTCATCTCTATTTCTTGGTTGCTTGAGTTGGTATTTTGATGTATTGGAACTCCAAGTCCAAATATTGTGCAAACTTTGAATTTGCTAGAAACAGGGCAGTCAGTTGCACCCTGTTTTATAAACAGGGCATTCCGTGAGTTTTATAAATCAGAATTTTCTTAAGTTGGTACCATTTTAAAGATCTTTTCGATACCTTTCCAACGGTTCTTTCGGATCTTAATTCGGAGTTCAAATGAGAAAGTTATGGGCTTTCGAAGTTGATGTGTCCGGCCTGCCCTGTTTTTCGCGAGAACTTATTTGAGTTTCTTTGCAATCAAACATCAATTGTTAGAGTTATTTCCAAGTTAATTAAGTCATGGCTTAATTTCTTGATTAAGAAAGGGTTAAGGAATTGGGCTGTGACATCAGAGCACTGCCATCAAGCTGAGAAATCCACGCAGCCATGCAACCACTAAGAGCCGACCGATTTCAACATTCTCACCACTGAAGCCTTATTTGATCATCTAGCTGGCCATGAGTATGATATGAAAAGAATTTATGGACCAAATCACTCATCTAGAAAGAAAGGACAAAACATCTCCAAGAAACAAAAAGAGATAGCTTTCAAAGCTATGATCACAACTGAAGAACCAGCTGCACCTGTAGAGGAAGAAAGCATAAGTGAAAAACTACTTAAGGAATTTGCTATGATTGCAAAGAGACTAGAGAAATTAGAGATTAGACCGAGGAAGTATCGAATGTTCTACAATGATAACAAGAAAAATCGTTACCAAAAGAGTAGAGATCAAGATCGATCTGAAAGCAAATCTGAGGTAAAAAGTTCTAATAAATTTGCTAATTCTACTGACTATACTTGTTATGGTTGTGGTAGAAGAGATCACTTCAAGACAGATTGTCCCGACCTATCCAAAAGTTAGAGAGATGAACTAAGAGCAAAAAGAGATCGCAAACTCAATATTTAACGCAAAGCTATGCTAGTTGAACTAAGAAGCATTCGTTGCACAGGAATAAGATGAAGACTAAGATGAGTGTTACATGGGATTAGACAATGGCCTCGACCAGAATGAGGTAAATTCACATATTTCTACTTCATCTAATAAACCTATATATGATTCTTGTGATGAAGATGAAGCTGAAGTTTCTTGGGAAGAATTTAATGAAATTCTCAAGAACTACAAGAATCTGAAAAAGCTATTCCAAGATGTCATCAAGGAGAATGACAAGCTCAATGATACTGTGAAGATACTAAGTGAAGCAAACACTAAGTTCTCTTTCAAATGAAAGAATCTTCAAGAACAGATCAAAACAAAAGATGAAGAGATCTACTCACTCAACTCAACGGTCAAAGATCTGATAGCTAGAAACGAAGTAGTTGAAGAGAATCTACAGAAGACTAGAAAGAACATGAGTAGAATCAACAAGAGCAGCGAACAAGTTAATATGATTATGGAGATGCAGAACAAAACCAGATTGACCACTGGATTAGGATATACTGGAGGATCAAACATAACCAAGTTTGTAGTCGAAAGGCAAAATATACCAGATCAAGTTGTCGAACTACAAAATGGTAAAGATCAACCCCAGAAGATGATGGTGAAACAAGTAGAGAACAACTGATATTATCAGGTCAAAGGCAAACCTGCTCAATATGTCAAAACAGATAGGAACCAATAGTAGAAGGCTCTTACCAGAACACCATCAGCAAGAAAGCAGAAGGCTAACATGGACAACATAGTAATGAACCATCCATCTGTCTACAAAGCCATCTCAAGTACAGATATCTCAGGGAGACAGATCACTTGTTATATCTGTGTTCTTAATACTAAATTGATTTGGGTTCCAAAAGGAACATTTACTACTAACCAAGCACCCAATCATTGAAAGGGTTGCTAAGTCCTTGTAATTGCAGGATGGAAAAACTTCAAGGTGTCAAGTAGCAAGAGGTTCAATCTGGATAATTGATAGCAGATGCTCAAAGCATATGACATGCGACAAGAACCTGCTATCTGACTATGTTGAAAGACAAGGTCCATAGGTAACCTTTTGTTGTAACTCAAAAGGTTATACCAGAGGATATGGCAAGACCACTATTACTAATGTATATTATGTTGAAGGTCTTAGTCATAATTTATTTTCTGTTAGTCAATTTTGTTCTAATGGTAATCTAATTATTTTGGATGCTAACAACTGTTTTGTAAAGAACAATGAAGTAGATGAAACTCTTCTTACCAGTAAACTGCAGGACATGTTATATATTGTGCAATGGACAAACCAGATCGAGACTTGTTTAATCCCTAAAACAATCTGAGAGATGAGCTGGTTATGGCACAAGTAACTTAGCCATCTGAATTTCATGTCTATCAACAAGATTGCAAGAGAAAAGCTAGTCGAAGGATTACCAGACCAAGTGTATGATAAAGATTATATTTTCGAAGATTGCCAAGCTGGAAAGCAGACCAAGTTATCTTTCCCCAGCAAAGCACTCATCAAATAGAATACTCGAATTACAACATCTAGACTTATTTGGCCCAGTATCGCCATTAAGTATTAACGGTAGAAAGTATACTTTAGTTATTATTGATGATTATTTCAGATTCACTTAGGTTATCTTTCTGTTTAAGAAAAAGGAAACGTTGGAGAAGCTACCCGATATCTTCAACAAGATCACTAGATAAAAGGAGACCACCATCATGTCCATCAGAACAGATCGTGGTACTGAATTTTTTAATCAGAAGATTGAAGAATATTGCAACCAGATGGGCATTACACATCAAACATATGACGCAAGAACACCGCAACAAAATGGAGTATTGTTAAGACGAAATAGATCGTTGAAGAAAGCAGCACGCGCAATGCTAAACGCGACTAACCTGCCAAAGAAGTTAATGGCAAAGGCAGTCAACACAGCGTGTTACACTCATAACAGATCTGTTATCACTCTCTGTTGGGAACCCCACAATATTTGGTTTTGATTATGTTCTTTCGAAAACACACTTAGGTTTTATTCTGTCTTGTTAGATCTCAATCTGTTCTACATGTACCAGAACACTACAATATAAAGTGTATCTGATAGAAAACAGATCTTAGTCCAGGTTAAAAAAATGACTTAACATGTAAAGGATTTCATCCTGTAGAAGTCATTCTATTTTTATTAGTTCCTGGACCAGATCGACAGGAGATTGAAGCAAATAGAAGACCCATCAGATTGGTCACTCAATCAGCTATTACCAGAACACTCAGAAGAGTCTACCATGCTTTGGAGCATACCTTCTGAAGGACCAGATCGACCCCTGACCAGATCGATATCAATCTGGTGTGACCAGATCAATGTTCAAGATTGAACCAAATGATATCAGTTCAACTATCAGTTAATTGGAAATCATACGCTTTGACCATATTAACTGATGAAGAGTCCCAAACTCATTGCCACATCATTTAGTGCTACCAAAGATGGAAGGAGAATCAATCAACACGCGTAGTACCTGTTAACAATTTGCTTTCCATTTTTATTAAAGATTCAGTCAACCTTTCCAAAGGCAAGAGGAGATAATTT
Organism: Leonotis leonurus; assembly: GCA_026898415.1. Lineage (NCBI taxonomy): Eukaryota > Viridiplantae > Streptophyta > Magnoliopsida > Lamiales > Lamiaceae > Leonotis > Leonotis leonurus. The sequence continues at coordinate 17,210 of JAPKLX010000323.1, forward strand.
AGGGATTCACTACGCTTGATTGCTAAATCACTCTCACTTCATATCAATCACGCCTAACGGTTAGAATTTCAAATTCTACACCTATAAAATCTTGGAACAAAGACTGGAGAGGATACAAGACTATTATCTACGATCAACTAGCTGTTATTCTCCTCAAAAATCATCTCACTCTACAAGCATTCATACGAGAAGGTTTAAATTCACCAGATCGTGTTCTAAGCCGTTCGTGATCGAAATCACACCAACTCGATTTAAGTCTATCTTATCGAGAAGAAGGAAGGAGATCTTCGCTAGCTAGTAGTTTTCTAGTGGATTGACATGAAGGAATCCAGTTACAGTAGTTTTCTGTAAGTTGTAATCATGCATATGTTTTAAAACAGATTGTGTTTGAAACTTGTGGCTCATTCTCAGCGAGTATGTTGGGAAACCCATAAATAACTTAAAGTTTTGATGATGTTCTCTCGAAAACACACTTAGGTTTGTTCAGGTTCTGTGTTACTTCGATCTGCTCTATATGTAACAGAACACTAACATATAAAATGTTTCTGATAGGAGAATCGACTCTCATTCTGTTTTGTTATGTCTTATCTTGTTGAGAATTTTCATACTATAAAAATCATTCTGCCTTCAGTGAGTCAGAAGGATCAGAACGTTAAACAGACAGAAAGTAAGCAGAGAGTCTCAACCAGAAAGTTGAAACAAATCAAAGCAACCAGAAAGTTGAAACCAGATAAACGCAACCAGAAAGTTGAACCAGATCAACGCAACCAGAAAGTTGAACCAGATCAAAGCAACCAGAAAGTTGAACCAGATCAACCCAACCAGAAAGTTGAACCAGATCAACCAGAAAGTGTTGAACCAGATCAACTCAACCAGAATGTTGGACCAGATCAACTTCAACCAAAACGTGTTGTACTAGATCAATTATGACCAGATCGATGTCAACCTATTTTTAACCAGATCGACACATGAGAATGGAAACCAGATGATATCGACTAAGCGTCTGCGAATCTCCAAACCTAAACTACGCCTCTCGTACCATAGAAGGAAGAGAATCAATCAAGACAAGAAAAAGGAAAGCAGTATCTGTCAAACGATCTTCTTACCATACATGGAAGATTCTGTCAACCTCATTAGAAGGCAAGGGGAGATAAATTAGGGATTCATTATCCTTGATTGGTGAAATCACATTAACTCAAACCAATCAAGCTCAACGGTTAGAATTTCAAATTCTACACCTATAAAAGCTCGGAACAAAGACTGGCAGAGGGTAAGACAGTGAGAGCAATATACATATTCAAGATCATCTATCATCCACAAGCTGAAACTCTGCCCAGAAATCATCTCAACCATCAAAGCACTTACTGCGAGAAGATTTCTACTCTCCAGATCATGTTTCGAACCGTTCGTGATCGTAATCACACCTCGATTCAAGTCTGCCTTATCGAGAAAGGAAGGAGGAGATCTTTGCTAGCTAGTAGTTTTCTAGTGGATTAACGTGAAGAGATCCAGTTACAGTAGTTTCTGTAAGTTGTAAAGGGACACGACCCTTATTCGTGCATAAGTTTCAACCAGATTGTGTCTGAAACTTGTGGCTCATTCTCAGCGAGTATAAATAAGAAGAGTATCCTAGTAGTGGATATCTAATCCAGTTTGGATTAGACCGTGGACGTACGGGGTTTCCCGAACCACGTAAAAATAACTGTGTCATTTACTTTCTGCATTTTATATTCCAGTTGTTTTATTCACTAACTATCATACTCATTCAAACTGCATACTTAATCAATCTCCTAAATATTTGGTTAAGTTTTCTAAAGGTTTTCTAAACAAAGAGCACCGACTAAGTCCACCATTATTCCGCACACAACTCTCTGCTAGAGAATAAGATCACTCTTGATCTCTGCTTAGTGTTATTCACTTGAGAGATTTTACTTGGACAGAACGAGGTCAATCTGATTCTCTATCTGTTCTGTCGCACTTAGCAATCTGGTTTCAGAAAGCTTAAATCTCTCTAAAATTAGTCAAGTAAACTGAAAAGTTTATATTTGGTGTATTCCCCCCCCCCCCCCATACACCAAACCTTGCTCTTTCGGGACCAACAGAGTATAAATAAGAAGAGTATCCTAATAGTGGATATCTAATCCAGTTTGGATTGGACCGTGGACGTAGGGGGTTTTCCGAACCACGTAAATAACTGTGTTATTTACTTTCTGCATTTTAAAATTCAGTTTTTTTATTCACTAATCTGCATACTCATTCACACTGCATTTTTAATCGATCTACTAAATCTCTGAATAAGATTTCAAAAGGTTTTATAAACAAAGAGCACCAACTAAGTGCACCATATTTCCGCACACAATGCTTTGCTAGAGAACAAGATCACTCTTGATTTCTGCTCAGTGTTATTGACACGAGAGATTCTGCCTGGACAGAACGAGATCGATCTGGTTTGTCATAAACAACAATCTGTTTTTTAGAAAGCTTAAATCTCTCTAAGTAATTAGTCAAGTAAACTGAAAAGTTTGCATTTGGTGTATTCCCCCCCCCCATACACCAAACCTTACTCTGTCGGGACCAACAAGTGGTATCAGAGCAGTGGTTCATAAGACCATTGTTTCTGTTTTCACAAGGGTGAATTCTGCGTGGTCAACTTGAATAGATCTAGGAAAATTTTGTTTCATTCACTTGCATACTATCTGTCATTATGGAATCTTCTGTCATCAGAGCATGTGAAGAATTCTCAATCCAAGGATACAGAGAATGGAGTTTTAGAATCAAGATGTGTCTCAAGGCTCATCACTGTCTAATGTGGAAAGTGATAGAGGAAGGACCATTTATGATTCAAGAAGAGAAGACTCGAATTACAGAAACTAGCCCAGTTAAAGAATATGTACTTAAAGATCCCAAAATGTATACTTCTGAAGAACGACGTGAAGCAAATCTTGATGATTTTGCTAAAGGAATCATCTCTAGCACGGTAAAAGGTGTTCATCTGGTTAAGATCCAAGATCTTGACACAGCCAAAGAGACGTGGGAAGCTTTGAGAGAACTAAGTCTAGGTTCTAAAGCAATGATCAAGAACAAACTATCCTTAGCATGCAACAAGTTCGATGAATTCAAGATGAAACATGGAGAAACCATCGAGCAGATGAAGAACAGATTCATAGAAGTGTTACTTGAAGTCTCTGCGTTTAATAAAAACAAGTACACACAGAGAGAGAAGAATCTCAAAATTCTCAGAGCATTTCCACCAAGCTGGGAGATCTACTCAGCAATGCAGCCACTACGTGTTGACTTTAATGATCCATCCGTTGAAGCTCTATTTGATCATCTGGCTGTTCACGAATGTGACATCAGAAGGATACATGGATCGGATCACTCTTCAAGCAAGAAGAATGAAAACAATTCAAAGAAAGAGAAAGAGACCGCCTTCAAAGCGAAGTGCAAAACAGATGAACCAGCGTTAACTGCAGCACCAGAAGAAGGAGGTTATGATAAGCTACTCAAGGAATTTGCTATGATCACCAAGAGGATGGATAAGATGGAAATCAGATCAAGAAAATATCGAAGGTTCTATAAAGATAACAAGGATAGATACTAGAAGAACAAAGAAACAGAACGATCTGATGACAAAACTGACACTAAAAGTAATGGTAAAAATTTTAACTCTATTGACTATACATGTTATGGATGTCGCAGAACAGGTCATTTCAAGACAGATTTTCCTGATTTGTCAAAAAGTCAAAGAGAAGAGCTGAGAGCTAAAAGAGATAGGAAACTCAAAGCTCAACGCAAGGCCATGATAGCTTAAGAAGACTCAAGCAGTTCAAGTCATCTGTCTGATAGTTCATCAGATAATGATGAAGCATTCTATGCAGAAGAAACAAATGAAGATTGGGATGAATGCTACATGGGATTGGACAACGGACTTGAGCAGAACGAGGTAAATTCTCATGCTTCTATGTCTTCAAATAAACTTGTTTTTGATTCAAGAAATGAAGATGAACCAGAAGTTTCATGGGATGAAATTAATGAGATGTTCAAAGGCTACACCAGCATAAAGAAGTTATTTTTTGAAGTCATAAAGGAGAATGACAAACTGAATGAAACTGTGAAGTTCTTAAATGATGCAAGCACCAAGTTTTATACACAAATAAATGGTCTTGGAGAATAGATCAAGACAAAAGATGCAGAAATATATTCACTCAATTCCAAGGTGAAAGATGTGATCAACAGAAAGGATGTAGTAGAAGAAAAATTGAAGAAAACCATGGAAAATATGAGCAAAATCAACAAAAGTTCATTTATATGCAACAAAAGGGAAGAGCTGGCCTGGGATACAATGGAAATCCCAGTGAGACAAAGTTTGTTCCTGAAAGAAAGAATATACCAGATCAAGTCAAGGATCTCAAGAACAAGAAAAGTCAACCCTAGAAGTTGATGATGAAGGAAACAGGAGATAACAGATACCATCAGCAGAAGGGTCAATCTACTCACTATGAGAAAACAAATAAATATCAGAAGCAGAAGATATATGTTGGTCCCGAAAGAGCAAGGTTTGGTGTATGAGGGGGGGGGGGATACACCAAACACAAACTTTTCAGTTTACTTCACAAATTATCAGAGAGTTCAAGCTATTCTGTATAAGAAATTGCTCGGCATATGACTTAAACAGATTGATACACAGATCGAAACCAGTTAAGTCCAAACAGATTGCTCTCTTAGTGAAAGACACTTAGTCAATAATAAGAGTGATCTTATTACTTTCTGAGTGTTGTGTGTGCGGAAAAATGGTGGATTTAATGAGTGCTCTTATAAGAAAACCTTTATAGATAGTCGGATCTTTAAGCAGATTGATTGATATGCAGTTTGTATGATAGTGCAGAAAGTTAGAGTAATAAACAACTGAAAAGTAGAGATGCAATAAAGTAAATGACACAGTTGTTTAACGTGGTTCGGGAATTCCGTACGTCCACGATCTGGTCAAAACTAGACCAGATTATCCACTACTAGGATACTCTGCTTCTTTATACTCGTGGAGAACGAGTCACAAGTATCAATCAAAACTAGAGAGATACTTATGCACGAAGTAAGGGTCTTGTCCCTTTACAACAGATTACCTCTACGTTACCACTAGAAACCTACTAGCTAGCAAGGTGATCTGCTTCCTCTCGACAAGATAGACTTCAATCGAGGTTGGTTGATGTGATGTAGAATCACAAGTCTTTTGAAGCTCTTAGTCTGGATCAATGAAAGCTTGAGAGTGTGTTCGTGGTATTTCTCGCGTGTGTTCTATTGTTTCTTAATTGTCTCTCTAGGTTTTGAACTTCAGATTTATATTGGCATTGAATTGAAAATTCTAGCCGTTGTTGATTGGCGTGAGATAGTTGGTAGATTGCCAATCAATGATGTCAATCATATCTCTTCTTGCCTTGTTGAAACGTTGACTTAATCTTCTAAGTATGGAAGGCAGATCATTAACGGTTGCCTTCCTTCTTTATGTTAAGCGTAGATTCTTTACCCAAACCCTGTTCGATGGGCTTAAATCTTGACGTGGCAAGATGGTATGATGTGTAGGATGATGTCATCTGGTGGATTGATGAATCAATCGACCTGGTGCCTCGCTGTAAATATCGATTTGGTCATCGATCTGGCCACTGTCTGTTACAGCAGATCGATTCCTTTTGGCGTGAAATCTTGGCCTTCATCCTAAACTATATATAGAGATGACTTCTATAGGAATACCTCCTTTAT
>JAPKLX010000323.1:22973-35990 GCA_026898415.1 Leonotis leonurus
TAAACTATATATAGAGATGACTTCTATAGGAATACCTCCTTTATATGCCAAGTCATCTCCTAATCTGTTCTTTAACAGAATTCACTTTATATCTAGTGATCTGTTTCACACGTAGAACAGTTTACACTCTAAAACAGCTAAGTTGTTGGGAACCCCATAACATTTCTTAGTTTTGATGATGGTTTTTCAAAACACACTTGATATAATACATGTTCTGTACCTTCTAATTGGTTTCAGCATAACAGATAGTCGAAACTGGTTCAAACAGAACGATAGAAGATGTCTTGAACAGATGCTAAAACCAGCAAGTCTCAAGCAGAAGGCTGGAACAGAAAGCTGGAGCAGAAGGCTAAGTTAGAGACATAACGCTAAAACCAGCAAGTCTCAAGTAGAAGGCTGGAACAGAAAGCTAAGTCACAAGACAGAAAGCTCAACCAGCAAGTCTCAAGACAGAATGCTAAATCAGAGAGTCTCAAACCAGAGAGTCTCAAACCAGAAAGTCTCAAAATGAAGCTAGTCAACTTTGACAGAAAGCTAAAACCAGAAAGGGTTCAAACAGAAAGATGGAAGATGCTTCGAGCAGAAAGTACTCCTACCAGAAAGCATTGTCTACCAGAAAGTAGTTCAACCAGAAAATGGTTAACGTATGCTCAACCAGAAAAGCATCTCAACCAGAAAGTCACTAGACCAGAAAGGATACATCCAGAAGGATAGAAGCAAACCAGATAGAGCAGAACCAAATCTGTCAATGAAGCATTAAAGACTTTCCATCAAAGAAATAGAAACTGAATCATTGATTGATATGAAGAAGGAAAGCAAATCACAGATGATCTGCTTACCATTCATAAAAGATTCAATCAACAAATCTACAAGGAAATAAGAGATACGATTGATTGGCAATTAACAAATCAAATCAAGCCAATCAACAAAACGGCTAGAATTTCAAATTCAGAGCCTATATAAATTTGAAGATTTAAAGTCTGAAGAAGAGAACAAGAATATTCACAAGCGCTATACAGCAAAAACACTTTCAAGCACTCTATCTCTAAATCAGACTTAAGCTTCAACCTGTTCGTGATCATAATCACACCAAACCACCTCGATTCAAGTCTGTCTTATCGAGAGAAGGAGATCTTTACTAGCTAGTAGTTATCTAGTGGATTAACGTGAAGATAGCCTCTGATTACAGTAGTTTTCTGTAAGTTGTAAAGGGACACGACCCTTATTCGTGCATAAGTTTCAAACCAGTTTGTACTTGGAACTTGTGGCTCGTTCTCAGCGAGGTTAAATAAGAAGAGTATCCTAGTAGTGGATATCTAATCCAGTTTGGATTAGACCGTGGACGTAGGGGGTTTCCCGAACCACGTAAAAATAACTGTGTTATTTAAATTCTGCATTTTATATTCAGTTGTTTTTATTCTGCATCTATCATACTCATTCAAATCTGCTTTCTTAATCAACCTCTAAATACTCGATTAAAGTTTTCAAAAGGTTTTCTTAACAAGAGCACCAACTAAGTCCACCATTATTCCGCACACAAAACATTGTTTGAAATCAAGTTCACACTTGCTTTCTGCTCTGTTTATCTCACGGGAGAGATCTTACTTGGATAGAACTTAATTGATTAGAAAATCACAGTGTTCTATCATCTAGAGCAATCTGTAATTCAGAAGGCTCACATCTCTCTGATTGAAATTGTCAAGTAAACTGAAAAGTTTGCATTTGGTGTATTCCCCCCCCCATACACCAAACCTTGCTCTTTCGGGACCAACATAAGTGTGTTTCGAAAGACCATCATGAAAACTAAATATATTAGGGTTCCCAACAATATCTACCAAAACATCTTCAACCAATAAGAAGAAGATTGATTGGGATAACATTGAGAGAAATCATCCTTCTGTCTACAAAGTTATATCCAGAACAGATGATATTGGAAGAAGAATTACATGCTATATATTTGTTCCTAACACCAAGTTAATTTGGATCCCAAAGGGAACATTTGCTACTAACCAAGCACCCACTCGTTGAAAGGGCAGCTAAGTCTTTATAATTGCAGGATCGAAGAACTGCAAGAAGAAGTAGAGTAGCAAAGGGAACAATCTGGATTATTGATAGTGGATGTTCAAAATATATGACATGTGACAAGAATGCTCTATCGGACTATGTAGAAAGAGAAGGACCACATGTAACTTTTGGTTATAACTCAAAAGGCTACACCAGAGGCTATGGTAACATAAAAATTGGCAAGACCACCATTACAAACGTATCATATGTTGAGGTTCTTAGTCATAATCTGTTTTCAGTTAGCCAGTTTTGTGCTAATGGAAACCAAATTATTTTTGATGCTAACAATTGTTATGTGAGAAATAATGAAGGAGATGAAACACTTCTTACCGGAAAATTGCAGGATAGATTGTATATTGTACAGTGGGATAATCAGATCAAAACATGTCTGGTCACCAAGACAATATCAGAAACTAGCTGGTTATGGCACAAACGACTAAGCCATCTCAATTTCAAGTCAATCAATATGATTGCAAGAGAAAAGCTAGTCGAAGGACTGCCAGAACAAAGCGTATCAAGCTGGGAAACAAACCAAATCATCATTTTCAAGTAAAACAGCTCAGTCATCTACAAGGATCTTGGAATTACTTCATTTAGACTTATTTGGTCCAGTCAAACCATTAAGTATAAATGGAAGGAAGTACACCTTAGTCATCATTGATGATTACTCAAGATTCAGATGGGTTATCTTTTTATACAAGAAGAAAGAGACATTGGAAAAACTGCCAAACTTCCTCAACAAAATCACCAAGCAAAAGGAAACTTCTGTTGTAACCATCAGAACAGATCGTGGAATAGAATTTCTAAACCAGAAGATTGAGGATTACTGCAACCAGATGGGAATCACACATCAAACATTTGCAGCGAGAACACCTAAACAAAATGGAGTGGTTGAGAGAATGAACAGATCATTGAAGGAAGCAGCTCGCACAATGCATAATGCAACCAGATTACCCAAGAAATTTTAGGCTGAAGCCATCTATACGGATTGTTATACACAGAACAGATCGGTGATTACCCTCAGACGCGGGAAGACACCATATGAAGTCTGGAATAACCGAAAGCCCAAGATACAATATTTTCGTACTTTTGGTTGTATATGTTACATTCATAATAATGGGAAATCTCTGTTGAAAATATTGTTTTTGATGAAAGTATTTTTGAACACAGAGAAGAAGGTGATGAACAGGTTCACAACCATATTAACAACAAGAAAACAGAAGGGATATTATTAGAAGACATTCTAATCTGGAATACAACAGAAGAGAATGAGATTGACGTTCCACCTAATGCTGAGACAACCAGTTCACAGCAAGGGGCAACAGAACATATCGATCTGAATCAAACCAGATTGATCTCACTAAAAGGTAGTGAACCAGTGGAAGAAGGTAATAATGAACAATCTAAAGATCAACTTGAATAATTCAGAAATATCAACAGCTCGAACAATAATCAAGATGTTGAGGTTGAAGAAGCAGAAGTTGAAAACCCTTTTCAAACATCTTCAATAGCACACCCTGAATTTGAGGACCCAGCAGAAGAACCTGAGCCTGAGATATCAGAAGAAGAGATGTCCAGTAGAAGGAGATGGATACAAGAACATCACCCTCCAGAACAGATTGTTGGGAACTTATCAGATCGTGTGAGGACCAGAAGAATGCATGGAGAAAGTGCATTTCTAAGCTATTATCTATCTCGTATTGAACCATCTGATACCCATGAAGCACTACAAGATGCAGACTGGGTTATTGCTATGCAAGAAGAACTCAATGAGTTTAAAAGAAATCAAGTCAGGTATCTTGTAGATAGACCAAGCCACCAGGGAGTAATAGGTGTCAAATGGGTATTCAAGAATAAACGAGATGAAAATGGTGAAGTCGTCAGAAACAAAGCCAGACTAGTTGTTAAATGATACTGTCAACAAGAAGGCATTGACTTCGATGAAACATTTGCACCAGTTGCCAGATTGGAAGCAATCAGATTGTTTCTAGCATATGCAGCATACAAGAGATTCAAGGTGTATTAGATGGATGTCAAGAGTGCATTCCTAAATGGAATACTTGAAGAAGAAGTGTATGTTGAACAACCACCCGGTTTTGAAGAATGAAATCCATACCAGAAGGTATACAGACTAGCTAAAGTTGTATGGTTTGAAACAAGCACCCAGAGCGTGGTATGAAACGCTATCAACATTTTTGCTGGAATCAGGATTTAGAAGAGGCTCTGTTGACAAGACACTGTTCATAATCAAAGTTAAAGAATATATACTTTTAGTCCAGATATACGTTGATGATATCATATTTGCATCACAATCTGCTTATCTATGTGATAAATTTGCTGAACTAATGAAGAATAAATATCAAATGTCCATGATGGGCGAGATGAATTTCTTTCTAGGTTTGCAGGTGAAGCAGCTACCAGATGGTATCTTTTTTAATCAAACAAGGTATATCAACAATCTGATCACAAAATTTTAAACCTGTCAAAATTCCAATGCAGACCAAAGGGAAGATAGATCCAGATCCAGAAGGAAAACCAGCAAATATAACTCAATATAGGGGTATTATTGGCTCTCTTCTATACTTAACTGTTGGTCGACCTGACATTACTTTTGCAGTTGGAGTATGTGCTAGATACCAGGCCAACCCTAAGGAGTCTCATATGGAAGCTGCCAAGAAGATATTTAGATATGTCAAAGGAACAACACACATTGGATTATGGTATCCATGTGAAGAAAACTTTGAACTGACCGGATATTCTGATTTAGATTACGCTAGATGCAAATTAGACAGAAAGTCTTCTTTTGGAACGTGTCAGTTTCTTGGAAACAAGTTGATATCTTGGTTTTCAAAGAAACAAACATCTGTTGCTACATCAACAACTGAGGCAGAGTACATTGCCGCTGGAAGCTGTTGTGCACAAATATTGTGGTTGAAGCAGCAACTAAAAGACTACGAGATCAATGTGAAGGAGATACCTATATTCTGTGATAGCTCAAGTGTCATCGTTATAACACAGAATCCAGTACTCCATACAAGATGCAAGCATGTTGATATGAGACATCATTTTATTCGAGATCATGTGGAGTGGAAACATGTCCAGATCGAGAAGATACTCACAGATATACAACATGCTGATATTTTAACAAAAGCTCTACCAGAAGAAAGATTCAAGATGCTATGTGGAAAGCTAGGTCTGCTAAACCTAGATGAAAGAACCAAGTTAATACCAGATTGACATAATCAAATCATGGAGCAGAACAATGAAAAATAGAAGCACTAGCTTTGATAACCAGATCATTGTATCACAGATGAGAGTATGACGCAAAATGAAAAACTAGATTGTCAACCAGATTGACAAGAAGCAGAATGATGCACATGAGATGACAGAATATGATGAGATACGACCATGCCACGCGGAAATTAAATTTTCCAATAAACGATTTCTTAAGTCAAGGGGGAACTTGGGAATTAGAAGCGTCTCTGACACTCACTACCACCCTAATTACGGTCTATAAAGCTATTTTCTGACATAGATTTGCAAAATCTTCCATAATTGTGATGATTAGCACTATTTGGAAACTCTGATCGAGGAAATCTCTGCAGAAAATAGAACAAGAAAAGTTGCAGTAGATATGAACATCTACACGCTCTATCCTACAACCCTAGGATCTAGCGCGTATATCAGACGCGACATAAGGTGGCAAAATGGAAAGCTGAAGCAGGAAAAAATAAAAAGGGAGATTCTCATCCAACCATAAAAATCTTATCGCTTTGATCTGAGTCGTTGATTATTTTCTTAAATATATGTGTCGTACGTGCATTAAACTATTCACATTACACTTTCATTGCACCAAGCATTACTCTTCTTAAGCACTTAAGCAAAATCCCGGATTTCTCTCTCTTTCGCAAGTTTTTCTCAAATCTCAAATCTCCATTAATCATGGCACCTCAAACTTCTCTGTTTCTGCAACATGTTGCTGAGGTTCAGAAGTTTCTTTCCCCTGAACCTTTCGCTGTTTTTGAAACCCATGGTTTTCGCAAACTAGAAGAGATTTTCGCCATAGTTAAACGCTGCAAAGGTTTTTAAGTCCTTCATCTTATTTATTGCATCTATTGGAATCTTACTATGTGTTCTGTATTTGGATATATGTATATCATATTATATACTTTTTGATATATGTGTATTATGTATAGTTCTGAATAAACTGTTGTAATTGCTCATTCTTGGGACATTCATATTCTTTCTAATATACTTGGTAATCACTTAACTGATGAATATATTTATATATCCTCTGGAATGTTCTTGCCTTTGTAGGATTCTGTAACAACGTTACCTCCCATCCCAACATGTACCTGGCAAAACAGGCAGCCACGTTCTATTTGACTTGGCAAAATGATAAGGACGATCTCGAAGCCAATGTGTTGATGCCCATTGGCTATAGGACAAGCAAAACAACTTACAATGTCATCGCAATGATTAATCAAGCATACCGACTAAAAGATGAGGGTATGACACTAGATGATATCACCTATGACCAACTCCAGGAAGTGCTAGAGAAGGTGATGATGATACCCATAGCATACACTGGAAGAATGTTCCACAGTGGTGTTTGAGCTTGTTCGAAGGATCTTTCTCACTCACAGTGGCTCCTATGATCAAGTCACACCAGAAAAATTCAGAATCATCACTGCTGTAGTCTTAAATCTCAAAGTCAACTGGAGCAGAATCATGTTTGACTTGATGGCAAAGGAGGCCAAATTGGTTAAATACAAAAAACACAACAGAGGGCACGGTGTCTCGGTAGAGGTTAGAAGGAACCTGAGGCACTCTACCAAGATCAGCTTCATGGTGGAAAAATTCTTCAAACAGGAGGTTTAGGAGGATACCACCGAATTCAACACCCGTCTCACCATCCCTAAAGATCAGCACCAGATCGAGATGTCTTTGGGACTTGCTCCAGCCTTGTTCAACAAGGTTACAGATGAGGTCATGCTGCATTATTGGAGATGGGAAGATCAAACCCAATCTGGATTCCACCTACAAGAGCCATGAAAAAACAGAAGGCAAAAGAACCCAAAGAAAAGGTGCAGAAAGACAAGGCAGCACGCAAACCACCAACCAAAAGAGGAAGCTCTGTTGATACTGATACCTCAACCTCTCATCAGCCTCAGCATAAGAGGCGCAGATCGAGAAAGGCCCATGACTCTCCACCACCCATTGAAGAAATCCCAGAAGATACATCTGTCATACCACAACCAGCACCAGAATTGACTCAACCAGAACGAGTCACTTCAGAACAAGCTGAGAAAACACAAAAACCAGAACACCCCATTCTTCCACAGGTTGAGGAGCCACTATTTGTGGAACCAGAATCCAGTTATCATCCAACTCTGGAGACGAACTTTTCTCCGGCCAGAACAGCCACACCCTCACCCAACTGAATGCAAAGGATAAGTGAGGAGGAGGAGGAGGAGGAAGTGGAGTCTGCAGATGAAGAAGAGGAAACGAAACGCCAATCAGAATGAGTCATCAATCAGCTGGAAAGTGAAGCAGATCACTCAGTGCTGCAAGACTTTCCTGGAATTCATTTACTACAAGAAAGTTTGGGAGCAGCGAAGAGAGTCAAGTTCTACTTGCTAGTCAAGGATAACGAGTACTACATTTTTGACGCTCTGCTCCAGATCAGAACGATGGAGGAATTGAAGAAGTAGGAGGCCACACTACTAAGCCTACTACAAGCAGGCATTGTCAGTGAAGTGTGAGCAGAATACCACCAACTCATCCTGGCGCTAATAAAGCATGAAGCCAGATTGTTGAAGATTGATCTGCAGTCATTTTATACTGATAAAATGAACTTCTACTCCAGTGTAACAGGATTGGATAAAGAAACTAATCAAGATATGGATATGCAAGTTCCAGCGAGGGACCAGACGGAGCAGCCCACAAGTCAGCCAGAACACTCTTCTCCTATCCAAGAAGCAGCTACACAGCAACCCTCTCAATCAACAGAACAATCAAAGAAAAGGAAGAAGAAAACAACAGTGATAAACCTAGATCCAGTGGATGAGGAACCTACTGGCCAATACATTGATGGCGAACCTACCAACGAGCTGTATACACCAGGGGTAGCTCAGAAGTTAAAGAAGAATGTCACCTTTTATGAAATGAAAGAACTTCTGGAAAGGGAGACCAAGACCATCAACAATTACCAGATCGACAATCTGATCACACTCAGAATTGAAGATCATATGACTGGTACCTGCAATGCCATTCAAGAAAAGGCCACCCAAATTCTTTCTGACTTCAACCAGCACCAAAAGGACTATGTCAATGACATGGATCTTGACCTTCGTAGAAAAATCAGAGATCTTTCTAAGGAGCTCAATAAGAAGATCGATGATGATCGCACTGCTGCTGAAGGAAGTCAGGAGAAGACAACACTTCGACTAGAGACAGTTGAACAGAAGGCCCAAGCTATTCAAACACTGGTTGCTGATCTGTTAGCCAAACAGAAGGAGACTATTGATGCTGCTGTGTCAAGTCAAGCTGCCACAATCACTGCCGAAGTCAAGGAAGCCACTAACCTCAACATCCACGCACAACTTTCTGTCTTCGAAAAGGAAAAGTTCGTGGACATAATGAAAGAGCATCAGATGGATGTTTTAGATGATCTGCTCTACCCAAACCCAGAAGAGTTTGAGCACCAGAGCACACGCATCACAGCAGTTGAAGAACTTCAGGAAACCTATGACCGCACCCTAGCAACAATGAACAGCCGTCTGGAGCTCAAACTGGATGCCACAGACCAGAACGTGAACCTTCTGCTAGGTTTCAAGGCAGATGCAAAACAGAATATGGAGGCAATGAAGGCCGAAATAGATTCCCTTCGCACACTCATCAAGTCCATATTTGATGATGTCGAAAAGGGAGAAATATCAAAGGCTGGCAAGGGATCTGACAAGAGAAAGGGCTCTGTGACAGAACCAGAACGAGAAAGAGCAGAAGCAAAAGGAGCAGAAGCTAAAATTCCATCTGTTCCAATACATCAAGCGAGGGAGAAGCCCACAACTCCACCAAGGGCAGATCCCACTATTGAACCAGAACAGATTCAACAACATGTTGCTGCTGGTGATAAAGGCAAGAAGCCCATCGACGAAAGAGATCAGATAGCGGAGATGTTACTATTTGGAGTCAGCAGAGAATAGGCCTCTGACCCCATCTTCAAGGTATAATTCTATAAAGAACAAGCAGAGCGTGAGAGGAAGATAGTTGCTCAAGAAGCTAAAGAGAATTCTTACTAGACAATCTTCTCCTCACCGCCATCATCAGACCGTTCTCAGCAACAGTCATCTCAATCTGCAATGAAGTCTAAGAAGAAGAAGAAGAAACCCTTCACAGCATGGAACCTGTCCCTGAAACAACAAACTCCAAAAGATATGTGGGTTCCAGAAGGAGACTAGAAGGATTGGAAACTGGTCAAATAAGGGTTCATAATGAATAGGTATTTTCTCAAGGAAGCCATATACTCAAAGTCTACACCAGACGAAGATTTCAACCGTTATATGGAGAATTTCAGTGAAAAGAGCCTGATACAGAGAATCAGAACGGTTGCATCGAGTGCTAAACTCCAAATTAAGGCACCTGAAAAAGAGTATATGGTATGCCCGATGATTCCAGGAAGCAGCATCCCTGACAAGACATACATATTAAATTACTTCAATCAACTGGCCAAGATAAAAGGATACAAGATCGATAACCACGACCCCAACTAAGCCAGAGTGAGAGATGGAATTTATGAGAGCATTGAACTTATCTCTGATGCTCAACGGGAGAAGATGAAAAAGGGAGGAGCAGCCAGATGGTTCTCATAAATATTTTATTTTGCAATCCATCTCCTATTTCATCTTTGTTTGTTTCTTCTACCTTCACTATCTTCATGTTATCCATCTGTACTCATTGATATATTAATACATGTGGATTTTCTGAAGATAAAGTCTTTTTGTCCAGAAACCTTTATTTGCTTTTGATTGTTATATGAAGTAAATAACAATCTGCTAACCCTTCTGGTTATTTGAAACTAGATCATTCTTATATGTTTTTATCTAGGGTTATATTGTGAAGTGTGGTTTCCACATCATCAAAAAGGGAGAAATTGTTGGGAACCCCACAATATTTGGTTTTGATGATGTTCTTTCGAAAACACACTTAGATTTTATTTTGTCTTGTTAGATTTTAATCTATTCTACATGTACCAGAACACTACAATATAAAGTGTATCTGATAGAAAACAGATCTTAGTACAGGTTAGAAAAATGACTTAACATGAAAAGGATTTCATCCTGTAGAAGTCATTCTATTTTTATTAGTTCCTGGACCAGATCGACAGGAGATTGAAGCAAACAGAAGACCCATCAGATTGGTCACTCGATCAGCTATTACTAGAACACTTAGAAGACTCTACCATGCTTTGGATCATACCTTCTGAAGGACCAGATCGACCCCTGCCCATATCAATATCAATCTGGTGTGACCAGATCGATAAAGCATGATCTGGTTTTAAATAACCAGAAGGATTTTAAGAGGTCGTTATTTACTTATAACGAACTTTAATCTTTAATTTTGGTTCTTGACAATGAGACTTTGTCATCAGAAAACCCACATGAATATATATCAAATTGAATCAAAGGGTTAGGAAAAAATGATCAGAACCAAGCAAAACATAAGATGGTAAAATTATATATAAATCTAAGTGAACCATATACCAGCTCCTCCTTTCTTCATCTTCTGGCGTTGAGCATCAGAAGTAAGCTGGACACTCTCATATATACCATCTCGAATTCTGGCGAGGTTGGGGTCATGGTTGTCGATCTTGTACCATCAAGAATTAAGCCAAAAATCAATACCAAATTGTGAGAAAATCATCCAATCAAGGTAAATATCCAATTTCTTCATGTTTTAGCTTGAAAAATGATGAAGAATTCCCTCTTTTTAAAGCATGAAAATTTCGTGTCCTATAGCTTGTTCATGTATGGTTTTGATTTTTAATTATGTTGTAGTAAATGGATAGAAATGCATGCTTTAAACAAGAATATGCAAAGAATTCCAACAAATTATGGTTAATTTGATTTTCCTAAAATCTCTAAACCTGACAGAAAAATAGCCGAACTCTTTCTACGTCAGAACCCACCTACATTCTCTGGAACCGGTGATCCAGTAGAAGCCGAAGAATGGGCTAGGGCTATAGATCGAATCTTTAAGTTCTTGGAGTGTAGTGAGAAAGAATGTCTGTTGTGTATATCATTCCAGCTGAAAGGACCTGCTGATTTCTGGTGGGAATCTCGTCAACGGACTATGACTCTTGAACAGAGAGAAAATTTTACGTGGGAACAGTTTAAAGAAGAGCTTTATGCTAAGTACATACCAAGGAGTTACCGTAAGCAGAAGGAAATAGAATTTGCTAATCTGAAACAGGGTAAAAGGTCAGTGGCTGAATATGATCGAGAGTTTTGCGTGTTAGCTCGGTATGCGCCGTATAAAGTTGATACGGACAAGAAGATGGCCGATTTGTTTCGCGTCAGGCTGAATCGGGAAATGAGAGTTATATTAGCCAGCCAACCTCCTATGTCTTATGCCGAGACTTTAAATCGAGCCTTAGATATGGAGATGGAAATGAAAGTGGAGAAAACAGCTTCAGAAACCAATCCTAATTCAGATCAAACTCAATCAAAACAGTTGTTTGTTGACTAAAAGTTCAAAGGAAAAAGAAAGTGGGAAGGTAGAAATTTTCCAAACAAGAAACAGGGGCAACGCCCAACTCAGACCTCTCAGAACCAACTACGTTTGCCTGCCCAGGGTCAGCCCTCACAATCAAGTCAAGCTAGAAAGCCAATCTGCCCAACCTGTAACCGAGCACATTCAGGGATATGTAAGTGGGGCAGTAATGCTTGTTATGTGTGTGGGCAAATAGGGCACTACGCTAACAATTGCCCAAATCGAGCTAAGACTTCCAGCACTGGAAGTAAACCAAATCTAACTAGGCAAACTCAGTCGATTAAAGCCATAGTGGGGAGTTCGCAGCCGCCGATTCAGCAGAATGTTGATTTTCCATATCAGATGGCAGTACCTCCCCAAATACCCCAGATGCCGCCGCAGCAACAGTCTCCACAACAGATGCCTCATTATCAAAGAGCCTTCGCTCTTACACAGCCGCAGGCGGAGAAGAAAACGAGCAATCTTACAGGTATGGGTACAGTGAAAGGTGTACCCGTAATAATTCTTTTTGATACTGGAGCTTCACATTCATTTATTTCCTCGGTTTGTGTAGATACTCTTGAACTTAAGGTAGAAAGAACAGATCAAAACTTAAGAGTTACTACTCCACTAGGAAAATCTGAAGTAATCTCTTATGTATGTCCTAACTTGGAATTTGAGTTAGGATCCCTTAAGTTAAGAGTCGAATCGTTACATTTGTTACCAATGTGGGATACTGATATTATCCTATGAATGGATTGGTTAATCCAAAATTTCGCGACGATTCGATGTGAGCAACGTGAAATATCTTTCCAACCACCAGAAAAGGAACCTACTTGCTTTAATGGAATCGATGAGAGAAGAAAATGAGTTTCCATAATTTCTACTTTGCAAGTAGAAAAGATGATGAAAGATAGTGAAACCCGTGCTTACCTAGTACATTTAACTGAGGAAGATCAACCTAAGAAGAAGGTTGAAGGTGTACCAGTAGTAAGGAAATACCCAGATGTTTTTCCAGACTCTTTGCCCGGATTGCCTCCAGATAGGCAATTAGAGTTTACTATTGACCTTGAACCTGGAGCAGCTCCAATTTCAAAAGCACCCTATAGAATGGTCCCAAGAGAATTGCAAGAGTTAAAGATGCAGTTGCAAGAACTTTTTGTTGGTCCCGAAAGAGCAAGGTTTGGTGTATGGGGGGGG
>JAPKLX010000323.1:47024-95825 GCA_026898415.1 Leonotis leonurus
AGCCTTCTGTCTGTTGACTTGCTGGTTTTGAGATTCTCTGGTTTAGCCTTCTGTCTGTGACTTGCTGATTTAGCTTTCTGTTAAAGACTTGTTGGTTCAGCTTTCTTTTAAAGACTTGCTGGTTCAGCTTTCTGTTAAAGACTTGCTGGTTCAGCTTTCTTTTAAAAAATATCTTGCTTCAGCTTTCTGTCTGAGACATATTCCATCTTTCTGGTTGAACTAGTTTCGACTATCTGGTCAATAAGAATCAACAGAAATGATACAGAACATGAAGAATGCCAAGTGTGTGTAGAGAGAACATCATCAAAACTTAGAATATGTTGTGGGGTTCCCAACACTTTTAGTTATTGGTTTCATTAGACCAAGTGTGTCGCCTTGGGAAGCCCCAGTGCTATTTGTCAAGAAGAAAGATGGGACGTTAAGAATGTGTATTGATTATAGGGAACTGAATAAGTTAACCCTAAAGAATAAATACCCGTTACCTCGAATAGACGACTTATTTGACCAACTTCGAGGAGCCGGCATTTTCTCCAAAATTGACTTGAAATCTGGGTATCATCAGTTAAAGATTAAACAAGAGGATATACCCAAGACGGCTTTTAGAACAAGATATGGACACTACGAGTTTATAGTGATGCCATTTGGTTTAACTAATGCTCCAGCCGTGTTTATGGATTTGATGAATCGAATTTTTCACGAATATCTCGATAAGTTTGTCCTAGTGTTCATTGATGACATTTTGATATATTCAAGGGACAAATTGGAACACGAGACTCATTTGAGAATTATCCTAGACAAATTGAGAGCTGAAAAGTTGTATGCCAAATTTAGTAAGTGCGAATTTTGGATAAAAGAAGTGAATTTTCTTGGACATATAGATTTCTTCTTGGCGAGAAATCTTGGCCTTCATCCTATACTATTATAGAAATGACTTCTATAGGAATTATTTCTTTACATGTTAAGTCATCTCCTAATCTGTTCTCTATCAGAATTCACTTTATATGTAGTGATCTGTTAACACGTAGAACGGTTTAACTCTAAAAAGACTAACTGTGTTTCGAGAGATCATCATCAAAACAAAAATACTTTAGGGTTCCCAACAATTTCC
Organism: Leonotis leonurus; assembly: GCA_026898415.1. Lineage (NCBI taxonomy): Eukaryota > Viridiplantae > Streptophyta > Magnoliopsida > Lamiales > Lamiaceae > Leonotis > Leonotis leonurus. The sequence continues at coordinate 48,133 of JAPKLX010000323.1, forward strand.
CCCTTTTTGATGATGTCGAAACCACACTTTACAATTATATCCTAATAACTCATTAAGAGTGATCTGGTTTGAGATCCAGATTGTTTAGTTTTCGTTATTTGAGTTATAACGATTAATAGCAGTTGTTGGTGTTCTGGACAATAAGTCTTTGTCATCAGAAACTCAAGCAATTTCAATTGATAAGAGGCAAAATAAGTTTACAGTTTATCAAAAACAGAAATTACAGATAGTAAGGATGTGAAAATAAGTATCTATCCGCTCTTCCTCCTTTCCTCCTGTTGCTTCTTCATTTTGGCTCTGGTTTCATCCAATATTAGCTGCACACTTTCATATACTCCTTCTCTGACTCTTTTGTAGTCTGGATCCTCAGCATCTATTTTATAGCCTCTGTTTTTAGCGAGCTGGTTGATGAAGTTCAGCAGATAGGTTTTGTCAGGTAGCTTAGTGTCAGGTATCTCAGGACATTCTCTAAACTCTCTTTCTGGTGCAGTGATGGTGACTTGAGCTTCTGCAGCTGCTTCTCTTATTGCCTGCACCAGGTCCTTTGCATCATTCATGTCTAAGTAGAGATTGAATGCCTCATTGGGTGTGCCCTCGCAGTATGCAGGTTCTCTGATAAAGTAGCGACAAATTATGAAGCCGTACTTTAGTCCCTCCCAACCATTCTTCAAATTATCTGGGACCCAGCTGGTCTCTCCTTCTTTTGTTTTGTTTGACTTGATAGGAGCAGAAGAGAACCAACCAAATCCAGACTTTCTCTTCCTCTTTAATGGTTGAGAGTGACTCGATCTGCTTGATGATGACTTTGATGTCTTCTGAGTTTGAGTAGATGGTGGAGTTGGTCGATCTGGTGCAGTCAGCTGCTCAGGTTGAGCTTCTTTCCTTTCTATCATGGCACCAGATTGACCCTTGCCTTTTTCCGCCACTTTCTCCTTCCTTTTCTCCTTCCCTTTCTTAGATCCTTCTCCCTTTTCGACATCATCAATGCACATGTTGATGAGTGCCCTAAGGGAGGTGATCTCTTCCTTCATGTCCTTCATTTATTTCTCTGAGTCTATCTTGTGTGTAAGCAATGAAGTGATGTTCAGATTAGAGTCATCGATCTTTTTCTCCAGTGAGGATTTAGCTTAAGTCAGATCAGCTTTGTAGTTGTCTTGGTCTTCCTTGATGATCCCAATCTCATCAAAAAATGCATCAATCAATGTCTTTGTGGGGTAGCGCAGTTCGCTCAGCTTCCTTTCCACAAAACTTTTCCCTTCATTTTCAAACTTTCTAAATATTGATCTGGTTTCTGCATTGGCCGCTTTAATTACCTCTTCAGCTATCCCATCTGTCTGTTGTTTGACAATGGCATGAACCATGTCTTTCTCTTTCTTTGCAAACTCTGTACCTATCTTGTACATTTCATTGACTTTAAGTTCCATAGTTACCAGAGTCTGATCGATCTGTTCTTTCCTCTGCTCCGCGGCAGATCGATCATCATCCATCTTCTTACTCAATTCCTCAAGCTTCAGTCTGCAGACCCTCCTTAACTCAGAGTCCACCTGGTCCACGTGAGATTTCAGATGGTTGTTGAAATCTGTGAGGATTCGAGTGGCTGGTCTTGGACTGGGGATAGAGTGTCGTACATGAACTTGTCAACCTTGTTGGAGATTAAGTCTTTCACTTGTTCGTTGGATAGGGATTGATGCTGGGTCATCAATATATCCTCTAGATTTGTTGACTCCACAAATTCTGCCATTGTTGCTGCGACAGCAGGGGTGTATATGTCATCTGTTAGTTTACCACCCACCCTCTGTCCAGCTGGCTCTTTCTCCTCTCGTGGATAGTCAACCACTTTGATCTGGATCTTGCTCGTCTTGGTTGGTTCCCCCTCAGCCTGTGCAGTGGGTTCCGTGATCTGTTCTGGAGCATCAGCCAGGTGCTGATCTAGTTCTGATTCTGGTATCGCTGCACCCTGTTGGTGAGCTTCTGCATGTTCTTCTTCTTCATCCTCATCAATACATTTGAAGAACTCCAACATCCCTGCCTTTTCATATATCGATCTGAGATCGATCTGGAGCTCTTTGGCCTCAAATTTTGCCATGGCTAGGATGTCTAGACGATAAGTGTCCCTCAACTCAGCAATGGAGGAGGCCGTAAAGATGTTGAGAAGAGTGGCTTCCTCTGCCTTGAGGGCATCGATTGATCTGGTCTTCAGTAGGGCGTCAAGGACATAAAATTCCTTGTCTTTGATGAGCAGAAGGAATTTCAGTCGTTTTGCCGCTTCGTAGCTCTCAGGAGTAAGCTGGATGCCAGGAAAAGTCTTAAGAATTGAGTGATCTGCTTCAACTTCTAGCAGCTTCACTACTGTTTCTTCCTTCTTTTTCTCCTCATCCTCATCGGAGGATTCTTCTTCACCTTCTTCATCCTCATCAATCTGCTCCAAAGGTTCATCAGATGATGGACTGGCAGTGTGAGCGGGTGAGAAGTCCTTTTCTTGACTTGGGTCCAGGGAGGAGATGGGGACAACATCCTCTGGTGGACCCCCGACCAGAATCTCTTCCTCCTCAACCTCCTATGGAGGGATAGATGTTTCAGCAACAGCAGGTTCCTCAGCCTGGATTTCTTCCACAAGTTTCTGTAATCTCCTTCTTTTTGGTTTGGGCTGCTGAGCTGCTGTAGAAGCGTCAGTGTCCACTGAGCTAGCTCTCCTTGTAACTCTCTTGGAGGGAGTCCTTTCTGCTTGTTTCTCTTTTGTGATCCTTGATTTGGTGGACTTTTCAGTAGGAGCAGATGGAGGAACCCAGATTGGGTTAGAGCTGCCCATCTCCATCAAGGCGTTGGCATACACAGGGTCTGTCACCCTTGCTATCAGATTAGCAGAGATTCCCATCGACATCTCAATTTGATGTTGGTCTTTGGGAAAGCGCAATCTGTCATTGAATTCAACCAAGGTGTCCCACTTGTGTTGGTTGAAGAAAGATTCCAGCAAGTAACTAATCTTGGTTGAGTGCCTTAAGCTGCTCCTTCTCACTTCGATCCCAGGGCTTGCTCCTTTCACAAATGTGATCATCTTGGCCTCCTTTGCCAAGAGATCAAAAAGAATTCTGCTCCAGTTCACTGGCAGATTCAGCACAACTGCAGCTAGTATCTTGAATTTCTGGGGTGACCTGATCATAGGAACCATTGTGGTTCATGAAGATTCTCTGGACAAATTCGAAGATAATCTTGAATTCGGGTGCAAGTAGTGCCCTATTGAACATCTTGTTCGTATAGTGGATGGGCACTACCATCACAGTCTCTATCGCGTCTTGTAATTGTTCTTCAGTAATGTCTCCAAGAGTGAGACCTTCATCCTTCAGTTTGTAAACCTCATCGATGATGTTCAGTACATTGTATGTAGTGTTGCTGATGGTGCTGCCCTTGCTCACTCTGATAGTGGCTTCATTCCCACCTTTCTCTCCTTGCCATGAGAGATAGAAGGCTGCTACTTCTTTTGGCAAGAAATGGACAGGGTGTGTGGTAATGATATTGTGAAATCCTACAGCAAAGTCAAAGCAATATATATATGAGCACTATCCTTCCATCAATGAAGTATGAGTGCCCAGTAGCAGTTTAAGTAATACACAATATCAAGTTCCATACAGCAATACAAGTTTTCATATGCATGCAATTGGATAAAGCCATGTTTTTCAATACGGATTTAGGAGGTTTCAGAGCATCAAGATACAAAAACAGTTTAAATGAAAGCTCATAAATCTGAAACCTTTGCAGCGTCTAACAAGGTCGAAAGCCTTGTCCAGTTTGTGAAATCCGAATGTATCAAGAACAGCATAAAGATCTTGATGAATGTATGGGTTCAAAAATTTCACTTGCTTAAGAAACAGAGAAGATTTTGGAGCCATGGTGACAAATAGGTTTTTGAAGATTGAGAGAGTTTGGAAGGATGAAAATTTTTGCTAAGTGTCGAAGAAGAAGAAGTTTGTAAGTGATAGTCGAACCGCCTTATCAAAAATATATATAGATAAGTGATAAAAGGGTAATAAATTAATTGATATTCTTCCCTTTTTCAGCTTTTCCCGCCTCTCTGAGTAATAGACTTAGGGTCTATTATCTTCTCTCTTCTGTGTTTGATACACGCGCTCAATCCTACGGTTGTGGTGTGCCGCGTGTTTGTTTTAGCCTTCAATTTTCTTCCTTTTTCTTGGTTTGGTAAAAATCTCCTCGATCACGTTTCCCAAACACTGTACTTAATCATCAAAAATAAAAGATTTGGTATATAATGTCAGAATTTAGATATATATGCTATGATTAAATTGATATAATCGCCGTATCTTGTTGACTTTCCCCCTTGACCAAGTAATGGGAAATATTATTAAAAGAATTAATTAATATCCATGTGGCTGCTAGTCATCTGGTCCAGATCGATCTCTTTATTAACGAACTGTTGTCAACATTATCGATCTATTTATGCCACTTTCCAATTTGGATATCAATGTAGTGTGATGACCTTTTAATAATTCCCAGTTGGAATTTGATTGATCTGTTTGACCATTAACATGTACTTTGATAGGATGTAGCCCCACCAATTACCTCGGCCCAAGAGTAGCTCGGCCCAATTACCTCGGCCCAAGAGCAACTCGGCCCAAGAGTAGCTCGGCCCAAGAGCCCAATTACCTCGGCCCAGAAGCCCAGAAACGTGGTCCAGCCCATGACCCCAGATTTCTCGCCCCACGATCTCGGACCCGTTGTAACTGCCACTAGTTACCTATAAATATAGTCTCTAAAGCTAGATTAGGGACAGATTCTGTACTTTTGCTCTCGTGAACTAGAAATAAAGGTTCTCTTTTCTCTCCATGGACGTAGATCTCATTAACGATCGAACCACGTAAATCCCGTGTTCTTATTCTCTATTTTATCATCGCAAATTCACTCTAAAAATTAAGATCGAACACTGGCGCCGTCTGTGGGAACGATATAAAATTCTGTGAATCCGATCTAGATTTCTGAGTGAAGATACGATGGTAAGATCTACCCGCTCTACCGCTATAGCCGCTGCTGCAAAAGGAAAACAGAACCAGGCCGAACTACCTGGTAATCCACCTCGTATATCCACCAATGAAGGGGATGAATACCACGCCCGATCTGATAGGCAACCCGCAAACCGCCGAACTCCCGACGGTCATGTGGAAGATGTCCACTCTAACCGAGCTAGTGATTCTATTAGCAGCGGAGGGCTAAATCAAGGTCGTCAACAGGGGAACGCTGCGCTCCAACCTCAGCTCAGAGATGCGCTTAAAGCGTACCTGGACCTCCACGAACAAGACTTCCTCAAGTTTGCCGAACAACATCGGCAACAAAGTCAGAACGAGGAAGATAGAGCGGGACCATCACGACAGCAACCTCGTCCCTTGAACCAGATTGTCGAGGGAAGAAACGACGAAGTCCCTCGAAGGCAGCACGATCGCCGAGGAAACATCGCCTCACCTCGGCGAGGCTCAACTTCACCTCGCCAAAACGTCGGCCCTTCCCGACGTGACGAGGAGAATCGCAGAGAAAGGATATCACCTCATCAAAACATCGTCCCTATCCGACGTGACGAAGATGACCACAGAGAGGGTAGATTCACTGTCTACGGTCGAATCGCTACCCCGTTTACTAACAAAATCCTCTACACTCCACTCCCGCCAACATATAGGGTCCCACCTATTAAACCCTATAATGGTTCCTGCGATCCGAGCAACTTCTTGTCACAGTACCAGTACAATATGCTGAACCAAGGGTTAGCCGAAGACGTCTACATGTGCAAGGTCTTTCCCGAGCTGCTGGAAGACAATGCACGGAAATGGTTCGACAACCTCCCGTGCTGCAGCATAGGGTCGTATGCCGACCTTCTGGACGCTTTTGAGCGACGCTTCTACCAGAAAGCCGAAGCTAAGATCAGTTCGGCTCAACTCCTTACCTTGAGACAAGGACGAGGAGAATCAATCAGCGACTTTTTGGCCAGATTCTATAATGAAAGCCTCAAGGTCGACCGCCTATCCGACGACGTCCTTATTTCGGCATTCCAAAATGTCATCCACTCCGGCACTCTATTCAGGGAGCTCGTGAAAGAGCGTCCCCAAACCTCCAAACAGCTGTGGAGGATTGCTGATACATTCGCCGAAGCGGATGAAGCAGATAGAAGAAAAAGGGCGGTGGACCGACCTGAAGGTCAAGATAAGAAAAGAAGGGATGAACGAGCGGATCATGGGCAGAACCGACGAGGTGCCCTTGAAAGGATACAACGAGGTCCACTAACGTCCCGCCTTGGACCTCGGCCTAGTCAAGAGCAAGGTCAATTCACTCCGTTATCCAAACCTCGGGTGGAAATCTACGAGCTTCATGCCAGCTTATTTCAGAAGCCTCCGCCATTGTCCCGAACTGGATCGAGGCGACGATCCAAGGATAAATACTGCGAGTTTCACGAGGACCACGGCCATGACACCGAGGATTACCGAAATCTCGCCTCAGAGATTGACCATCTAGTGCGAGATGGCACCCTAGGAAAATACCGAGGCCGCAATCCACAAGATGCCCGACCTCGGGGCAAAGGCAAGCGAAGCCGGAACAGAGGGGGGGAAAATTGCAAACCCCACCAAGATAAAAAACCGAGGCACGATAACGAGGACGAGGACGAAGACCAGCCTCAATACGACGGGGTCATCACCGCCATCACCGGACTACCTCAAGGCGCGACGAAGTCTTCGTTGAAAGCCGAAGCCCGAAGTCAACCAAAGGAGGAACCTTCGCAAAAGAGGTTTAAAAAAGACGAGGTCGTTACCTTCTCCAGCGACGACCCCGTCCCTCATGCTTTGCCTCATCAAGATGCCACCATCATTGAAGCCATGGTGGCCAACAAATTGGTTCACCGAGTGTTCGTCGACAGTGGGGCCTCGGTAAGCGTGCTCTTCAAAAACTACTTTGATAAACTTGACATCAAAGAAGCACGCCTAAAACCAGCACACGTCCCGTTAAAAAATTTCACACAAGGGGAGACCTCGACGGATGGTACGATCTCACTCCCTGTGACAGTGGGATGAAGTCCATTATCTTCTACAAAGATAATTCACTTCTTCGTCGTCAAAGCCAACTCTCCCTACAATATCATCTTAGGAAGAGACTGGCTAATAGCGACGAGGGCAATCTGCTCGGCCTACCACCTGACGATCAAGATCCCATCTAGGAACGGGGTTATCACGCTTCGGGGAAACCAAACATAGGCTAAGGAGTGCATGCAGGTCGCACTCCGAGGTTCTGGTGTAAAACATCCTCAAGCATAGCAACTACAGAACCCCGAGGTGACGAAATCAACCTCGCCCGCTGTAGAGCCCCTTGAAGACGTCGTATTATATGAAAACGACGTATCCAAGGTCGTCAAGGTCAGCTTCGTCGGAGGAATCGATCTCCGAGGTCGAGTTATCCAACTACTTCGGGAATTCAGGGATATCTTCGCCTGGTCACCTCTAGATATGACCGGAGTATCACCAAGTATCATTACTCATCACCTCAACATCGATCCCGAGGTGAAACCAGTTCGGCAAAAGCAACGAGCTTTTGCAGCCGAGAGAAACCAAGTGATCCACGACGAGGTGCGCCAACTACAGCAAGCGGATATTCTGTTCGAGGTGAAGTATCCGACGTGGTTGGCCAACCCCGTAATGGTGAAAAAGCAAGGAGGAGGGTGGCGCATGTGTGTTGATTATACCGACCTCAACAAACACTGCCCCAAGGACTGCTACCCTCTCCCTAACATCGACAAAAAGTTGGAAGCCCTCGTCGGTCACGAGGTGTTTAGCTTTCTAGACTTGTATAAAGGCTATCATCAAGTCCTCATGAGTACCGAAGACGCTCCGAAGACAGCCTTCATCACGGACTTCGGCATTTTCGCGTATAAGAAAATGCCCTTCGGACTCAAAAATGCTGGAGCCACATACCAAAGGATGGTCGACAAAATATTCGAGCTTCACATCGGTCAGATCGTCGAAGTATACGTCGACGACATCGTCGTCAAAAGCAAGGAAGTCGATACTAGCCTAAACGACCTCCAGGTCATCTTCAAACTGCTCCGCGAAGTGAACTTAAAGCTAAACCCAGGAAAATGTACTTTCATGGTCCAATCCGGAAAATTCCTAGGGTGTTGGGTTTCTCGCGAAGGATTAAAAGCCAATCCAGCAAAAGTTAAAGTCGTCCAGGAGATGCAAATGCCGAAGTCAGTCCACGACGTGCACAGATTGACGGGTTGCTTGGCCGCACTAAGTCGTTTCTTATCTAAAGCAGCCGAGAAGCAACTCCCGTTCTTCAAAATTCTAAAGAAGGCTCCGAACTTCGAATGGAATGACGAGCACAAGTTAGCCTTCGAGAATTTGAAGAAGTACCTCGATAATCTACCCACATTGTCCATCCCAAAGGAAGGCGAAGTCCTCTCCCTCTACCTCGCCGCCTCGGACGAATCAATAAGCGCAGTCCTAGTACGAGAAGGACCTCGGCAGTTACCCATCTACTTCATAAGCCGAGCTCTAAAAGGACCAGAAACGAGGTACCAACCCCTGGAGAAGGTCGCGCTCGCTCTAGTAAACGCCGCAAGACGATTTCGACCATATTTTCACGCTCACCCAATACAGGTGCTGACCGATCTCCCACTTCGGCAAGTGCTCACGAAGCCAGAAGCTTCGGGACGAATCGCCAAGTGGGCGATAGAACTCGGCGAGCATACGATTTCCTTTGCACCTCGGCCGGCCGTCAAAGGACAAGCACTAGCAGATTTCCTGGCAGAGGCAGTATTCGCCGAACTCCCGAAACCCACCAAGCCCACCAAGGATAGCACCGAAGTAGAAACGCCGAAGACACCCCCAGTAGATTGCTGGAAAATCTATGTAGATGGAGCGTCAGGCCATAAAGGAAGCGGAGCCGGAGTTTTGTTTGTCAGTCCGGAAGGGAAGGAAATACCTTATGCTTTACGGTTAAGCTTCCCGACAACGAACAACGAAGTAGAATACGAGGCCCTAATAGCCGGGCTTCACCTCGCACAAACCCTTCAACTACGAGCTGTACAAGTCCACAGTGATTCTCAGATCATAGTAAGTCACGTCCTAGGCAAGTACGAAGCGCGAGGTGAAAGGATGAAAAAATACCTCCACAAGGTCAAAACTTTACAAGAAAGCTTCTCATACTTCGAGTTGATATGAATCCCAAGAAGTGATAATGACCGAGCTGACGCATTAAGTAAACTCGCATCGTCATCCACAACCTCTCCTGTAGAAGAAGTTACAACTCGAAGTATAGACGAAGCCGAAGTGAATATGGTGACCGATGACGAGCCGAACTGGATGACGCCACTTCGTAACTACTTAGAAAGAGACGAACTCCCTGCTGATGAGGTTGAAGCTCGGAAGCTTCAGAGCAAATCAGTCAAGTACATCCTAGATCAAGGAGTACTGTACAGGAAATCATACCTTCAACCTCTTCTAAGGTGTGTAGGACCTGATCAAGTAAACTACGTACTACGCGAAGTGCATGAAGGATCCTGCGACAGTCACATCGGAGCTCGTGCCTTAACTAGAAAGGTCATGAGATGGGGATATTATTGGCCGACCATGCTTCGAGATGCAATCGACATCGTCAAGCAATGTCCGAAGTGCCAGCTCCACGCCGTAGTAACAAGGGTACCTCAAACCGAACTAACTAGTATGCATAGCCCGTGGCCATTCATGCAATGGGGTATTGACATCGTTGGTCCGTTCGAGCAAGCTCCTGGCCAGCTACGATTCCTTATTGTAGCTATCGACTATTTCACAAAGTGGGTAGAAGCTAAACCTCTAGCGAAGATAACAAGCAAAAAAGCCCTCAACTTCGTCTGGAAGAACATAGTCTGTCGCTTCGGCATACCCCACGTCCTCGTGTCAGATAATGGAACTCAATTTACGGACAAGGCTTTCAGAGAATGGTGTGACGAGCTTCACATCCAGCAGAAGTTCACTTCGGTAGCCCACCCTCAGGCAAATGGCCAAACCGAAGTGACGAACCGAACAATAGTCAAAAGGTTAAAAACCCGCCTCGACAAAGCCAAGGGAGATTGGGCAGAAAATCTGCCCCAAGTTCTATGGTCTTACCGAACTACTCCCCGAACATCCCATGGAGAAACACCATACAGCCTTTTCTACGGAACCGAGGCGGTGATCCCAGTAGAGATCGGTTTACCGAGCCCCCGAACGATTAACTTCGCTGCCGACGACAACGAAGAAGGACTCCGAACTAACTTAGATCTACTGGAAGAAAAACGAGAACAAGCCTGTATACAAGAAGCTCGATACAAACAGCAAGTAGTTCGGTATTATAATAACCGAGTGAAACATCGGCAATTTCAAACAGGTGACCTCGTACTTAGAAACAACGAAGTTAGCAGGGCGGAGAAGCTCGGAAAACTAGAAGCCACTTGGGAGGGACCCTACCGAATTCAAGAAGTCCTTGGGAAAGGGTCGTACAAGCTCGCCCATTTGTCCGGCGAACCAGTACCCCGAACTTGGCACGTTTCCCACTTGAAGAAATATTATTTATAGTTTAGATAGCTTGGGTGGTCAGTTTCCATTTTATGTTATTTTTATCTTCTTTACACATGTTATCTCGAGTCTAAATTAAGCTAAAACTCCAAATTACGGAGTAGCATTTAAAACGCGCGTAAGGAGACCACTCCTATCGATAAAGTCGACAAACAAGGAACTTGGAAGCCTAAACTTCGTTCTCAAACGAAGTGGCTCCTCAAAAGCCAAAACTTCGTCTTTAGACGAAGTGGCTACTCAAAAGCCTATACTTCGTCCTTAAGACGAAGTGGCTACATAAAAGCCTAAACTTCGTCCACAGACGAAGTGGCTACTTAAAAAACCCAAAACATCGTCCTTAAACGAAGTGGCAAATTGAGAGCCCAAACTCCATCTTCAGCCGAAGTGGTCAATTAAAGGCCTCAACTTCGTCATAAACGAGATGGCCATTTGAAAGCCTCAACTTCGTTCTAAAACGAAGTGGCTAACTTAAAAGTCTAGACTGCGTCCTTACGCGAAGCAACTAGCTGAAAGCCTCAACTTCGTTCTTAAAATAAGTGGCTAAATAAAAGCTTTAACTTCGTGCTCGACCGAAGTACCTATTCAAAGTTATCTTTAGCCATACAAATTATCTTGAAGCGAACCTGATCACAATCGAGGAAAAGCTTCAGAAAAGTAATGATGCAACAAAGATAAAGTTTTATTCAAAAAACAAAATATTACATCAAGGGGGAGGGTCTGAGCCCGAAGGCCTACTATAACTAAGGTACTTCTCTACAAAACCAGGACCCGAACTTGAACCTGCACCGGGGCTAAGTACCGAGTCTAAGAAAGCCATCCCTTGACCCCGGCCGAAGACCCGTCCTCGACCTCGACCCCCAGAAACAGCTTGACTCCGGCCCCTAGAAGCAGCTCGGCCTCGGCTCCCCGAAGTACGCCGACCACCACCACGGGACATTATTTCTTGAGTCTGTTCCCGGGTCAAGGCCGCGCTGGGGGGCTGCACTCCCGCTATGTTGCCATCCAAAAAAGCATGTGAAGTCGAATCGAGCTGGGCATTCATGGACTGCACCCACTTCTTCAACTTCGGCTTCCGCTTCAGCACGGTCTTATACATAGACCCCAGTTTGAAAAGAGCTTCCTCCTGTTCTCGAACTTGCCAGGAGTCCGCACCGTATTTCTCAATGTACTTCGCCGTCCGAGCACGAACGTCCTTAATCTGTGTATGGACCTCGTATATAGTAAAGCGTCCGCTCTTGTGAATGATATCCTCATACTCCGCATGCTCCTCGGCCATAGCTTTGAAGGTTTGGATATCCTCAGAAGCTCGCTTGAACTTATCTTCGAGCTCCAGGAATCTACAATGTTCTTCGTCAAGCCTCTCCTGAGCCACACGAAGTTTCGTGTCAGCCTCGACCGCGATATTGGTAGCTCGGCTTTTCCAACACGAGGCTTCGACCTCGGCAGTCTCAAGAGCCCGACGAAGTGCAGAAATTTCTTGGTCACGAGAAGTATTGCACAAAGCAAGAGCCAACTACAGAAAAACAAGCAAGATTCAGCTAAAAGGTTTTTCTTTTATATACCGAGGAAAAGCGCCGCCCTAGCAGCGACGAAGTACAATCTAAAAAAAAAAAAAAAAAAACTACTACGACCCATCACCACCGACCTCCTCATTGGCACCGTCCTCCCGGCTTCCGGCAGCCTCGGCAGCAGCCTCCTTAGCCAGCTCGGCTATGACCCCCTCGAGCTTATCATCTGGGTCGACGGGGCATTGCCGAACTGCTCTCTCGGAGAGCAGGGTCTTCTGCTGCGCCAGCCTTTCGACCACCGGGATCGCCGCAGTGCACTCCACGAGCACTTCTGCGTACTCCCGCAGCATATCCTCCTCGGACGCCACCTCGTATCCATATTTGACCTTGTCAAGGTCCGAATAGTCAGCCGCGACACGATCGATTGCTGCCGAAGTAATCGGCGTACTCATGGCACCCACCAACTGCGCGACCGCGACGCCGAAGTGCTTCGAGCGGAATACCCGCTCAACCACGGCCCGAAGTACTCCGCTCTGCTCGGCCGCAGCACGGGCCATCCTCTCCCGCTCCTCCGCCAGTGCGGCCCTTAGCCCCGCCGCCTCGGCCTCCAGCTCGGCAGCCTTCCTCTCGGCAGCCAATAGCTCCGTGAGGGTCCTGGCCTCCTGCCTCTCCGCCCTCGCCGCCTCGATCCTCGCCTCCTCGAGTTCGGCAGACAAGCTCCGAAACTGTTCGACCCCGCCGACGATGAAGTTCGACAGGGCCCTCAGCCCATCCAGCGCCATATCCGCCGCCTATACAAAACATATCAGCAAAAAAAAAAGAAAGAAAGAGAAGCGCCTACACCCACCTCGGGAAACAACGTCGCTTGAGCAACGTCCGAACCAGGGACCCGAGTCCCCGAACCAGCTCCCACCTCCCTCCGAGGTGAATCCACATCAATCACAGGCGGAGGAAGGTCGGCCACAGCCCCTTCCGCCGGCGCCCAGCGCGAAGTCTCCTCAGCAGCCGAAGAGGTCCTCGCCCTCTTTTTCTTCCTCTTCAAGGCCGCTTGAAGGACTTCGGGGTTCACTACAAACAGAAGTCAAAGTACATCAGAATTCAGTTCGGCTAAATATCATAACAAGAGCACGTCGGCGGAAGCATCGTACGGGCTCAGCCCATACCTCGCCAACTCGGCCTCGGCATAGTCCCTTTTAATGGAGCCGAGGTCCACCAAGCTCGCTTCGAGCTCGCCGACGGGATCCACGGTCAATTGCGGCCCGAACTTGGCCTTCGACCAAGCGTTCAAGGGCACCCCCTCAGCTCGACAGAAGAAGAACTTCTTCTGCCAGTTCATCACTTTCGACGGGGTCTCTAACTTGAATTTATTTACAGCGGACAAGTACACCCACCCCGTCGGCCCACGCTTAACTCTAAAAAATCTAAGCAGGGCGTCAATAGAAAACGGACCACCTCGGAGGCCGACCTCCATGCAAAAGCCCACAACTTGCTTAATTGAGGGCGGTGCTAACTGACCTAAAGGAAGCTCGAATTTGTCTAAAAGTGCAACAAAAATGGAGTGCAACGGAAAACGAAGACCGAAGTGAAGATAGTCTTCGTACACGGTAAAAAAACCTACGGGCGGAGAGCTACCCCTATCCTCAGCCCGAGGTAAAACCATTTCAACAGACTCCGGAAAATGAAATCTACGGGCTAAATTTTACATATGAGACTCGCTCATAGTAGAAGGGTACTCTAAGGCAGTGTCCGACCCGACTAAAGGAGAAAACTCTATGACTTCAATACCCGGAGGAACAGCCGCCCGGGTAAAAACCCTCACCGTAATCCCCCCCGCCGGAAAAACCCTCGGCGGCGACGAAACCTCTACATTCTCTACATCTATAGCAGTAGGAGTGCGAGATGAAGAAGACGAAGCCATTTTGAAGAAACAGTATAACTTACTTGTCAAAAGATTTGAATAAGCGACTGAAACTGAGAACAACGGCGACAGAAAGCAGAAAGCTTTTTGAAGATTTACTTGCAGAGTAGGCAGCAGAGTTTACGGAAAGGTGAAAAGTGTTTTTGAGCGTGCGGAGGAAGCTTTTATAGAAGTCACATCACCTTTTTCCAACCGCCACTTTTCAAAATCCCGCCTCTTCGTCTACACCATTGAACAGTCGACGTTTGTCACAGGGAACTCCCTATAGCAGATGTCTTCCACCAATAATTTACCACCTCGACCTCGGAGACCATAAGTTCGTCACCTCGTCCAAATATCCACTTCACTTCGTCAAAAAGCAGCTCGATCACAGCTATTGACAGAAGCTCGGCCGAATTCCGACCTCACCTATTGAAAGTAGTTCGGCCGCACTTCGTCCTCGCTCCTGCTCTTTTGGGGGGGGGGTGTGATAGGATGTAGCCCCATCAATTACCTCGGCCCAAGAGTAGCTCGGCCCAGGAGCCCAAGAGCAGCTCGGCCCAATTACCTCGGCCCAAGAGCAGCTCGGCCCAATTACCTCGGCCCAGGAGCCCAATTACCTCGGCCCAGAAGCCCAGAAACATGGTCCAGCCCATGACCCCAGATTTCTCGCCCCACGATCTCGGACCCGTTGTAACTGCCACTAGTTACCTATAAATATAGTCTCTAAAGCTAGATTAGGGACAAATTCTGTACTTTTGCTCTCGTGAACTAGAAATAAAGGTTCTCTTTTCTCTCCGTGGACGTAGATCTCATTAACGATCGAACCACGTAAATCCCGTGTTCTTATTCTCTATTTGATCATCGCAAATTCACTTTAAAAATTAAGATCGAACATACTTAGTGATCTGGTGTCAATTCCCAGTTGGAATTTTACATGATCTGGTTTTTATCAATCTGGATTATGTCAATCTGGTTCTAATTCCCTGTTGGAATATGATGATCTTGTGTCAATTCCCAGTTGGAATTTTACATGATCTGTTCTAAGACTATCTGGTTCTTACTTCCAGATTTAACAATCCTAATTTCCCACAAAGCATCTTAAATCTTTCTTCTGGTAATGCTTTAGTGAGAATATCTGCTCTCTGTATCTCAGTGTGTATCTTCTCGATCTGTACATGTTTTCTTTCAACATGATCCCTTATAAAGTGATGTCTCACATCTACATGTTTGCATCTGGTATACAAAACAGGATTCTGTGTGATTGCTATAGCACTAGAGCTATCACAGAAAATGGGTATCTCCTTGACATCGATCTCATAGTCTTTGAGTTGTTGTTTTAACCATAATATTTGTGCACAACAGCTCCCTGCCGCCATATATTCAGCTTCTGTGGTTGATGTGGCAACAGATGTCTGCTTCTTTGAGAACCAAGAGATCAGTTTATTTCCTAAGAATTGACATGTACCAGATGTTGACTTTCTATCCAGCTTACATCCAGCATAATCTGAATCTGTGTATCCAGTTAGCTCAAAGTTGTCTTCACATGGATACCATAATCCAATGTGAGTTGTTCCCTTAAGATATCTTAATATCTTCTTAGTTGCTTCCATGTGAGACTCTTTGGGATTTGCTTGATATCTTGCACATACACCTACTGCAAATGTGATGTCAGGTCGACTGGCAGTTAGGTAGAGTAGTGATCATATGATCCCTCTGTATTGAGTGATATTAGCTGGTTTTCCCTCTGGATCAGGATCAATTTTCCCGTTGGTCTGCATTGGGATTTTAACAGGTTTACTGTCTTTGATCCCAAATTTAGTCAGCAGATCATGAATATACTATGCTTGATTTATAAAGATGCCATCTCGTAGCTGTTTGACCTGCAAACCTAGAAAGAAACTCATTTCGCCCATAATGGACATTTGATACTTATTTTTCATAAGTTCAGCAAATTTATCACACAAATAAGTAGATTAGGATCCAAATATGATATCATCTACATAAATCTGTACTAAAAAGATATTCTCTTTGACAATGTCTCATACCAAGCTATAGGGGCTTGCTTTAGACCATAGAGTGCTTTTGTCAGTCTGTATACTTTCTGATTTGGATCTGCTTCTTCGAATTCAGGTGGTTGTTCCACATAGACTTCCTCTTCAAGGATACCGTTTAGAAAGGCATTTTTGACATCCATCTGGTATACCTTGAATCTTTTGTGTGCAGCATATGCCAAGAACAGCCTTATTGCTTCTAGTCTGGCTACGGGTGCAAATGTTTCATCAAAATCAATACCTTCTTGTTGATTATAGTCTTTAGCTACTAATCTGGCTTTGTTTCAGACTACTTCACCATTCTCATCTCGTTTATTTTTGAACACCAATTACACCTTGGTGTTTGGGTCTGTCCACGAGATACCAGACCTCATTTCTCTTGAACTCATTAAGTTCTTCTTGCATTGCTGTTATCCAATCTGCATCTTGTAGTGCTTCATTAGCATCAGATGGTTCAATGCAAGAGAGATAACAGCTTAACAAGGCACTTTCTCCATGCATTCTTCTTGTTTTCACACGATCTGATGGGTTCCCAACAATCTGTTCTGGTGGATGATCTTGTATCCATCTCCTTCTCCTGGTCATTTCTTCATCAGATATCTCAGGATCAGGTTGATCTGTTGGTTCCTCAAATTCTGAGTGTGTTATTGGTGAAGCTTGAAATGGATTCTTATTTGTTTCAGCCTCTGGATTTAAATATTCAGATTGATCATTATCTGTAATGACTGTTTCATTGCTTTCTGTTGGTGATCTGTTTTCATCCAGATTACGTTGAATTGTTCCCCCTTGCTGTATAACTTCTTCAGCAATTGGTGGAGTATTGATATCTTCATCATCACTTTTTGAATTCCAGATGAGAATATCTTCTAATAACACTTCATTCATCTTTCTTGAATTCATCTGGTTCTCTGTCAGTTTATTAACAGGTAACCTGTACTCAAAAATAGACTCATCAAAGACAACATGAGGTGTTACCTCCATA
Source organism: Leonotis leonurus (assembly GCA_026898415.1). NCBI lineage: Eukaryota > Viridiplantae > Streptophyta > Magnoliopsida > Lamiales > Lamiaceae > Leonotis > Leonotis leonurus. The sequence goes on from JAPKLX010000323.1 coordinate 65,154, forward strand.
ATATGAGAGTTCTTATTATAGACTCGATATGCTTTATAGTCATCAGAATATCCCAAAAATATTCCAGGATCAGTTTTGCTATCAAAAGTCCTTAATTGATATTTCCCATTATTGTGTATGTAACACAAACAGCCATAACTACGAAAGTAAGAAATCTTAGGCTTTCTGTTGTTCCAGATCTCATATGGAGTCTTTCCATGTCTGAGTGTGATTGATGATCTGTTCTGAGTATAACAGGCTGTGTAGATAGCTTCTGCCCAGAATTTCTTGGGTAGATTGGTAGCATTTAACATAGTACGAGCTGCTTCTTTAAGTGATCTGTTTCGCCTTTCAATAACTCCATTTTGTTGAGGAGTTCTAGCAGCTGAGGTTTGATGAGTAATTTCCATCTTATTGCAGTATGCTTCAATCTTTTGGTTGAGAAATTCAGTTCCTCGATTTGTTCTGATAGTTGCTACACTCACCTCTTTCTGTTTGGTGATTTTTTGTAGAAAATTAGGTAGTTTGGCTAATGTCTCTTTCTTCTTTAACAGAAACATGACCCAGGTGAACCTTGAGTAGTCATCTATGATTACTAAGGTGTATTTTCTTCCATTTATACTTAGTGGTTTAACTGGTCCAAACAGATCCAGATGCAAAAGCTCCAGTATTCTTGATGTTGAGTGAGTTGTTTTGCTTGTAAAGGATGATTTGGTCTGCTTTCCAGCTTAACAAGCATCACATATATGATCTTTATCATATACTTGATCTCGTAGTCCTTCTACTAATTTTTCTTTGGCAATCCTGTTGATTGACTTAAAATTTAGGTGACTCAATCTCTTGTGCCATAACCAGCTTGTTTCTGATACAGTTTTGGTGACTAAGCAGGTCTCGATCTGGTTTGTCCACTGGACAATATATAGCTTATCCTGCAATTTTCTGGTAAGGAGTATCTCATCTCCTTCCTTATTCTTCACAAAGCAGTTGTTAGTATCAAAAACGATCTGATTGCCGTTAGCACAGAACTGACTTACAGAAAACAGATTGTGACTAAGACCCTCAACATATGAAACGTTTGAGATGGTGGTCTTGCCAACTTTTATATTTCCATATCCTCTAGTGTATCCTTTTGAGTTACATCCAAAGGTGACCTGTGGTCCTGGCTTTTCAATGTAATCTAATAGTAGATTCTTGTCACAAGTCATGTGCTTCGAACATCCACTATCTATTATCCAGATTGTTCCTCTAGCTATCTTGTTTCTTCTTGCAGTCTTCTGGTCCTGCAATTAATTACACTTAGCTACCCTTCAACGTTTGGGTGCTTGGTTATTAGCAAATGTTTCCTTTCGAATCCAGAACATTTTTGGGTTAGGAACAGAAATATAGCAAGTAATGATGTTCCCATCATTATCAACTTTAGACAGAGAGTGGAATACAGATGGATGATGTCTCTCTATTCCATCATTCTTCAATCCCTTCTTAATGGGTACTGTCCTGTTGACATTCTTGCTGGGTAATGTCCTGTTGACATTCTTTTTATGAACATGATCTGTTTCTGTGTAATGGGCTGGTTGTTCCTTTGTTTGATGGTATTGTCTGTACCCAGTCTGTTTCACCATCATCTTCTGGGGATGATCTTTCTTGTTCCTTCGATCTATTACTTGATCTGGTATTTGTTTTCTCTCTAGTACAAAGCTTATGGTTCCCGAAGATTTTTCTGAGTGACCTGGATATCCTAATCGAGATGTGCCTTTTTGCTGCAGATTGATTAGCAGCTTGGCACGCTCATCACTTTTGTAGATCATTTCTTTGCCTTTCTTTATCTTTTCTTCAGCTACGTTGTTTCTGTTGATGAGGTCTTTAACCTTAGAGTTTAGAGAGTAAATCTCTCTATCCTTTTCTTTGATCTTTTCTTCCAGATCAGCTATTTGGGTAACGAATTGGGTGTTAGCTGTGCTCAGTATCTGTTCTGATTTCTTCAGTCTATCATTTTCTTCTACTACTTCTCTAAAAAGTCTTTTGATGCTCGAATAGCTTTTGAACATCTCATTTACTTCTTCCCATGAGTATTCAGATTGATCTTCTACTTCCTGTTCCAGATCATTATCATTCGAGGAATTTGAATTGCAAGAATTTACCTCGACTTCATCCAGACCGTTGTCTAATCCTACATAGCATTCATCCCAGCTTTCTTCATCATTAGCAAAGAATGCTTCATCATTCTCTGATGAGTTCTCTGAAAAATGACTCGAGCTGCTTGAATCTTGTTCAGCTAGCATGGCCTTGCGCTCATATTTGAGTTTTCGATCTCTTTTTGCTATCAGCTCTTCTCTTTAGCTTTTGGACAGATCAGGGAAATCTGTTTTGAAGTGACATGTTCTGCCACAACCAAAGCAGGTATAATCTGTTGAGTTAGATGTTTTTGAGATTTTACCTGTCTGCTGTTTTGATTCATCCTTGTTATCAGATCGATCATTGTCACGTTTCTTGTAGAATTTGTTCTTGTTATCTTTGTAGAAAAGTCAATATTTCTTCGATCTGACCTCCATCTTGTCCATGCGTTTGGCAATCATTGCAAACTCTTTTAGTAATTTGTCATAACCTTTCTCTTCATCTGGTATAGAAGGTTCAGAAGGTTCATCTAGTTTGCTCTTCGCTTTGAAGGCTACTTCTTTATCCTTCTTCGAGCTGCTTTCTGCCTTTTTGGACAGATGATCTGATCCACGAATTCTTTGTATATCGCATTCATCACCTTCAAGGTGATCAAATAAGGCTTCTGTGGAGAGTTCATTGAAGTCTGCACGAAGTGGTTGCATTGCAGCATATATCCCCCAGCTAGGTGGGAGTGCTCTGAGTACTTTCATGTTTTTCTCTTTTTGAGTATACTTGTTCTTATTGAACGCTGATATCTCAAGGAGTATTCCAGTGAATCTCATTTTCATTTGCTCAATGATCTCGCCTGGTTTCATTTTGAATTCATCGTATTTATTGCAGGCAAGAGATAGCTTGTTCTCAATCATGACCTCTGATCCTAGACACAAGTCTCTTAAGGCTTCCCACATCTCTTTGGCAGTATCCAGATCTTGGATTTTGGCCAGATGTACGCCTTTGACCATGCTAGATATGATCCCTTTAGCAAAGTCATCCAGATTGGCTTCACGACGTTCCTCTGTAGTATATTTTCTTGGATCTTTGGGAGCTATCTGTGTAGTTACACCAGTTGAAGTAGTTACTGTTACTTCTTCAGTGATCTGTAGTGGGCCTTCTTCTATAACTTTCCACATCAGATAGTGATGGGCTTTGAGAGCAGTTTTGATTCTGAAACTCCATTCTCTATATCCTTGGATGGAGAATTCTTCACAAGCCCTAACAACAGATGATTCCATAGTAGATAGTATGCATGTGAATGAAAGATAGGTTTTCCTAGATCTATTCAAGTTGACCACGCAGGTTTTATCCCTGTGAAACAGAAACAATGGTCGTTTGAACCACTGCTCTAATACCACTTGTTGGTCCCGAAAGAGAAAGGTTTGGTGTATTGGGGGGGGGAATACACCAAACCCAAAATTTACAATTTACTTGGTTATTTATTAGAGAGTTCAAGCTATTCTTTAAATAAGAAATTGCTCGGCAGATGACTAACCAGATTGATCAACAGATCGATCCCAAATTAGTCCAAACAGATTGCTCTCTAGTGTAAACACCTAGACAATAATAAGAGTGATCTTATTATTTTCTAAGTATTGTGTGTGCGGAAGTATGGTGGATTTAGTGAGTGCTCTTGTTTAGAAAACCTTAATAATTCATCAGATCGATCAAGGCAGATTGATTAGAGATGCAGACAGAAAGTAAATATGCAGAAAGATAAATGACACAGTTGTTTAACGTGGTTCGGGAAATCCTTACGTCCACGATCTGATCAAAACTAGACCAGATTATCCACTACTAGGATACTCTTCTTCTTTATACTCGTGGAGAACGAGTAACAAGTACCAGTAAAAAATAGAATGATACTTATGCACAAAGTAAGGGTCGTGTCCCTTTACAACAGATTACCTCTACGTTACCACTAGAAAAAAACTAGCTAGCAGGGTGACCTCCTTTCTCTCGATAAGACAGACTTGAATCGAGGTTAGGTTGTTGTGATGTAGAATCATAGGTTGTTTGAAGCTCTTAGTCTGGTTCGGAGATTTTCTTGAGAGTATGTTATCAATGTAGCTCGCGTGTGTTAATCTCCAGATCTTAAACTTCAAATATATAGACTTTGAATTTAAAATTCTAGCCATTGTTGATTGGCGTGAGGTTGATTGTAGATTGCCAATTACTGATATCCATCATATATGTTCTTGCCTTGTAGAAGCTTTGACTCAATCCTCTAAGTATGGAAAGCAGATCGCTAACGGTTACTTTCCTTCCTTGTGTCAATCGTGGATTCTCTTTCCAAACCCTATTGGATGGACTTTAATTTTGACGTGGCAAGAGGATATGATGTGTAGGATGATGTCATCTAGTGGTTTGATGACTCTATCGATCTGGTGATACGTTGTGATCATCGATCTGGTCGATGATCTGGTTGTTGTCTGTCACAGCAGATCGATTTCTTCTTGGCGAGAAATCTTGGCCTTCATCTTATACTATTATAGAAATGACTTCTATAGGAATTATTCCTTTACATGTTAAGTCATCTCCTAATCTGTTCTCTATCAGAATTCACTTTATATGTAGTGATCTGTTAACACGTAGAACGGTTTAACTCTAAAAAGACTAACTGTGTTTCGAGAGAACATCATCAAAACCAAAATACTTTAGGGTTCCCAACAGACTATATTCAAGTAAGTATAATTGAGAAGTAGTGAAATAATATTCTCTTTTCTAATATACTCCATATTTATATATTTAAGGTGCAAGCGAAGTAGAGAGAAAGGGACGGAGCTGAAGGAAGAAAAACTGAGATAGTAAGGTTAAGCTGTTATTGAGGTGGGCATTTCTTAACTAAAAATGTGCATGCTATTATGTCATATTTTGATATGCATATTATTTGAAAGATTTTGTGTGACTTGCCTGTTTTAAGCATGCTGCATGATGCCTATCTACGAGAGAATTACTGTGTCGGCCCTATGCTGGACGAGCTGCCAGTAAGGGTTTGTGTACACATTTATGACCGTGAGTCAGCGAGCGGGTTGGCCGGTCATAGTGTTGAAGGGGAGGCCTACCTTTCAACACAAGAGTGCGTAGATATGGTATATTTGGATGAATTGTCTGCAGACACAAGTCATGATTAGGTTAAGATACAGCATGAGCATGAGAATTTTTAAAAAAGAAAACTTACACAGGTTATTTCTTTTAAAATTAAAACCCTGTGTATTGCTTTAGATGGCAAGTCATAAAAGTATGTTTTAAAAGTTTTTGGCAATGTGCCCACTGAGTACATATAGTACTCATGCCCTGCATATTTTTCTGAATGTGCAGGTTGAGCAGCGGAGTTGGCGATGGTGAGGGATGCTGATTCGGGCTTGCTTTCCTTTTTGCTTGTTAATATGTGTATCTAGTTGCCCCGAGGTTATGTCGTCACACATAATTCTCAACCACCCTATCTGTTACCAAAACTCTGAATTATCTTTGAAATGTTGATCATGTATAGTAGTTGCTGACTCACTATCCTTTGTTGGTTATGTTTAGAAATCTGAATATATTCAACTTGTTGTTGTTGAAACTTGATATCGTATATATCATCTCCTGTTGGTTTTGGATGTTCCTAACCATTTGTGATATATGTTTTGACTTATTATATCCTGCTTTGGGATTTCTGTTTGTCCGGAATTAACATATTTACAAAGGAGATGCTGCCCAAATTTTTATAAAAATCGATATCCTTTTACCCCGATTTTCCCTTTTTGGTTCGTTAAATTGTAAATTGTGCCCTTGATATTGCGCGTACTTGATATTAGTCAAAGTGAAATTAATTAAGGGTCAAGTTCGTTCCTTCAGTACACGTAGTCGCGATCCGTTTACATAGCTAATACAATAGTTAAGTAGGCGGGTCGTGACATAATCTTACAATCATAAATAAAAAAAATCTATATTGGCATGCTTAGCAGTTTATAGGCAGTAAGTAATGAAAAAATCTTTGTAGCGCTTCAGCTTTTCTTTTGCCGCCTTGTGCCGTGTTTGATACACGCACTAGATCCAAGGGTTGTAGGATGGAGTGTGTAAGTCTTTCTAACCACTGCAACTTTCCTTTTCTTCTTTTAGCAGGGATATTCCTCAATCACTGTTTCCAAAGTCTGTACTAATCATCACAATTATGGAAGATTTAGCAAATCCATGTCAGAAAATAAGTTTATATACTATAGTTAGGGCGGTAATTAGTTCAGAGAAACGCTTATAATTTCTGAGTTCCCCCTTGACTAAGTAATCTTTATTGAAAAATTAATTTCCACGTGGCATGTTCTAATTCTTATCAAAATCTTACACATGTACATAGTAGTTAATCTGGTCTTCCTTATTTAACATCATATGACTTTCACTTCCATCTGGTATCATCATCTTGCACGATCTGGTACCATCTAGATCTAGTGAACTGATTTGTGGTCTGTTCATAACTTCTATATTCTGGTGAATGTCAATTTGGTTGACAATTTGTTTCTCACAATCTGACTCTCATGACCTTGATGATGATCTAGTATCACATACTTGTGATTCATGACTTTATCAAGTTGTAATTTGTATTTCTTCAATCTACTACATGATCTGATTTTGATGATGTGGTGTCGAACTGTTTTGTTCATCTAGGTTTAGCAATCCTAGCTTTCCACATAGCATCTTGAATCTTTCTTCTGGTAGTGCCTTTGTCAATATATCAGATCGTTGAACATCTATGTGTATCTTCTCGATCTGGACATGCTTTCTCTCTACATGATCTCATATAATGTGATCTCTCACATCAACATGTTTGCATCTTGTACGTAGAACTGGATTTTGCGTTATAGAAATAGCACTCGAGCTGTCACAGAATATAGAATTTCCTTGACATTGATCTCGTAGTCCTTGAGTTGTTGCTTTAACCAGAGTATATATGCACAACAACTTCCAGCGGCCATATATTCTGGCTCAGTTGTTGATGTAGCAACAGATGTCTGTTTCTTTGAAATCCAAGAAATTAGCTTGTTTCCAAGAAACTGGCACGTTCCAGATGTTGACTTTCTGTCCAACTTGCATCCAGCATAATCTGAATCTGAATAACCCGTTAACTCAAAGTTGTCCTCACATGGATACCATAAGCCAATATGTGTTGTTCCTTTGAGATATCTCAATATCTTCTTGGCAACTTCCATATGTGACTCCTTGGGGTTGGCCTGGTATCTAGCACATACTCCAACTGCAAAGGTAATGTCAGGTCGACTAGCAGTTAAGTATAGTAAAGAGCCAATGATACCCTTATATTGAGTTATATTGCCTGGTTTCCCTTCTGAGTCAGGATCTATCTTCCCATTACTCTGCATTGGAATCTTGACAGGTTTACTATCTTTGACTCCAAATTTGGTGATCAAATCATTGATGTACTTCGCTTGATTAACGAATATACCATCTGGTAGCTACTTTACCTGCATGAATTTGGTGGTGAGCGACTTCAGTTAGCTGGTGGGTGGGCTAGTTAGGGAGGTACATGAATTTTTTCTAGTTTTGGGAGTGATGCATGTGCAGGATGAGGATAGAGTAGATGATGAGGGGGATCCCGATGAGGATCTCTAAGAGGAGGATTTGATGGATGAGAGACGGCCAGTGACAGTACTTGTTAGATCTATTCGAGACAGAAGTAGTAGTAGTAGTAGTAGTGCTTGATGCATAGATAGGCAGTTTTTGTAACCTATAGTACGGATATTGGACCATAATATAGTTTTGGTCATTCCGTTCTTTTGACTAGCGTTAATGAGAATGTGTTCCATGTGGGAAACATCTCAACCTAGTGTTCATAGTCAGTTAACCTTTTGATGTAGTCGATGTTAGTCAAGCATAGCTTAGTACCACTTTTTGCACATATGCAGAAGAATTAACTTTAGTTACTTCATAATGTATATATTGGTACAAAAGTCCTCGTGGAGGCAATCTTTATTATGATGCATATTGATATATATCAAGACCGTGTTGGGAATTTTCCGATCTATTAGTTATTTATAAATTCTATTGATCTACATTTTTTCTATGTTTCTTGTAGGGGTGTGCATAGGTCGATCGGTTCGACCAACCGACCAAATTTTCTTAAACCGAAAATCAAACCGACCGCTCAAATAATATAAATTGAACCGAAAATCGACCGATCAAAAACCGATTGGTTTCGGTTCGGTTCGGTTTTGAACCGAAACTATTATTATTATTTTCTTATTTTTTAAAATTATAAATAATTTATAGAATCCATCTTTAAAAAATTGTATCTTTAAGTTTTTATTTTATAAATCTAAAATATATTATATATTATATACTCTCTCTATCCCACTTCACTTATCTCAAATGCTTTTGGATCGCATACCAATACTCACTTTATTATCTTCTTAATTACCTCTTTCACCTACTTCTTTCACCTAATTTTTTCACTTTTTTCTTCTTTCACCTACTTTATTATCATTAACTCCCTCTACTACATCATAATATATACCTCTTTAGGAAATGGGACAAGTAATGGGGGACACCCTAATATGGTAAGTGAGACAAGTGAGGTGGGACGGAGGGAGTATAATATTACCAAAATATAAATATAATTATTTATTATTTATATTAAATATATATATATTTATTATTTTTATTAATATATTTCGATTGGTTCGGTTACTGACCGAACCAAAAAAATAAACCGCAAATCGAACCGAAATATATCGGTTCTAGAATTTAAAAACCGAACCGCAGACTAAGTGAAATAAAAACCGAACCGAAACCGACCAAAACCTATCAGTTCAGTCGGTTTTCTTAGTTCAGTTGAGTTCTTGCACATCCCTAGTTTCTTGAGATATTTTGATTAAATACCTTTACTTGAGGAGTAGTATATTAATCATATTAAAAATTCATTTTATCCTTTGCTAATATTAGTTACCTTATCAAAATGCCGCCTCGAGGAAGGGGAATGGGAAGGGGAAGGAGGAGAGGAAGAGGGAGAGGAATGGGAAGGGGAATGGAAAGAGAGGAGGTACCAATATAGATGTTTCATTATGAAGAGGAAAGAACTCCGACTCCACCTCCACCTACGCCCCTGAGAAGAAGAATTGAGGAGTTATTCTTGAAACAACACCCTCCAACCTTCAATGGGAATGGAAAACCCTAGGAAGCTGAACTCTGGGTTCGAGCTTTGGAATGGATTTTCAACTTTCTGCATTGTACAGGCCAATAACATCTCTCCTGTGTCATATTCCAACTTTTAGGAGCTACAGATTTCTGGTGGGAAGCCAGTAGGAGGGCTCTGACACCAAAGAGACTTGCAAACTTTACTTGGGAATAGTTTGAATCGAACTCTTGGTTAACGGTTCCATTATTTCAGAATTGTAACTGAACCGTGATTATTACGGTTCTGGTTCCGGACATTTGGTTCTTTTAAACCCTTCTTAAAAAATGTATTTATTCCGTCCCAGTAAGCATGTCACAATTTATATTTACTTGAGTGTATTAAAATAATAAATTGTGTCAAGCTTATTGGAACAGATGTAATATAATTTTACAAGAACTTACAGATTATAGTGTAAATTTGTAAATTATAAATAATTAATTAAAATAGTGATAGAAAAATATATTTTGTTGTAATATGAGTGTGTTCAATTCTACGATTTATTTGTGCAGAACAATAAACAAAATGGTAGTGCAGAAGCTGTATTTCTTATATCATCCATTGTTCCCTTTACAAGATAGGGTCTTAAATATATATACAATAAAATAAAATAGAAAGAAATCATAATCTATACAATAAGTAATGTCTATATATATATATAGAAAAATATTTATAACAATATTAAAATTATGTTAAGGAATCGCTGGTTCACGATTCCGAACATTTGAAATCGAAACCAAACCATCTCCTACACATTTACGATTATGAATTATAATAATCTCCGATGATTTGATTCCTAAAACCGTCAATTACGTTTCTTTTGAACACCTCTAATGATAATGAATATTAAAACCATTTTTTACTATACATTAGGACGGATATGGGTATATAAATTTCAAATATATTCGGAAAAAATAATAAGTTGTTAGTATGAGTTTACTAATAGACGAGTTTATAAGGATTTAATATTTATGACGGATATAAATTTATAAAATAATTTTATAATTAATTTCAAAATGATTGCAAATTTATCATAAACAAGTCTATATAGTTAATGACTTGTAATATATATGTTTAGTATGTAAATGAGTATTCCATATAAAGTAGTAATAAACCAAAAGAATGTCAAATACTTTATAAATTTTATAAAATATTTAATGTCATTGAATTTAACGGGCAACAATCTAGTTAATAAACTAAAAACAAAAATGGACAAAGTACCAAAGAAACAAAATTTTGAGAATCGAATCTCTGTCAATAACTCCTAAAAAAAACTTACTACATGTTCTATCCAATCTGAAATGTCAAGGAAAAAAGAAGAAAGAAAAGCAAGCATACAAACAATTATAAGTTACAATTGAAGTTACAAAAGATTGATGTATAGTAAAAAATATTCCTACAAAAATATTTCTCTCTTAGAATGGAAAGCTTCTTCATGTGATGATCTCTTGCAAGACTACTAGACCATCACTGAACAGATACAGAGTCTAATCCCACCTAATCTTGCAACCCTTTGCTTCTAAGGTCTGAACTAATTCAGCTGAAAGAAGCCGCCTAAGCGAAGCACGAAGCTTTACCTTTTTGAGGCAAACGGAGCACGCTCTGAGGGCGAGTTCGAAACCATTCATCGACACATTCACAAGGTTTAAGAGCTTGGCATCCTGCATCCGTGTTAGGTTTCCCATCACCATGCACAGCCCCACATCCGTGATACCAGTCCCGCTCAAATTTATCTGCCATCGTGTTTTTTTTCAAATGCTTACTCACATTTTCACTATTTCGTCTCGAAAAAATTAAATGCAAAAAAACAGTCCGTGTGATAAATAAGAAAAAAATTTGGAATGTTTATCTTTGTTTGATCTATTTGGATCATCAGTTGTGCAACATAATGACATTGCAGTAAATAATGCAATATAGTAACGAGTAGAATGCATCTTTTTCATTCCCTACAAAATGATGTTTCTATGTGAACTCACCCCTGTACATAATTTAAGCTCTAAATTAGGGTTGTCAAACGAGTGAGTTTTATCTGACCCAAAACTGGTAAAATAGTTTTACTTCAAGATTCAGAACTGGAATCTTAACAGCCGGATTTGAATCTAATACATTTAAATAATTCTGGTTCTTGATCTGAAACCGGAACTGCTACAAACAATTCCGGAACGGACCCGAACCATGAATAAATTATAATAAAAGTCCGCAATCGAGAGATGATTATCCATGGGCCGAATCGGATTCTTACTAGAGTATACGTTATCTTCCAAATTTCATTACAATTTCACAATTTATAATCCCCACTCTCACCCACCGCCACATTTTCCTTCCGAAGCAATTAGGAAGATTTTAAAAAATAAAAAGATCCAACTCTTATTCCACGATTTCCACACTAACATGAAAAATCCATTTTACTAGGTCGATCCATAACCGCAACCGTATCAAGCGGGTCGGCTTGCATCTGGACGGGATCATGACCGAGTCTATGCGGACCCAGTTCTAGAACCAAAATCGGAATCACAACTCTATACCTAAGCGGATTTTCACCTGTTCTAGATCAGATTCAGGTAAAATCTGCCAATTCACATCCCTACTCTAAACTAGTACAAATTTACTCTTATTTGTTAACATTGGATTTGCAATGAGTTATTCCAAGCATGAAAATATCAAGAATAAGTACCTGTTGTAAGTTCCTGGAGTAGTAAGCCAAGGCCCTAAACCCCGAATCGTCGATCTCCCCGCAGTCTTTCAAATCCAGTTCAGCTAATCTCAGGCAGCCAGCAGCAAGTTTTGTCAAGCCGGTCGCTGTGATCTTTCCAAGACTTCGTAACTCGAGCTCCCCAAGCTCCTTGAGCGAGCTCAAATGCTCCATCCCTCTATCACCGACCCCAACGCAGTAAGACAAATTTAGCTTCTTCAGTTTCTTGCAGCCACTTGCTATAGCAGCTAAGCCTTCATCACCTATTCCTGCACACCTGCATTAGAATATGAGTGTGTTACATTTACACCACAAGTAACAGTGCCCCTAAATTATAGTGCCATCGACATGGTACCTGTATAAATCAAGTTCTCGAATCTTTGAGGAATTCGAAGCAAAGTAAGACAACCCTTTGTCTGAAATGTTAGCACATAGGCCAAGCTTCAAGGATACAAGCTCTGAGCACCTTGATATACATTTCAAGCCTACCAATAGAAGTTAGAGAATGAAGCATTGCTGTTAGTGATGGAGCCAGAAATTTTGTCAAGGTGGCGACTAGTAATAACATAAACAAATTATTACCTATGTCGTTGACTCCAGAACAATCGGTAAGATCAATCTCCTCAAGAAATCTGCAGTGAGACCCAAGATGGTTGAGGCTTTCCTCACTGAGCAAGTTGCAGCACTCCAACTTCAGACACGAGAGCTCCCGGCAAGAATGCGCGATAGCTAGTATTGCTGAATCAGTGAGGTCGCTGCAACACGTTAAGTCGAGTACCTTTATGTTAACGCAGCTCGACACGAGATGCCAGATGCTCGTGTCCGTCACTCTGCATTTCCCGAGTCCAACTTTGGCCAACGACCTGCAGCTGTTGCTGATGGTTTTCAACGTAAAATCACAAACTCGTGCCCCGTCAATTCTTAGCACGTCCAGGCTCGTTAGGTCCTTGAGGTGGCTGGCGAAGGACATGGAAAGCTCCTGGTAGTCAAAAGGCACATTTACATAATACCAAAATCAAGAATTGAGAGAAATTGAGTAATGAATAGGATATAGCACTTACTGGGAAAGTGTAGCTCGCATGAAGCTCCAATAAAAGAGGATGTGTTTTAAGAAAGGAACATAGTGCAGAGATGCTCAATCTCTCACACCTTGATATGTCCAATACCTGAACACCATATCATAATGAGGGACAAATTTGCAGTTTACATGTGAGATCACTATATTGTGTGACAAAATAATAGAAAGACAGAGAAATAAATTGAATTGTTGGGAACATCCATTTTCTTGAAAATAATTAAGGGTGCGGTTGAGCGTGTAAGCTTCTTAAAGCAACTTATAAGTTGTTTAGGAGATTATAAGCTCCTTGAAAGTATAACAAATTAAGTTTTTTGACAGTTTATAAGTGTGAAAATAAACTCTTGGAGGTTATAAATTGTTCAAAAAATAAGTAGTTCCACCCCAACTTATGTCTATATGAATTTATAAACTATAATAAAATTACATTAATAACCCTACAATATTTCGTTATTACTATATTTACCCCAACAAAATCACATATGAATAGCTTAAAACAACAAACACTTTATCATCTTATAAGCTTTTTAAAAGAGCTTATAAGCTCTTTTACCTAAGCACATTGACAACTTGTAAGCTTTTAAGGTATGACATTATATAAGCTCTTGGAGATTATAAGTTATTGCAAGAGCTTATAAGTTGGGAAAATAAGTTGGGGTGGAGCTACTTGTTTTTTGAAGAACTTATAAACTCCGAGAGCTTATTTTTACTTCTAAGCTCTCAAAGAGCTTACTTTGACAAACACTCTTAAGGAACTTATAAGCTCTTACACAACTTATAACCTCTTTTAAGGAGCTTATAAGCTTAGTCAAACACCCTCCTACATCTTTTCACCAATCACTCCAATCACTCCCCAAGTACGTACACATTATTTACCGTATTCTTGCAATCAAAACCAGTGAATCAGAGCCCATAATTGATAATGGTGGACGTGATCATCTCTCATGTTATGTAGGCATTATTCATGTCTTAGTCTTTTATTTTAGCACTTCATAAATTGTTATCATCAAACATCAAAGTTTAATTTGTTTGTTTATTTATTTTTTTAAACTTAGATGGGCAAAATAACAACTAGACTGCATTTTCATGACTCGAATAACTTGTAAGGAACCAAATCAAGATAATAAAAGTTAAAAAAATTAGGAGAGATTGTTTGCATATTTGTAACTTTAAAATTTACTGTCCTCTGCAAATAGAGGCATATCTTTTCAGCATGCAAATTAAAGAGTTTTTACTTAAGTTTAAAGTATAGTAGTAATATAAAGGAAAAAATAATAAGGGTGCAATTAGTATTTACTAATTGCACTCTTATTACAATTAAACACCCCTTATTATTTCCATTTTGAGAAATGCCTCTCTTTGGAGAGGACCCCAAAATGGAATACGTCTCTCTTTGAAGAGGACGGAGTGGTATAACATAGGTACTAAAAAATAACCTAAAATGAGCCAAACTAAGATAATGGGAGTTTCTTCTGTTTTTTCGTTGGAAATAGATTGTTTTTACTGTGACATTTTCTTTTGCTTTTATAAGAGATCGACATGTTTTATACTCCCTTCGTCCCGCTATTAGCGGTTTGTTTCTTTTTTGCACGTAAAATAAGTAGGGTAAAAGTTAAAAAAAATTATTTTAAATAGTACTCCCCCGGTCCCATCTCCATAGTCTGATTTGACTTTTCACACATATTAAGAAATGTATTTAATACGTTTTGAAAAATATAATTTATATGCAATAATTCTATTTTGTCCTTATTTATTAGTTTAAATTTCTTTTTCATAAACATTAAATAAGGTTATTTTAGTAAATAAATAGATTTTAATGTGTTCATATTAATATCTAGGACTATAATTTGGGACATACGAAAAATAAAAGATGGACTATGGAGATGAGAAGGAGAGAGTATCTTTTTGCCATTTCAGGAAAATATCAATATTAGTGGGACAATCTAAAAAGAAAAACAAGTCATTTTTAGCGTGACGGAGGAAATAATTGATTTAGTATAAAAAAACTGAATAATTGATTTAGTATAAATGTTTTTTTATACGTACCTTAAACTTTGAGTTTTAATTATGACACGTAATTTTTTTTTAATTAATACAACTAGATATGTCACAACTCACACGAATTGAATAATGATGAATCTGGTTCATAAATATTCAATAACTTAATAGTTAATAGCAAGAGATTAATTAATGAAGTAATAATTACCTTAAGTGAAGCACATCCCTTGGCAAGATAAAGCAAGCCCACATCATCCACCAATCCACACCCCACCATTTGCAGTATCTCCAGCTTCTGCATTCCACTAATCCAACACAGCGACTCGCTCGAAACCTTTTATTCAAACTAGCCCCAAAATTAATTCACAAAAATAACTTAAAATACAATGCTTTCTCGAATACATATTACCAAAATTAAGACCCATTAACAATTGTAAAAATTTTAGCCCCTTTGCGGAGATTATCTTCAATTCAATACCCCTCACACTTCTCATTTTTTGTTCGTTTTAAAAACAATATGCACTTTCCATTTTTATATACTATTTCATAAAATACTTCTACTTATTTTTTTTTATTTAACTTGCAACTTATTTTAACATAAAAATATGAGACCATTGATTTACAATAGACTCTACTAATTTTCTTGAAATCCATGTCTACTTCAAGATACATATATATAAACTGGGTTTAATCACAGTGTTAGTCCTCTAATAAACTTTGTGGCACTTTCACTAACATATTCAAATTACACAAGAGCTGTTAATAAGATTTCGACTTAGTAGTATTCATTAATTTCGATCATAAAATAAATGTGTCGTACTGAAATAATATATTTTCCAAATAATAGTAAGAGAGGTGAATATTAGAGAGAGACCTTGATGTAGGAAATATCAAGTCGTTTCAAGTACAGAGATTTGTTGCAGAGAATCCGAATGCCCAAATCCGTTACACCGAAGCACCATTTGAGGGAGAGACTCTCCATCCTCGAACACACCACCGCCACGTGCCCCAATCCCACGTCGCTCAGGCTCAGCCACTTATCCAGATTCAACTCCCTCAGCGTCGCAGCCCCCGCTGCGAGCGCCGCTACCTCCCGATCGCCGAACCCCGTGCAGTACGAGGCGTCGACGCTCTCCAAATTAGGGCAGCCCCGCGCCAGCGCCGCCAGCGACTCGGATCCTAACCCGGTGCAGCGGCTCAGCCCGAGCCAGCTCAGGCGCGGCGGCGCGGCGGAGAGGATGAGGGAGACCGCGGCGGCGTCGATGCGGGGGCAGACGGAGAGGTCGAGGGAGGCGACGCGGGGGAGCTTGGAGAGGAGGGAAGAGAGGAATTCGGGGCGGAGGACTCGGAGGTGAGTCCGGATGAGCGAGTCGAGTCGGTAGAGAGGCTTGCACGTGGAGCGGAGTGATTTGCGGTCGGATTCGTCGGGGAGGAGAGAGAGGATTCTGAGGAGGAGATCGTCGGTGAGGAGGCTGAGGATGTCAGGAGCTGTCATGTTTGAGAAGAGGTGGCTGTGGAGAAGATTGGAGGAGGTGATACGATGCAGTACAGTACGATATTCTTAACATGAGATGAGAAAGAAAGTAAAAGTTGGTGGGGTGTGTGTGAGAAATAGAGAGAGAGATAAGTAGTTCGCAAGTCGTGAGAAGGAAGCTGGAAAATTGACTGATAAGTGATCTGTTCAATGATTCACTTACAACATATTATATTATTATAAGCACAAAAGCAGCGTATATTACTCAATAAATCAAAATTATTTTGTTCCACTTGACCTTTTGACTTGTTTTTGCAACCTTCTCGTTATTTAATTATTAAATTTGAACTTGCTCGTTATTCAATAATATTATCATCAATTTTTGTTTTGTGCTTGCCTCGTTATTGAATTATCGAGTTTGAGTTCGTGCATTACTCAATAATATTATTAAAGTGTGTTTAGTTCATAAGATAAAAATAATAAGATAAATAGTTTTGATTTAATATTTGGTAGAAAAAGTGAGTTATCTTAAGGGTCTGAGATAAATTCTAGGTCCACCACTATTTTACTATTGAACTCATATTAATAATCGCATAACTTTGGTGTGATTATTTGTGTGGTTTGAATCATAACTAAAGATTATTTGTTATCATTCTTCGTCTTACTCTTTAGAAGAACCTACCAAACAAATTACTAAACTATTCATATTAATTATCACTGCATTATTCACACTATTAGTCTTCTTCATCTTATCACACATATCAAACGCACCCTTATCATATATGTGTTTGAGCTCAACTTATCTGATATTTATATTAATATCAATAGTTTTTAAGTTCATATAAAATTTTTGTTTTAACAAATTAGCTATTTTACTTTAAGGCTCGTATACTGACTCGATTGAATGTTCACAAATAAGCTCAACGATATGTTCTTGAACAAACAAACCCTAACATGTTTGCGAATTTAAAGAGTTGATCATTGTCTGACTAGAACCCGGCTTAGTAAAAGCATCAAACTCGAAATCTAGGTCGAATTTTTCTTATTTACTATCAAATCGAATTTTGAATGTTAAAACAAATTTAAAATTAATAGCTCGTGAATATTAAAACTAATATGAAATCAAATTGCATTGAAGATTCTATTAGTAAAAGGATTTGTAGGGTTGAAACTAATAGTAGTACATGGAGTTAACTATGTTGGTTTAAACAAGTACTCCACTAGATGATAGCTTAGCATGGGTGTAATAATTGTTGAGGAAATTAGAGGTGAGATTATTAGAGTAAAGGGGGCATGTGCAGAGTGATGTCATGGGTGATGAATTGATCATGTTAACTCCAACTATTCGGAAATTGAATAGGAGCGAAAGTTGAGATATGTTGCATCCTCACCATTGGATGTGAAAGGTCAGCAAAGAGGAAGGGTGAGATGATGGAGCACAAGGTGTGTACGTGGAAGCGTGTGGACTCTGTGTGGCGTACGGTTGTCAGTACGAAAAGTTAATAGGACAAAATGAAAGAGATTCCGCGAGAGAGGACTACATCACACCTCACGTTGATCAACCGTACCTATCCGTTCATCGTACGGTTCACCTGAAGAGAGATAAGACGTTGTTGCTGACTCACTATTTCAAGATAATACATACGGTCAAACTTAGACATGCTGAATCTGAAAGGCCCGTGGGTTGGGCCCGAAACCGACTCGTCAATTAACAGTTTTAGTCTGGACCGACAGTCAACGGTTCGAGGCCAGCCCGTAACCGTGACAAAGCGGACAGGTTTCGGTTCGAGAAGCCGAACTGTAATCGATAGGTCCAAACATGAACCGACAATTATAATTGTAACTAAGATGGATCAGCGGTCGCTGACTAGCCAACAACTGCTAACTTCCATCGTGGACCTACTGTATATGCTTATACAATACAAGCAAAATATAATTTATATCTAATTGAATTAAAAAGATAGATTTTAAATTATTCAATATGTAGATTTGAGTTAAGAAACATAATTCATGAATTAACGAATTTAATTATAGATAAGATTATATGTAAATGTTTTATAAGTGCACTAATTTGATGAAATTTCTTAAAATTTCCAACTTAGTTTTTTTGTCCCACATCGAAATTTTGCGAAATTTCATCTAACGAGTGCACCTATAAAACGACATGTTACAAAATTTCATCTAATGAGTGCACCTATAAAACAGCTGCATGTTGTCTTATCCATAACTGAAATCACTCATTCATAAATTAGGTTTGTTAACTCAAACCAATGAATTGAATAAATTGGAATTTATCTTTTTAATTCAATATATGACTCAAAAAGATTATAATTACAAACACAAAACATTAAAAAAAAAAGATAGACAAATTGCTGGTTTTAACCGGCTCGATCCGCTGATTTTTGAGCCCGACACGGAACCAACGAGCATGTACTCCGGGCTGGTTAAGGCTGAATCGTGAACCGGTGGTTCGAGGTCCGAAACCATCAGTTCATGAAATGTTGGCATGTCTAGTCAAATTTCACTTTCTTTTTCCTCTCTTTAAAAAGTTGTTTTTCTCTTTTGTTTTTAGTTGGATAATACCTTTAAATTCACTAGATTCTTTTATTTTATTAGATGCATAACATGATTTTCTAATTTAGCTTTAAAATACATTACTTTTTAATTTATTTTTTTTCAAATTTTAGGTGATTTTGAATTGGGTGAGAGGTTAACTCGCATGTGGCAATAATATTTGTAAGAATCAATTTAATATTTAATGTGATAATATATTGTACTCATATTGATATAATTATTTTTACAAATAAACTCTTTTATCTTTAATTAGCTTATAGTATATTAAAAAAAATCTAATATGATATGAACTGACGTGTGATTTTTTTTTAAAATTAATTTCATAAACTTAATGTGTTAAATAAATTAGACATAAAAATCATAAATCTTGCATTTTTATTTTTTAAAATATAAATTATTGTCAGAGATATTGAGTACAAAACATAATATTTTAATAAAATAGAAAACACAATACAAATTGATCTATAATTTGCTTAGTAAAAACATATAGAGAAAATAAAATAAAGAGGTGGTGATTTTAGTGTACTTTCTATTTCAATAAAAATATTGTGCTTTCTATTTTAATAATATTTAAAAATATTATGGTTTATGGATGATAATTTAGTCGCGGGTACTCAGTACCTACAGGTACACGAGCTTAAAAAGGGTATGTTTGAGAGGCATTTGATATCTATAAGTAGGTTCGTTGATAGAATTTAATATCTATTTAGTTCGCGTGTATGGATAATAAATATTGTTTAACCTCTTTTTGGTCGTCTAAACTCCTATATTCATCGTCTCTATTCTTGTAGTTTTCTCATTTTGCATGATGTTTGGGCCTTGATTTACGTTTCATTTTATGTTTTAGGATCCCGAGCTAAAACAAGTGCTAAAGTTTGAAACGAGACGAAAAAAGATCGATAAATAACGAGAGAATGAAGACAAGGTCCGAGAGCACAAGTTAGCGCCCGCAGAGCTTCGAAGGCCGTTGACTAGGCCTCTCGGTGGCCCAGACTGAGCTAACGCGCGAGGGTACGAAGACCAAGATCAGTGACCGCTGGTTCCTCAGCGGCCGCTAACCCCAGCAGCTGACTCGAGGAGTTGGCGCAACGGCCGCGCGTGGAACACGGTACCGGCCAAGTCAGCGATCTCTGACCTTTAGGAAACGCTGACCTCCTCAAACTTCTATAAAAAGGCGACGCGTTTCTCATTATAAAAAAGACCTTTTTTCCCATTCTATGAACTTGTATTCCGAGTACCTCTCGACTCATTGTTCTGGGTCGAGATTTATATTCTATGAACTTATATTCTGAGTACCTCTCGACTCATTGTTCTAGGGTCGAGATTTATGATTCTTAATCAGTTGTTTTTAGCTTAAGTATTTGATTATGAAGAATAGCCAATTGCCATCTAGTTCTGATTTATATTGGAATCAATTGTCCCTTTTTAATCCGCAACTCGTTTCGTCAATTAGTAATTCGTTCTTCATTCATTTTTTTTATTAGTTTAGAATTTATCTTCTTTCGTAAATTTATATTTTCCACCTAGCTTAAAAATCTCCAAACAATTTTTTACTTGCTTTATTGAAGAACAAAAAATTAAATTGTTCAACTAAGTCTTTCTTGAGAATACGCTTGGGTTGACTTATCATTGCTAGATTGACCTTGTTAGATTGCAAGCGAATCAAAATAATTTTAGTCGAAAAAATATTCATAACTATACCCGCGAAACCCATATACCCGTTGTTTTATACGTTTTTGGTCTCGTTTCTCTCGTAATTTGGATTAGTATTGTCGATCAAGTTGATGCTTGGGTCTGTTATTTGCTACTTTATAGGTGAAAGATCGACATTAAGAGCTAACAAGGCTCGAGAGGAGAAACAAGACGAAAAGACGAAGAAAGGTGAAGAAAAGGCGTGGAGAAGGCAGAATGTGGGGCTAGCGGTCGCTAGGCCCCAGCGACCGCTGGCCCCTGAAGAAGTTAAAGGACAGAACAGTGGGGCAGCGCTCGCTACCCCCCTAGCGGGCGCTACCCCATTGTTTTCAAACCTCATCAGCGAGCCAAGGTAGCGCTCGTTGACCCCTAGCGAGCGCTACCCTGGCGCATGTCTTCCTCGCCTATTTAAACCCCTCGTGTGATTTTTCAGAGATGACTTCCTCCATATTTTAGTTCTAGTCTAGGGTTTAGACCACGATAGAAAACACTTAGTCCAGATTTTATTTCTTGTTCTCTTTTAATTCAGTTGTGGATTCATTCTTGAAACAAACCCGGAGTTCTTTTTAATGCAGTATCTTTTGGTTCAATCAGTGAGTTCTTTAATTGCTTTCTTTATCGCTTAATGATTTATTTCATTTCTGCCTTATTATTGCTTAATTTTCAATTCAGTAACTTGAATCTTTCAATCATGTTAATCAATCAATTCGAAACATGTTTCAATTCAGTTTCTTTAATTTCACTGTTCTTAGATTTAGGATTTTATTTGCTTATTAGTTTTCGCCTAGAGAGATTAATTAGTTTTTAAAATCAAAAAACCTCTCTTTTAATTGCTTTCTGCTCTGCAACATAGATAAAGCCCTGTTTAGCCTTCCTTGAGAATACGATTTAGGATCAACTTACCTTTATACAACGAATTCGTACTACTGAATCCCTTTATCGGACAGTGGGTCTGGACTCAACAACGCCACGTACTACAGTTTAAAAATAAGTTGGGAACAAAATTTTGGCGCCGTTGCCGGGGAAGGCTTTAGGCATTTATTTGTGTTGCTTTTTATTTTATTCTGTTTTATATCTTTGCTCCCGCAAGGTGCGTTTGATCTTCGTTTTATTTGTGCATGCTAGGTCGCCGTAGCTTGAGACAAGAGTTGGTACCCTACGTCGATAATATCAATAGAAGAGAAGCCGTACGTGAGGAGCGGTATAGGAACGTTATTAACCTCGCCACACTATTCGAAGAGCAACTGGTAATAATGGCTGAGGAAAACGGAGCCCCTAAGAAGCTCGGAGACTTTGCCAGGCCATCACTGCATCTGCTATTGTACTCTCCACTGAGGCCAGAAATTATGAGCTGAAGCACAACCACATCAATCTGCTTCCTTCATTCTACGGGCTAGCTAATGAGGACGCACTCCTGTTCATTAGGGAATTCTGCACAGCCGTCCACTCTATCCCACTTCAGGGACTGAGCGAAGAGGAACTCCTGAAGAAATGCTTTCCTTACTCACTAAAGGACAGAGCAAAGGCATGGTACCTCTCCCTCCCAGCACGATCTCTACCTACATGGAAGGCGGTAAGTACTACCTTCCTGCTCAAGTACTACCCGAATCATAAGACGCAGCAGATCTGACTCCAGATTATGCAGTTTTCTTAGGAGCCTGATGAGCCTTTTCACGAGGCTCTAGACAGATTCAGAGAGCTCCAGCAGCAGTGCCCGCACCATCAGATTGTGCCAGAACTTCTGTGGCAAATCTTCTACAACGGGTTGCAGCACACTTATCAGTTCATGGTGGATACAGTGGCTGGAGGGAATATAGCTGAGAAGACTGCAGATGAAGCAGTAGAGATTTTCGAGACTCTAGCCACTAATTCGCAGCAGAAAATCTCACGATCCAAGAGAGTGGAGGTCCGAGAGATTGGAGTCAGCCCAGACCTCAAGAAGCAGATGGCCGATATGATGCGAGAATTGCAAGAATTGAAAATGAGCAAGGCCTCCGCAATAACCAAGCATGAGCCGACATCTGAGCCGTGCCCGATATGTGGTGATCTCACTCATGATGAGAATCATTGCACTAGAATGGCGGAGATGACATTCGAAGGAGAGACAAAAGTTTATGCTGCACAAGGCTTCCAGCCACGCCCGTCATTCGAGCAACATCCAGTCCAGCAGACTTCAGGATGGAGAGCGCAGAACAGCTCTACTTGGAGGGGTCCGAATCAGGGCTAAGGAGCGAATTTTCCTCCTCGACGACCGCCTCTGCAGCATCAATATTACCCACCTCAACATGGGTATTATCCTCCACAGCAGCCTTACTACCCGCCTCAGCAAGGGTACTATTCGCCACCACCTCAATTTCAGCAGCCACCACCGCAGTTTCAGCCTCAATTTCCACATGCACCGCGAGGGGCTGCAACACCAAAGACATCTCTAGAGGACAGTTTGGCGGCTTTCATGCAAGAAAGCAAATTGGCTAGAGAGGCTCAAGAGGCTACTATCAAACGCCTTGAGAGCCAAGTAGGACAAATTTTCGGAGCAGTGAATCAGATGCAGCAGCAGCAACAGACAGGAAAGATACCGGGGCAGGGGCACTCAGCGCAGCAGTTGCAGGCCATTACGGTTCTACGTAGTGGCAAGCAAGTAGATAATAAGGTGGCTATGCCGGAAGATGAGCCGACTAACGTGGTGGAGAATGCCGAGAAAGGGAAGGAACAGAAGCAGCCAGTAGTTCAATTGCATAGACGGCAAACCCGTACAAGCCGCCTATTCCCTTTCCGTGCAGGCTGAAGAATGAAAAGCTTGAGAAGCAGTTCGCAGACTTTTACAAGATGCTGTCTCAAGTGCATGTGAACTTGCCACTTTTGGATGTTATTCGCAATGTACCGGCGTACCTGAAGTTCTTCAAGGAGCTCGCTTCCAAGAAGAGGAGATTTGCAGACGACGAGTCTGTTATGGTGTCTGAGGTAGCCAGTTCGATTATGCAGCAGCCTCTTCCTCAAAAGCTGCGAGATCCAGGGAGTTTCGTCATCACAATCGCCCTAGGCAATGGTAAGACTGTAACAGGTATGCTTGATCTTGGTGCTGGTATTAATCTTATGCCTTACTCGATTTTTAAGGAATTAGAGTTAGGTGAATTAAAATCGACACGTATGAGTTTACAGTTAGCTGATCATTCTGTGAGATATCCTAGGGAAATTATAGAGAATATTCTTGTTAGTGTTGGTGGTTTGATTGTGCCTAGGGATTTCGTTATCTTAGAGATAGGTGATGTGCATGAGAATGGGCGTGATCATACTTTATTGCTAGGTAGACCGTTTATGGCAACTACTAACACTCTGATTGATGTTAAGAATGGTAATATTCAAATGTCTGTGTTAGGAGAAAAAGTTTCGTTCTCGGTTCATAAGCATAAGGCTATGCCTTATATTAGCTCTATTGAGGATTGTTCTTTCATTGATTCTATTGATGCCTTGGTCGAGATTTCTTTTGTGCAGGATTTTAGTTTGGAGGAGGTATTCGAGGGATCGGCTGACATGGAGGAGAGGCTCCTATTGGAGGCTCAGTTCGCGAAACCACCTCCCTTGACGATGGCTAAGCCAGCCGCACTTGAGAAGTTGGAGCTTAAGGAGCTTCCTGCGAACTTGCAATATGTGTTTCTCGAGGCGAACGAGCAGAAACCAGTGATAATTTCGGCTAATCTTATTGATGTCCAGCAGACTTAGTTAGTAATTGTGCTGAAAAAGCATAAGTTAGCCTTCGGATGGAGTCTGGCAGACATCCGAGGTATTAGCCCGGCGTTGTGTATGCATAAAATACAACTCGCCGATGACGCCCTCCCGAAGAGGGATGGACAGCGACGCCTTAATCCAGTTTTGATGGAGGTCGTGAAAAAGGAGATTTTGAAACTGTTGACTGAGGGAATCATTTATCCTATAGCTAACAGTGAATGGGTGAGTCCTGTCCACGTCGTGCCTAAGAAGGGCGGTATGACGGTGACGATGAACGAGAAAAAGGAGCTTGTCCCTACTAGACCTGTCACCGGATGGAGGATGTGCATCGATTACCGGAAGCTTAATGCGGCAATGAAAAAGGATCACTTTCCTTTGCCCTTTATTGATCAGATGTTAGATAAACTTGCCGGTAATGATTACTTCTATTTTCTTGATGGTTTGTCAGGTTACTATCAGATTGTAATTGATCCGGAAGATCAGGCGAAGACTGCTTTTACTAGCCCCTTCGGGACGTATGCCTTTAGGATAATGCCCTTCGGCCTCTGCAATGCGCCAGGTACGTTTCAGCGTTGCATGATGTCTATCTTTTCTGACATGATTAGTGATTTTGTCGAGGTGTTTATGGATGATTTTTCTGTGTTTGGATCTTCCTTTGATGACTGTCTTGATAAGATTGATCATGTACTTGATCGTTGTATTGAGAACTGTCTTACTTTGAGTTGGGAGAAGAGTCACTTTATGGTGCGCAGTGGCATTGTTTTGGGTCATGTAGTGTCAAGTAAGGGTATTGAAGTTGATAAGGCCAAGGTTGAGGTTATTGAAAAATTACCTCCACCGACTGACGTTAAAGGGATTAGAAGTTTCTTAGGACATGCTGATTTTTATCGTCGATTCATTAAGGACTTCTCTAAGATTTGTCAGCCTCTTTGCCGTTTACTTGCTTAGGATACTGCTTTCAATTTTGATGATGATTGCCTATCTGCGTTTATTACTTTGAAGGAGAAGTTGTGTAGTGCACCTGTGATTGTTGGTCCTGATTGGACTGTTCCCTTCGAAATTATGTGTGATGCGTCTAACTCTGCTTTGGGTGCTATTTTGGGGCAGCGTGTTGATAAGATGTTGCGTGTGATTTATTATGCTAGCTCTACTTTGAATCCAGCTCAGATTAATTATACTACTACCGAAAAGGAGATGTTGGCGGTAGTATTTGCTCTTGATAAGTTTCGTGCTTATATTATAGGATCTAGAGTTATTGTGCATAGTGATCATGTTGCCTTGCGCTATTTATTGACTAAGCCCCAGGCGAAACCTAGATTAATTCGTTGGGTTTTGTTACTTCAAGAGTTTGACATTGAGATTCGTGATAGAAAAGGGAGTGAGAACGCCGTTGCCGATCATTTATCTCGTTTAGAGCATGTTTCCTCTGACGCACCTCATGATTTAGTTGCCGAGTCTTTTCCTTATGAGCATGCATACAGTGTTTCTCATGTGCCTTGGTTTGCCGATATTGTTAATTATTTGGCTTGTAGCGAGTTAAGGTCTGACCTCACTTCCCAAGAAAGGAAGCGTTTTCTTCATGTATGCAGGCAGTACTTTTGGGAAGAGCCCTTTCTATTTAAGCTCGGAAAGGACGAGGTAATTCGGCGTTGTGTTGTGGAGGAGGAACAGCCGAAGGTGTTGGAGATGTGTCATGAAGCTCATTGTGGAGGCCACTTCGGAGGCCAAAAGACGGCACATAAGGTTCTTCAATCAGGTTTATTTTGGCCTACATTGTTTAAGGATGCGCATGCTTATTATCTTGCTTGTGATAGATGTCAAAGAGTTGGTACTATAGGCCGTAGGAATGAGATGCCTCTTAATAATATTCTTGTGGTTGAGATTTTTGATGTGTGGGGAATTGATTTTATGGGTCCTTTTCCTAAGTCTCATGGGTATGAATATATCTTGCTTGCGGTCGATTATGTGTCTAAGTGGGTTTAGGCTATCCCCACGAGGATGTGCGACTCTCACGTTGTGCTTAAGTTTGTGCAGGAAAATATTCTATGTAGGTTTAGATTTCCACGAGCTATCATTAGCGATGGTGGAAAACACTTTTGCAATAGGCTTTTCGAAAGGCTTATGAGGAAGAATGGGATCACGCACAAGATTGCGACTGCTTATCATCCACAAACCTCGGGAGAAGCCGAAACGAGCAATAAGCAAGTCAAGAACATCTTGGAGAAGACTGTGCAACCATCTAGGAAGGATTGGGCTGTCAAGTTGAATGATGCGTTGTGGGCATATCGCACGGTGTACAAGAATGTGTTGGGGATGAGTCCGTACCGTCTAGTGTATGGAAAGGCGTGCCATCTTCCGGTAAAAGTTGAGCACAAAGCCTATTGGGCGATCAAGGCTTCTAATTTTGATTTGCACAAAGCGATGGAGCATCGTTCGCTCCAAATGTCGGAGTTGGATGAATTGCGTAACGAGGCGTATGAGAACGCCCGGATTTACAAGGACAAGGTAAAAGCAATTCATGACCGAAGGATTGTGCACAAGGATTTGAAGCTTGGTATGAAGGTGCTACTCTTTAATTCTCGGTTGAAGCTGTTTCCCGGGAAATTGAAGTCTAGATGGAGCGGTCCATTCGTTGTAAAGGACGTAAAACCATATGGTGAAATTGAACTTGCCAAGGAAGGAGATGATGACTCGTTTGTTGTGAACGGGCATCGAGTGAAGCCGTACATCGAGGGTTGGCCTACTAATTTCACGGTGGAGTCAACACCGATTGAAGATCCACCCCCTGCTTGATCACATATTACCGTCGAGCTCATGACGTTAAACAAGCAGTCTTTTCTTTCCTTTGTTTGTGTCTTTGGTTGTTTTATTTCTTTTCAGTCGTTTTATCGTACTTAATCGGTGAAGAACACGATTTAATTCTATATTCGTGTTTCAGGAAAAATCGAGTGGAATGCACAAGAGGCAAGTGGAAAAAGGGAATAAGGAAGAAGCCATTTACGTGAGTTGGGCCAGCGCTCGCTAGCTCCCAGCGAGCGCTAGCCCAGCGCCCTGTCCCATCCAGCATAAGGGGCCAGCGCTCGCTACCCCCTAGCGAGCGCTAGCCCCAGACCCTGACTCTGACCAGAACACTTGGGTAGCGAGCGCTACCCCCCCAGCCCTTTACCTCTCCAGCGCGCTGGGGTAGCAGTCGCTACCCCCCCAGCGACCGCTACCCTTGCGTTCTGCCCGTATAAACTTCTCCTCCTTCTCTCTCCTTCTCCCACTTTCTCCCAATTCATCTTCTTCTTCCCCAACTCCCTATCACTCGCGACTCCTTCCCAAATTTCACTCCTCAAACTCAATTCTTCCATTACCATCTCCTATCTCCTCCTCCAATCTCTCATCCTTCATCACTTTCACACCTTCTTCCACCCAAACTACTTCCCAAACCCCTACACTCTTAAAAATCTCCAATTCTTCCTCCCCAAATTTCAAATCCCTAATTTCTCTATTTCCCCCAATTTCTCAAACCCTAGTTCTTTCTTCTCTCCATATTTCACCTTCTTCCTCCCAAATTCAACCACATCACCGTGATTCTCTTACATCACGGTCGCATCCCGACCTCAGTCTCTTTCCGGCGATTTTCCGGCGACCACCACCATCATCTCTACTTCTCAATGGCACGCTCCAGGAATCGTCCCGGCGAGCAAGCCGCAAGCACTTCTCAACCGGAGGAGCCTACCACCGAGGAGCTCCAACAAGCCTACAATTGCCCCTTTCCACTCGAATCACACCTAGAGGGGAAATTCTACGAAAGGTGGACTCGGCATGAGGTAACTCCACCCCATACTCTTGACTGGAATCTACTTGCTAGTCTAGGATGCGTTAGAGAACTCGAGCAATACCTTGATGTGTTAGGACTTAGAAAATATGCTCACATGTCTTTTAAATGTTCTAAAGTTCTTACACATGAGTTCCTATCTACTTTAACTGTGCATGCGGACCTTACTTTCTGTACATTTAGATTGCGGGGAGTGTCCCGTCGTGTGTCTATCACTTTGTTGTGCAGGATCATGGGATTCCACGGCAAGAATGTGGGGGATCAAGCCCCATCTTCCCATTTCAATCCAAATGCCGCTTGGAATTCCCTCACAGGTTTCCACAACTGGAAAGCCGGTGGAATGCCGGCTGGTTTTATTTAGAACAATGTTCTGATGATCCTCCATAAGTTTCTGTCTTATGGGATCACTGGCAAGGAGCAAGCTAATAAGGTGAACCAATATGAAGTTTACCTGCTCCAGAGTGCCGTTCGAGGTTCACGGGTATGCGCTGGCTACTATATTCTTAACACCTTTAAGAATATGTTAGCCACCGTCCGATACCACGCCACACTGCCCCTCGTGATCTGTGCCATTGCTCGGCACTTCGAGGTTTTTGATCCGGAGCAGCTTGACCCGCCGACACCCTCTATGTGTCGATGATTGATCACTCGGAGCTCCGCCAGGCTCGCATCTGCAAGATGGACTACACGTGGATTCCTTCCACCTCCCGACGCTGTGTGGTTAACCACACTAATGAGTTGGCCGCCATTGCCGCCAACTTACCTGAGGTCGGCGGGGACGAAGGAGCAGCTGACCGAGCAGCCGAGGAGGACGCCTATGAGGACGCCCCTATGCAGGATGCCTTCGCTTCCGGGCCCTCCTCCTATCCGACAGGCGCCGGCCAGTATCACTATGGAGCCGGCTCTTCTTCTACCGGTGGTGTGGATCATCTCACGTCGCAGTTTCAGTCTCTGAGCACTGAACTCGGCGCCCTTCGGTCCGACTTCTCCTCCTTCAGGCAGGACTTCACCAGCTTCTCCCAGGACTTTGGGGCCCACGCTCACGAGGCTCAATCCTTCTACCGGGAGTTTGGAGACTTCAGCTCCTCCATGCTTCAGAGTCAGGAGCGAATTAAGGAGAGGGTGATCATCACCCACGATATGATGTCTGAGCAAGTCCGTCAGTGGAGATTGTCTCAGGAGCAGTCGGCTCTCCAGTATCAGCAGATACTAGAGAACAACCGACAGATGGCAGAGCTTAATGCTCAGTGGTCGAACTGGGATTTATACGATCACCCACCGCCGCCGCCGGATCAGCAGTGACTTCTCACTGCTGCTTAGTACGTTTTTCTTTTCGTTTTCCATTTGCGTGTGTCCGGGATGTTTTGCATTTAGTTTATTTCTTTTCTTGTTTTGTTGCTTCCTTTGCTTTGTTTTGGTGTTTCTCTTGCAGGTCTTAATTTTTAGGATTGATTGGTATACTACATCTCTTTGTAGAGCAAGCATCACATCACCGCATTCCCCCGAATCGGGTAGTTTCCTTCCTTCTCTTGTTCTTATTTTAGCAATGGGGACATTGCTAGTTTCTTTGTGAGGGGGAGGGGTGTGCTTTATTTTTATTGTTTGCGGTATTTTGTTGATCATCATGTATATCTTTGAGTGTCCGAAAGCATTGTTAGAAGTTTGGCATGATTAGGATTGGTTTTGATGAGAAATGTGTTTTGATATGCTTGATGACATAAATGAACATTGTGAGTCGATGATAGGGTGATGAGCTTTGCATTTTTGATCATAGTTGCCGTGGGGTAATCGTTTTTGTGATAAATTGATGTGAAAGCTTGCATATGTGTGAATTTGGCATAAGATTGCTTGTTGGCTAGACTTTTGTTAAAAATTGTGTTGATTGTGAGATTGAGTTGGGAGGCTTCTGCTCCTCTGGAAACCATAAGCATGGGAAACCACACGAGAACACTTTAGATAACCTCTAAATGTTCATATCTCGTGACTTTTTGCCATATAACTCACTCTTTCCAAAATTTGGCTCGAATGACCTTTAAAAGTGTTATTAAATCGCTTGCATTGCTTGAATAGGTGATAAAGAACTCTACCCCTCTTCCTTTGAGAAATCAATTAAAATCTTAAGGTTTAGGAATGGGTATGGGAAACCACACTAGGATACTCGGTTTTATCGAAGTTCACACCTAGTGACCAATGTTCTTAACATCACTAAAAATTCTTACGATTTGATAATGGTTTGTGTTGATAATATCTTAAGATTGATCTATAGTCTAGCCTATAAGTGCTTAAAAGCCGAATTTGCATGTGTGTTGAGTTGGATCGGATTGAAATT
>JAPKLX010000323.1:110825-150943 GCA_026898415.1 Leonotis leonurus
GAAATCAAGCTTTTAACTAAGTGTTGTTTCGAATATCATCATCAAAATAATATAAACTTGTGGGGTTCCCAACACGACTTAGGATAAACTTACCTTTATACAACGAATTCGTACTCTTGCGAACTAGTTTATTTAATAAACTGTAAGTATATTGGCTGGAAAAATTCCTCGTGCCCAATACTGAATCCCTTTATCGGACAGTGGGTCTGGACTCAACAACGCCATGTACTACAGTTTAAAAATAAGTTGGGAACACCCGTGAAAATTATCCATGAAACACTAGTGAAATATTCGCAAAATACCCGTGAAATATTCGTAAAATACCCGTAAAATATCTACGAAATACCTAACTAGCTACCCATCCAAATATAAGTTCTTATCCAACATTGAAAATTTAAGAAACTCCATCAAACGAGGGCTCTTATAAAACAATTAGATATCAATTTTTAAACTTAGATTTGTCAACTCAAAAAAAAAATATATCAAATGAGTTAAAATTAAAAAATTTTGCTAAAAAACCCACTTCTCGGGCTGTCGGTGATGGAACTCGTATGAAGGGCTCATAAATGCGCATGATCTGCATGTTTAATAAATTGCATAAATAATTAATTCTTTTGCATTTAAAACCACATAGGAGAAAATAATAAGGAAATTAAAATATACCTTTCTCCTATAGCTAGTCCTTCGCTTGCGGATAAACAAATTGATTCGTTAGCTACGAACCGCAATCCACACCAATCGAGTCTTCTCTTGATCTCCTTCGATCCTACCTCGAAAAATTCTAACTTATTCTCGATCTATGATTTGAATATTGTGTGGACAATAAACTATCAAATCTTTAAGAGAATAAGAACGAAAATTAGAGTTTTGAATGCTCTTAATTTTCAAAAATTTTGAGTTTAAAATACTAAAAGTGATCGAAAATCTTAGTGTGTGGGGAGTGTGATTTTCGGCCACTCTAGTCCTCTATTTATAGATATAATGAGCTAGGTTAAGGTTTCTAAGGTGAATGGATAAGATCCTAAATAATAGAATTAATTTCCAGTTTTATCTTTCTACAATTCCATCTATTATTCAAATTTGAATTTTGAATAATTCAAAACTTATTTTACCAAGTCAAATCCATAATTTCCTCTGAAGCATGTGTATCGGCTTATACATACCGATATCATTATGCGGGCTAAGGAATGCGTAAAGTACTTTGGAAACTGAAAACGAAATAAGAACCCGAAAACATAAACAAATAAACAAACTTGATAATAAACGAGACAACAATAATAAATGGAAAACAAACTTGATTAATAACTGGAATGGTCTAGAATCCACAACGAAATACGAACTAGAATGTTGCGATCAGCTACCTTCGAGTACGAATTCAAAAACTAGAAACGACTAACTAGAAATTAAAAGTCTCGATCCTAGAACATGAGGTCGAGACGTGCTAAAAATATAAAGGCAAACGTCTTAAAAGAAGGTCTGGAAAAGATCTAGAGAATGGTGTCTTGAAAAAGATATCCATCGAATGAGAAACACGTCAGGTATTTATAGTCGAGAAGGGAGGTCAGCCACCGCTCAAAGTCAGCTGCCGCTGAGTGGCACGGTTCCACGAGTCGCGGGCGCGGCCGTTGGGCGTTGACTGAGTCAACCGTGTGGTTAGCGACCGCTAACCCTCGTGCGCTGGCTTGGCTCTGACTCGCCTTGGCACGCACCACCTAGTCAGCCGCCGCTTAGGGCTTCGCGGCTGCTGACTAGTACTCTCGGCACTAGTCTTCACTATTTCGTCATTTCTCGATCTTTTCTCGTCTCTTTTCCAACTTTAACATTCGTTTAGACTTGTGACCCTGAAACATAAAATGAACCATAAATCAAGTCAAAACATCACGCAAATAGGAAAAATAACACGAATAAAGACACGGAAAATATAAGTTTAGACGATAAAAAAAAGACTAAACACTGACCAAATGTAGCAAGATCAATATGATCATAAGAGTAGGAGGTGACCTGCTTAAGAGGAGATCAACATCGACATGCCCATAGGAGATCAACATCGCATTGCCTAGAGCAGATCGATGACTTAATGATAAACCTCTATACGGTCAGGGATGAAGGGAGCATGGGGGCAGAGGGGGGCAATGAACCCTCTAAGATTTCAAAAATTATCCGGGGTAATTTAGTCATTTCGCGTATAATAAAAAATATTTAACAATTCTAAATAAATAGGTTAGCTTCCAATGATGCTATTATGAAACAATTTCAGAACATGAAGAATAGAAGAAAAATGTTATAAAGTTATGTAGTTTATTTGATACTATTATCTGGTAATCTAATTTAAACTTTAAATTACATTATATTTATTAAAAATATTAGTTGTTTTTTTAAAAAAAATATCGTAAGACATATTTGCCCCTCTCTAACTCAAAATCCTGACTTTGTCACTTATACAGTGTTCCATTACAACATTTTCAGACCAAACTACCCTTTGAATACATTCATGTCTTCATATCCCCTCCGAAAATGAAATTATGGAGAGCAATCACAAATACTCAAATAAGGTGCTCTGCATATTTTTTTTTTAAAATTAAGATCTTTGAAGAAGGTGCTATGCATAGAATATTCTCAAAACTGGTGTTGATCTCACTCCATTAATATGTGGCGACAATGTTCAATATTCAGACCAAACTCTTCTCCATGTGCTACTTGTTTTCATCAATATGTGCTTTTTTTTACGGGGTGAAAATTAATAAATAATCGCTTAGGAATACTTATTTTCACAAAAATCATGTTAACACTATTTACTACTCTACATGTGAGTTTTCTTTATAATTTGTTTCCCTTAGAAGCCATTTCTGAAGACATATCATTTCTTTATCTTTTGCAAATCAATTTGAAAAGAACATATGTTTTTCGTTATTAAACGAGATGAAGATTATAATGAAAAAAATAAAATAATCGAGTCAAGATAAAAAAAATATCTTCTCACAAGATGAAATATGCTCCACTAATTTTCATGTGTCAACTTATTATCCCAATGATAAAACAACTATGTTTTCTTTGAAAAGTTTAAGAACCCAGCGAACATATAAAGAATGCATGTGTAAAATGCGAGAAGCAAAAGAAGCAGAATGAATTTTCACCACTATTACTTCCTCTCCATAACCTTCTCATCTATTTATAGTCCACCACAAAGGACATAAAATGTAGCAAATTAGCAATGGTTATCAATAATCAAAGTTGTAATGATTATAAAATCATGGTAATGAAAATCATTTATTTACAAAGCATGGAAAGGCTAAAAGTCTTGGTGAAGTCTAAAGTACATTGAATTCATCTCATTTTCCACACCACATAAATGGTGAAATTTTTGGATAAAAGTTACTTCTCATATTCAAGATTTCTTTTATTGGGCTAAAGAAACAAGTGACAATACGGGCCTTCACCCATAATTAAATAAATTATTAACCCAATTATCAAGTCCAATTCTATTTTTTATATAAGTTTTGCATATTATTTCTCACTTATTCAAAACAAGTTTAAAAATATGAAATTTTACATTTTTTTATTATAAGAGTAGAATAATTTACGATCATATAATTCTTAAACAATAAAATATAAAATTATAGAATCTAATTAAGAATCTTATAAATTCAAAATTAAATTTCCAACATTTCTAAATATAAATATTTCATATCTTCACTGAAATTATTTTGATAGTTAGAACTAGGGGTGTCAATCGGTACGGTACCGGTTAACCGGAACCGAAAAAGTGTCCATTTCAAGAACCGGTACCGGTACCGAAAATTTAACCGGTTACTGGTCGGTTCGGTACCGGTTAACCGGTTAAGGTACCGGTTTTTCATTTATTTTTTTATTTTTTTAATTTTTTAATTTAATTTTAAAATAAATATAATTTTCATTTTTGACAAATACATTATAAAATCATATTTTTATGTATTATATTTTTATAATTTAATTTATCAACATTAAAAAATTAATAATTATTATTAATTAATATTTTATTTTAATTAATCGGTACTCGGTTCGGTACCGGTTAACCGGGTACCGGTAATATCTAAATTTGAAGAACCGGTAACCGGTTAATTAACCGAAAAATCGGTACTCGGTACCCGGTTCCCGGTTCGGTACCGGTTCTTCCCGGGAACCGGTTACCGTTTGACACCCCTAGTTAGAACTTAATTGATAAAATACATGATTAAATATTTGAATGATAAGAATATTAAATTAGTTTAAAATTAAATAATTCATAATTCATAATTCATACATCTATTAAACACTAGATTTTATTTTTAAATTAAACACTTGATTGATTTGAATTAATTTTAAAGATTAGGGTGACTTAATTTGCATAAAATATATTTTGTAAAAGTAGACATTGATTAAGATTAATTTAGTATTTTAATCTTGATTCTAAAATCACCTACCAAACAACACAAGGATGTAGAATTAAGTCGGG
The DNA here is from genome assembly GCA_026898415.1 of Leonotis leonurus. Classification (NCBI taxonomy): domain Eukaryota; kingdom Viridiplantae; phylum Streptophyta; class Magnoliopsida; order Lamiales; family Lamiaceae; genus Leonotis; species Leonotis leonurus. The sequence continues at coordinate 115,297 of JAPKLX010000323.1, forward strand.
GCTAGAAATTCCGAACCTATATAGCACACGCAGATACACTCAATTCTAAATTCGCCCTTTGCTCTCTCCGCCCGCATGCCCCCGGCCCCGCCTTCTGCCCTCCATCGCGCCACCACGCCATAGCCTGAGCGGGCTTCTGCATCACCAATCATAGTAGATTTATTTCTTTCTTGTCTGTTTCTTCCTTATTGCTTTGTTGTTTCGAACAATTATAATATTGTGTACATTTCCAGCGGCAAGGTTAAGAGCTTTTGATCTTGATTTAATTTACTGAATTTATTGCCACGATGGTATTTTAATGGCGGGCGTGTACAGATTTGTCCCATTTAAATGAGTTGTATGCTTCAATGATTACTCTGGTTAGTAAAGTGTGCATGATTTAATTTGGGAAATGAGGAATAATAAGGTCTTTAAACACAAAATTGTGGAAGAGAATGCATAATGCTTTTATTAAACAAATGAAAAGTATGGTTAAAGAAGATGTGCATGGACGATTTCTCATGAAAGTTTTCTGTTGGTTTTAAAACTTTTGGTTGAGGCAGTGTTTCTTGGATTTATGTTTCATTTTTGTATTTTATTTTAGGAAGTAGAGCTTGTGCCAATTGTTTTTGATTGATTAAGCCATACACTTTTAGCTTTAGGTTTGAGCGTTGAGGGTGATGGAACTGCAATTTGGTGAGTTGTAGAGGGAGTAGCTAGTCCAGCTGTCCAGGAGTAGACATATTTCATGTGTGTGTTTCGATCTTGACTTCTTGAGAAGCTGACCCTTGGCCATGGAAACTGCAAACTTGGGAGTGAAGAAATATTGACAGGGTTTTGAAAAGATTTATTTAGCATGAATTTTCAGAATTTGCCATTCTGTACAGTTGCATAAATGTGTATCCTTAGCAATAACACACGTGCCAGTCAAAATTTAAATTAGGTATTGCTTATGGGAATTTTAGCCTTGGAACCAGTTAAGAATGTTAAGAATTCAATCATCAGGCGCATATATATGTTATTTTTTTGATTCAGAAAGAAAAGAAAGGGTTTTTGGTTTAGGTGTATTAAGATGAAAAGAAATAAAAAAAAGTTCGACTTAGAGAAAAGACCAGATTTTTGGAAGAGACAAATTGAGGTAACTGAGAAAATAGTTGAGGTTTGAAAGATATGAGTTTTGTTTCTCTATTGCTTGTTACACTAGAAACTCTTGTGTGATCATACCATCTGCATGGAAACTTATTATTTTACAAATATCTCTTTAGGATTTTGGTTGAACTCCGAGCTCAATCACATCTTCAAACATGAGTTCTACTGCCCAAGGTTAGTGACAGTATGCCTATAAAACAACACTTATTTTTGTGTTAGTCTTAGTCCTAGAATTATTATTTTTCTAATGAAAATGCAATTATGTGGACTTAAAAAAAAAGCAATGATGTTTACTTATTATTGCTTCATTAAAGCAGGTAGCAATGATATAGGGGGTAGCAAGCCTAACAAAAGTCATAAGTCAAGAAGAGTTTGGTTGTCCAAGGAGGAAGAGATCCTTATTACAGCTCTCAAGGAACTTGTTGCACAAGGCTGGAAATCTGACAATGGGTTTAGAGCGGGCTACCTGAACAAGTTAGAAGAAGCCGTGAAAAAAGAATTTCCAGGGACAGATCTAAAGGCAATCCCTAATATCAACTCGAAGCTTACTACGTGGAAGAAGAATTACTATTCTCTACAGGGTATGATGAGTCGCAACGGTGTTGGCTTCAATTTGAAAGGAGATCACATGATTAATTGTAACAACGATCAGTGGGAGCAAATTGTGAAGGTAGTTGCAATGTATATAGATTTATATCGTCATATTCTTGTTTCACTGGGTGAATTTAATCTACGGCAATTTTATTCTTTATTCTCACTTTGAACAGTAAATTTTTTCCCTTTACTTGAACATGATGTAAACAATCGGAATTAAATATTTGATGATTGTTGTTACTTAATATTAAAGTTAAATATCTTGTGGGCTTATTAACATGACATTTGTTTATTTCAGATTGATAACAATGCGAGACTCATGCGTTATAAGTCATGGCCTTTTTTCAAAGACTGGAAAGAAATCTTTGGTAAAGATAAAGCAAGTGGGGATGGTGCTGAGAAAGTATTGGAAGCAGCGAATGACCTATATAACGAGGAAAACTTAGCAAATGTGCGTGTAGGTGATGATTGTCATGCCAGTCTAGAAGATATATGCACAAATGATCCAACAGAAGATAGTGTGTGCCAGGGTGAGAAAGACGATCAACTTCCTAGACAAGTCGGCAAGAAACGCAAGGTAGTTGATGGGATACAGGGTGTTTGTGAGCTATTGAGACAAATAGATCGGGATAGAAATGCTAGACTGGAAAAGTTGAGTACTCGAATCGGATATGAGGTAGAGTTAGGCAAAGCAAGAAAGGAGGCGTTCAATCTCTTGGGTAATATACCGGGGCTATCCCTGGATCAAAAATTCGATGTTTGTGAGATTTTTGCTGATAAAGTGGAACGCCTTGAGGTCTTCATGAGCCTACCTGATTCTGTGAGACCACAATATATCAGGCGTCTTCTCAAGTCTACGGGAACGTCGTAAGATTGAATTGTAAGTCTTTTTTAACTACTATTGCAAGTGATTTTTTTTTTCATTTATTCGGTTTCCATATTACATTCTTTGTTATACATATTTATGTTGGGGATTTTTCTTGATTATTTGAGGTCCATTTTGTGTATTTCCTTTTGTTTGCAGCCCTGTCGGTTGTCCCTTGGGTTATAACTTCTACTTCCACCACAATGATTGTTTTGTCTATCCACCTTAGCAGAAATTTCACTACATCATTTGGTGTAGTATTATTTGTCGACTCAACATCCATTGATTGCGGTTCATCTCATTTGGAAGTGTTTTGTCGAATATAACGATTACCGTGGTCTTGTGCACCAATTTCATATCATTAAGTCCAAATAAAATCGCTACTTTTTCAAACTCAGGTTCTCCATGATGGTAGTATGCTTTTGAAAATTTGTTTTGTTTTGATTTTTTACATAAAACGCATTTTGTAGACATCACTAATTCCAATTTATGCACCACTTATCGGAACCTATCTATATATATACTTTTTTTTTTATATAATAGAAGAGACATGTTTTACTAAAAATGAATTGTCTATTATATCCTTATTATATGTACTAGTACGTGCATCCCGTGCAATACACGGGGGAAAATAATTATAACTTATTTGATATGTATAAGATAATTATATTCATCTTTTTTTTTTATCATATCATGAAATTGTAGTTATTTATTATAGTTTTTCGCATTGTTTTAAAAGACGTACTAAAGGCGCGCCTTAGTACGCCTCGTGTAAAAAACGCCCTTGAGACAGCGCCTCATATGTGTTGAGGCTTGCGCCTCGAGTCACGCAAAGCGGTCGAGGCGGTCAAGAGGCGGACGCTTCGCGTATGCAGGAAATTAAGCTATTTTTCTATAGTTTTTGGGCTGAAAATAGATGAGATATGTTTTATTTTATTTAATTGTGAATGAACTTTCTTTTGTTTAATCCATTTATTAATGGGTTTATCCATATTGTAATGAATTAAACAATCCGACAACAATTAAAATAAACATTAGGTTAAAAATTTAATTTTGACTCTTAAGTGAGTCAGTGGCGCCATTACACTATCCCTGCACTTTCAAATCTCTACTGTCACCACCGGCGAAGCAGCAACGACGTGATTCACCTTTTTCTTAGGAAGTTAAATGTTCGATTTTAAAAACTTATAACTTGTTGAGACTTTATTTTTATGTTTTTATGATATTAGATACTCTCTCCGTTCCACTAAGCTTGACACAATTTCCTTATTTGAACGTCCCACTAAGCTTAACACATTCCTAAAATAGTAAAAGTTATCCCTTTAAAAATGTGTGGACCCTACCACCTTTATCATTCTTACACTATTTTATACATTTCTCCTTAATAACCGAGCCCAAAAGTTTTGTGTCATGCTTATTGGGACGGAGAGAGTGATTTTGTGTGATTTTTCATTTACATCTCGGTTCTCCTTGAGGCTTACGCCTCATGGCGAAAAACGCCTTTTAAAACCTTGTTTTTTCATTCTTGTACTTCATGTGCATTCAAAATTTTGAATTTTATGTTATTTAGTAATTGAATTAATGAGTTATTTATTAATGCATTGTAGGTGTCTTGGTACAATTAGAGCTGTCAAAATTATCAGATCTTTTTAAGGTTTTGAAACCCGTCCAACTTTGTCAAATTTTTTTCAAACATATAAATAAATATAAGACTCAATGGGCCTTTTATGAGCTGCTGGACGGAGTCAGTTTTATTCGTCAATACAATATAACATATTTTAATTTAATAAATTTAATAAAAATAAATATTTTAATAACTTTTTGTACAATAAATAATTTTATTTATATAAACTATTGTAAATAAAATATTTTAATTTGAATTATTTAAGGTTATATTTTTAATATTATAATTCAAAATTCAAAATTCAAAATTTTCAAAGATTTTTAATATTTATTATAAAATCACAATTGAAAATGAATTTTAATTGATGTTTTTGTGTTGTATAAATATATATAGAGAGAGATGGATGGACTTTTTTAAGTCCTATATTCGATTGGCTAGTAAAATGTTTAGATGAATTTTTCGGACATAATTATTTTCGAACTTAAAATTTTGAAGTCGGTTCCAATGCAAATCGCAAGTACGCTGAGTAGGTAGGACGAGTTGAGCCTGTCGTGACAGCTTTATCCGCGATACATGTATTGATAAAATAAATTATTACAAAAATCGATAGTTCATTAAAAATTATTATTTTAACATATGTATTAATAATCTAAATAAATTAAAGATCTTAATGTACCATTTATAATATTATTATATATATTTTGATTTATAAGGAAAAATCTTTAAGTGAAAAATGTGAAAATATATCAGCCATTCATTTTAATTAATAAATGAAAGATTGTGAGATTTTTAGACAAATAATGAGATAGATTCTTTTTCATTGTCATTAATAATTTTTTTTATCATTTATGAACCCATATATATATATATTCATTAATTATATATATTTCATATATTTATAAATTTACAAATTAATAGATATACTTTTATAAAATTAATTAAATAAAATTAATTATTGATGTGGAAAATAAAAATAAAAAAGTAACTAAATTTAAAAGTAGTTCTTTCTATTCATTTAATATGTTATCATTTGTTAATATTAAAATTTATCTTAACATATCATATATCAAATTAAAATTCTTCTTATACCCTTTAATTAAATATATATTTATATATATATATATTGCATATATTTATATTAATGAAACAAAATATTTTTTTAGAAACAAAATAAAATTTGTAGAAATAGAAAAGTAGTTACTTTTTTTTTATAGAATTGTAGATTAATAAGTAGTGTATTTAATTATGGGATAATGGCCTTAAAAATCATGACCTTTTCATTTAGTTGCAAATATAATATGAGTTTTCAATTTAGCTTTAAAATACACCACCTTTTAAATTGTTGTAATTTTCTCCAAAATTTATGATGATCTTGAATTTGGATGAGGTGGCTCATATGTGGCAATAATTTTTTTTGAATTACTTTAATACATCATATGTGACATTTCAATTATCATACATGTCATTTTAATTTTATAATATATCACTATATTGTACTCATATTCATTTTATTATACTAATTATTAATTTTATAAGTATGATATGTCATTTTATACATATCAATATAAATATTACTTTTTTTTATTTTTTTAAATATAAATCATTTGATCGTAAATATTACATTTTTATCTATTAAAATATAAATCATTAAATCGTAAATTTTTAGCATAAAATACCCACACAAAACCCACCATATTATATTTATATTTACATAAAACCTTTTTGTTTTAGAATTATATTAACAAATGTAAAAATATAAAAATATGGTCAATCAAGACTCCAATGAAATAATCATTTTAATAAATTAAAATATAGATATATTTATTTAAAAAATAATATTTGTTAAATGAATGATAGAAAAAAAAATAGAAAATCATCTAATTTTTTCATTTATATAAAATTAATGTTTAAAATGAATTAAATCTAATAAAAATATTTTTCTTTATCTTAAAAATTATAAAGTTAATTAAAAATAATAATTTGTTAATGAAATCATAACTAATAATTTATTAAAATGAATAATTAAAATTATTTTTTATTTTTTATTATATGAACTATTGCCTGTCGTAAATATTTATAGAATTTGTGGAATGTCATTCACAAATTTAATTATAAAAAATCTTATAAAATTAATTAATATTGTTAGCACACAGAAAATTTCTGATGCTTTACTTAATTATTTATTTTATTCTCTGAATTGATCAAAACTATTTTCTTAGCCTTATACCTAACAATATTGAGAATACATGTGAACTATTATAAAAATAATAAGTTGTTATCTATATAAATATAATATGATAAGATTTGTGTGGGTATTTTATGCTTAAAATTTACGATTTAATGATTTATATTTTAATAGATAAAAATTTAACATTTACATTGTTATGTTTAATATATTTATAATATAATGATCTATATTTAAAAAAAATAAAAATGCAATATTTATATTGATATGTATAAAATGACACACCATACTTATAAAATTAATTAATAGTAGAATAAAATGAATATGAGTACATTTTATTGCTATATTATATAATTAAAATGACACATATGATAATTGAAATGACACATAGGATGTATTAAAGTATTTCAAAAAAATTTATTGCCACATATGAGCCACCTCATCCAAATCAAGATCATCATAAATTTTGGGAAAAATTACAACAATTTAAAAGGTGGTGTATTTTAGAGCTAAATTGAAAACTCATGTTATATTTGCAACTAAATGAGAAGGTCATGATTTTTAAGGCCATTCTCCCTTTAACTATCTAATTATTAATGCCATTAAAATTGAATTTAATTATAAAATTGTCATTGCAATTGATTTCAAAATCAATGTTTCCTGTTTTATATATATATAGATTTGATATTAAGGACTAGTGTAAGATAATGTAATGTAATATAATATATTTTGATCATAAAAAAATATAAATTCATTGTGAAATTTGATTATGAATTTACCTAATTTATTATATATAGATTATAAGTAATATAATAATTTATTATGATATTTTTTTTATAATTAATTGAGTTAATCAAATTTATGTACATGTTTATTAACATAATATCGTTGCTCAAGGAATCTCATCTTTGAATTAATTATATTAATAAAAGTACACATATATGTTGAGAATCTTTTGAAATTAATTTTAATGATTTTTATTAAAATACATATTTAGATTTATTAAGTATTTATTTTACAAATTGATGCAAAGATGGTAGTGGACGATTTCTTAGATATGCATAGTTGGGACGGTTTCTTAGATATGCATAGTTGATCTTATGTAAATGTAAAGATCTAATTAACCAATGACCTATAAAGATTAATTTAGTTTAGAACTAGTTTATTTTCTAAGTGTTAGAAATGGAGATGAACATGAAAGAGATATATCAAATTTACAATTTGAACCATAAGATTCGACATATAGTTATTAGACTAGTATACTTAGAATAACATATTGATCTAAATGTAAGGAGCATGTCAACTTGTTGATTTGTACTATAAGATCATTTGTGTATCACTATAGTGCATCATGAAAGCAAGGAAGTGCAAATCAAGATAACGATCTGTAAGGACATAGATCAAGCCGAACAATCTGTGTATCAACAAGATATTTCAACGACCTGTACTAATGCAAGGTAGCTCTTGATATGTCTAAATGGATAATTAGCTTACTTGTCCAAGAGTGTCACTTCATCGGATCATATTTAATTTATGGAAAATCATATTTGAATCTGCAAAGACACTATCAAATATGATGACAAATGACATATTAATAGCATGGAGTACAATTGTTCAACGACTAGAATTGCATTTAACACACCTCAATGGCTTGTATTCAAATACAAAGCCTATAAATATCTCATGCCTTCATCCCAGGAAGCTTACTGAGCTAAACCTTTGCATAAATCTTTACGCTCATTAATGACGAATGAAGTGCTTGAAACCTTTAAGAATTTCTCAAGCTCCTTACCAACGAAATTTCTAAATTCTGAAATCATATCTCTAAGCTACCATTGTTATATTTTTGTAGAGTTTAGAACCTCTAGAGTTATATTATTCATCTGTTATACATTGTAATATTAGTTCTAGTTCTTCTCCCACAACGTAGTTAGTTAAGCTCTGAGTGCGAAGAAACTCTTAATCCAGTAACTCACTACCACGACCCATTAACTCGTACACGAGAATCTAGTTCTTAATTTATCTTTGGATTGGTTTTTAGCCAATCTAAACAAGAGAGAATTTAAGTTAGTGGATTATCATCTTTAGGATTGACCGTGTTGGGTCCCGAGAAGAACATGTGTGGTGTGTTGGGGCCCGCGCGGGGGGGGGGGGAATTCACCACCAATTTTTGCACAGTTGTGTTGAATAGTAGATCGAGATACAGATGTTCTGTCTTGGACATATTAACTGTATAAGAATAGCAGGTTAACTCATTTGATACATAATGAGTAATTTGCTCAAGTAATTCTCGACACAGAGGTGTGATGATCTATGCTCACAAAAACTAGGTTGTGTTCACAGATTGAGTGTGGAAGATGTGAGATAAGTTGATTGCTCTTTTACTTAGAAAATATTTCTTTTATTATCGAGTGATCTTTAAGAAGTTAATTCAAGAATGCATAGCTCGCAAATTGTGATTTGCTCACTGGTGAAATGATACAAACAAAATCAAGAATGCAATACAAAATATAAGAACACACAATATTTAATGTGGTTCAGGAAACTTCTTACGTCCACGATCAATCAAAACTAGATTGATGAATCCCTTAACCTTGGATCCCTCATTTATTTAACCTTGTTAATTACGAGTCAAAGCTCTCTTATTTATATTTGTAGAGAACGAGATTACAACTCACTTGTTTAAACTTTTTGATTACGAGATCGGGTTTGGGTTTTTCAGAAGTTGTCTTCCTTCTTGTTTTTGTATTATAGAGCTTAAAACTATTTGGCTATGGAGGAAATCTTGAATTGTTTGGCTTGAATGCTAAAATCTAAAGTATAGTTCTAGTGGGTTTATCTTCAAAATATGGAGATTTATCTTTCTAATAGAACACTAAGAACATATATAAATTACAATCGAGTGTTGGTTTGATATTTGAATCTAGAGAAAATTTTGCAGCATTGCGTCTCACATTTATGAAGAATGACATGAATGATTTATAGGTGTTGTATTTGAAAATTAGTCGTTGCAGCATTTAATGATTGCACTGACTGAAAATATGACTGTTGAATGCTGACTGTACTTCTAGCCGTTGGAGTTTGTCCTACGTGTCATCCAATGTGGCATATGACCAATGGACTGTTATCCATTTAGTCATATTGTTAGCTTCCTCCAATCTCTATGATAACAACTTGCTGGGCACATAGATAAAGTCATCTCTTGATCTGTGTTTTGAGCTGTCTCTTGATGATATGTTCTTCTGGCAGGTTATTTGCTCATCTCCTGGAACATGTCTCATCGAGTCACCTTGTTTTGTCCATCTCTTGATCTTTCTTGTTGGTCTGCTTCACGATCTGTGCTTCCAAGTAGATGATCTAAATCTCAAGTCTAGAATGCCATGTTAATCCTATGAACATATCTTTACATCTATATGTTGCTCAAGCTCAAGCTCGGTTCATAGGTGTCAAGCTCGAGCTCAACTCGACTCGATCGAGTTTTAATTTTTTGAACTCGAGCTCGACTCGATGAAAAACTCAATAAGCTCGATTTTGACTCAATTAGGCTCGATTAATGTTGGCATAATTTGAATTTATCTTGAATAAGCTTGTTTAGACTCGTTTAAGCTCGTGCAGGCTCGTTTAACAATATAGGGTATAAATGTATAATCATGACCTAGGCTCGATTAGGCTCACGAGCCTATCGAGCCGAGTATCGTTGAACTAAAACTCAGGCTTGATATATACTCTAGTAGCTCGAGCTCGAGCTCGACTCGATAAACATCGAGTCGATTTCAAGTTTTTCTCGAGTTAATTCTGAGTAGCCCGCGAGCTGTCTCAACTCACTTACACCCCTAATCAACCCGCTACAAATAATAAGGTCATGCTCTATTGACTAAGTTGTTATATTATTGACTTGTCATAACATGTTAGCTGACCTGTTGCTAACGTCACAGATGATTTCTATGGACACGATCTGTTCTTACTCAACCTGTCCTTACACTTAGATCAAACTGCTAAGTCTAACACTAACTAGACATAATATGAACTACAGATCATTCTTCTATGGACATGATATGTTCTTACTTGATATGTCCTTACCTTGTGTTGATCTATAAACTATTAAAGAATTTAAACAAATAAGCATCATATATATAAATGTACACAAATGTAAACAAAACACTTTGATTTTGATCTATGGTTTCGCATCATCAAAATCTATAAAAAATATTTTATGCAATCATTAGAAAGGTTCTTAACAATTTTCCCTTTTTTGATGATGTCAAAACCATAATAAATAATCATAATAAAGTACAGATGCTCAAACCACTTACCTTGTTACCTAGACTAGATATGGACTTGAGCTGAGTTGGAGATATGCTTCCTTTTTTCTCATATGTTATCCCTTTTTGAGATTAACTAAAATCTTTCCCTCTTAATGATATGCCCTTAATTTTCTTTTTTCGTTTTGGGAGAGATCATTCCTATCTTTCCATTTTTTGTTTTGGGAGAGATCATTCATATCTTTCCCCTTTTTCGCAATTATCAAAAAGGTCATCGAAAAAGTTAACTAAAAGAATGATTTTTCGGCAGATAATCTGTCCAACTCAATTCTTTGGTGGTGACTTTTGGATTTGCTGTAGGCTTTTGAAGTCAAATTTCATTGTCTGCTAGCTCAAAATTTGCAAGTCTTTTTGTTGATGTTTGATCTGTTTGTTTTGAACTGCTTCGAAACATGATGAACCATTCCCCCTTGCTGATATATCCTTTCTATGTATGCTTTGGGGTGCAATGGTGTTGCGCTAGCAATTACTTCACTTGGTTTGTTCCCTAAGTTGAGTAATCATCTCCTCGAGCTTCATGCCAATTGATGTAAATTTGTTTCTTTAATATTTTGGCATATTTGTTGACCTTTTAATGCAATATCATATGATTATCCTGATATTACTTGTTAGGTTTGTCATATCCGATCTGGAGAGTGATTTGTTGTCAATATCATATGATTATCCTGATATTACATGTAATCGCGTCTTGGTAAACCCGAGTTGATTAAATCCCTGTAAGATGTTCAAATAGGTTTATTCTATAAAAAACCTACCCGATTTGAATTTATTTCATATATAATAATTAAAGTTTGTACCGGATCACTAACGAATAAATATACTAATTAATTTTAAGTTGTCAGCGAACTCAATTAATTAATGGATTTAAGAATCTTAAACGCATGAAATAATTAATTTTCTAGAGTAATTAATTAGAGTCAAAATCAACATGGTCAATTAATTAATTAAATTCAAGGTTTAACTAGGTCAATTAATTCAAATTAATTGGGTTAAATTGACTTAGTTAATCATTACCTAAAATTTAGTTAGGATTTGACTTGGTTAATTAATTGGATATGAAAATACTAGAGATAAAGTTGGACTTAATTGGAAGGTCTAGGCCCATTTCCCTTTGAAACCCTAACCTAACCTTAAATTACACCTATAAATGAGATTGAGGAGGTAGCCGAATATTCACTCATTCTCTCCAAGAAATCGGCCTCGCAAGTGCAAGTAAATCAAAGCAATGCATAATCGTATAATCAGCCGCGCATACTAATGTTATCGCATAATCAGCCACGCATATTGTAACGCCCTTGACCCATGGGGTGGGAGTCCGTTACGCTACAACGGCCCAATGGATTCACTAAGAAACTTGGTATTCATCATCGCTTTACTAAAAATGGTTAACCATGTTGTTAGAGAACTCATTAAGCACATTACTTATACTGTATTGACATCTCTTACTTATTCGATGTGCGATGTCACAAACTCTCCCCGTTAAATATGCGGCGTTCTCATCGCGATACTCGTACAGGACCACCCCTGCTAGTATCACAGCCGCAGATCTGTCAACTAGGTTGAAGGGGCTTTCCCCTGTAGAAGTTTTTGGACTAGTTTTGTATGACCACAAAACTGAATCAATCTCTTCGACCCATTTGCCTTTTGCTCCCACCAAGTGTGTTTTTATCCCATCCAAAAGTCTTTAATTTTTTAGTTTTTCCTGGCCATTAGCCTGTGGATATGCTACAGACACGATCCTTTGTTTTATCTTCATTTCTTTACACCAGTTTTGTATAAGAGAACCAGTGAATTGAATCCCATATCTACATCAGATGTTCTTCCAAATGAACTTTCTTATTATTTTTTCGTTAATTTTGGCTACTTCTTCAACCTCTTCCCATTTTGTGAAGTAGTCTACTGCCACAATTAGGAAAGCTTTGCCGCTAGAGGCGATGGAGAACTTCCCTACAATGTCTATCCCCCACTTATGAAATGGGCATGGGGAGAACTGTTCAACCTAAAAACGTATCTCAATTCCTCGCCATAAAACGAGTGTTGTAATACATGCCAAGTTGACCCTAATGTCGTATCTCACGGAAGACTATGCAAGACTATTAAATACTAGTATTACAATACAAAGAAGGAAATCCTAAACATTATATAACGATTTATATGTGTTAAATAACAGATTAAAGATCAAAAGCAACTAAATACGAATTCCAAAGAATTGAAGTCTAGGATTGGATACTTTAGCTTCTATTTGATATCAAATTGACCATGCGCTCATACTTGGTTAGGAACACGAGAGGTTACTTAGCAAATTACTTTCGTCTTTATATACTAAGTCGTGATATTAACTTTCATATCAATCTCACACTTATAGTAATTACTTAACTTTGCACAAACGCTTATTCAAACGTTTCCGATTAAAGAATAATGTTGATTAACCCCGTTTCCACATGTAAAAGCAATTCATCAATCTACTTAAACATATATACATGAATTCAATGGTGATCAAGCACTAAATTCCAATCAAAACAAGTTAATCAACGAGCATGGATCAATCAAACATCAAATAAGAGCATTAACATCCAATCCTAGTGAGAATGTAGCCAAACATAATATACATGGTAGAATTGCAAAAGGAAACCATCAAAAGAAAACTTACTAAGTGAAATTTAAGAATCTCAAGTAGGAATCCACTTCAAACCATTGTAGAAATGCACGACGACAAATGCTCCGCACTTAGCTCCAATCTCTCCTCATTCCACCATCCTAAATTAAAACACGAAAAGCAACAGGAATGAGTTGTGCTCCCATTATGCTTGGATGTTGTAATAGACTTGTTTTTGATTTCAATTTTAATGTAAATAAATGGTTCCATGATTGGTTTTTTATTTCTTTATCTTTGAGTATTTAACTACAAACAAGTCCTCTTCTACAATTAAAGACTGTGTGGTGGATCCATGATAATAAAAGGTAACACAACCAGTTTCTTTGTAGAACAAGGTACACAAACTGTTCAACCTAAAACGTATCTCAATTCTTCACCATAAAACGAGTGTTGTAATACATTCCAAGTTGACCCTAATGTCGAATCTCACGGAAGACTATGCAGGGCTATTGATTACTAGTACTACAATACAAATAAGTAAATCCTAAACATTCTATAACGATTTTGATGTGTTCAATAACAAATTAAAGATCAAAAGCAACTAAATACAAATTCCAAAGGATTGAAGTCTAGGATTGGATCTCTAGCTCCTATTTGATATTAAATTGATTATGCGTTCATACTTGGTTTGGAACACGAGAGGTTGCTTAGCAAAGTACTTTCATTTTTATATACTAAGCCGTGATATTCACTTTCGTATGAATCTCACACCTCTAGTAATTACTTAACCTTGCACAAACTCTTATTCAACGTTTCTGATTAAAGAATAATATTGATGAACCCCGATTCCACATGTAAAAGCAATTCATCAATCTAATGAAACATATATACATGAATTCAATGGTGATCAAGCACTAAATTCCGATCAAAATAAGTTAATCAACGAGCATGGATCAATCAAACATCAAATAAGAGCATTAACATCCAATCCTAGTGAGAATCTAGCCAAACATGATATACATGGTAGAATTGCAAAACGAAACCATCAAAAGAAAACTTACTAAGTGAAATGTAAGAATCTCAAGTCGGAATCCACTTCAAACCATTGGAATTCACTAAAATCTATCTAAGAAAGCAAGTAAAAAGTGTTGGAGAGAGTATTTATGGGTTACATGGAGGTTAAATCTAAAGAAATGACACCCAAAAGCATTAAAAACCCGCAACATAACTTGCGGCCAACGATCGCTAGTTGTGCTGTCTTGGCGCTTGGTTGAGGCGGGCCCAACGATTGCTGGCCCGACCCCTCTGTCCTCCGTTTTTCCTGCATCCCAGTGAGCGCTGGGATGCTAGCGACCGATGGGTCTTCCTTTGGGCTTCTTCTACTCGATTCCTTCCCGTGTCATGCTCGTCTTGCCTTGCCTCGTCCGGCTTTGCTCCAACGACTTCGTCCGCACCACTCCTAGCTCAATTCCATCATTTTTCCTTCCGTCCTGCATCAAACATAATAAAACAAGAACCGGCGTAAAAATGAACTAAAAATAATTTGAAAACAAACAACTTAAATGATAGACATGACATCACAACGAACAAAAATGTAACAAAAATATAACAAACAAGAACATTCTCCCCAATTCCTTTGCTGGCACATAGATTAAGCTAGAGTGTTTTTGGCAATTTGTACACTTCCTCACTCTCTCCTTCACATCTTTCTCGATGGTGGACCTTCCTGATATGTTCCTTGTAACATGTATGGCTACCAGCATATCTTTCATGGATTTCCCTTATTACGTATTCTCCCTCCTCTTTCGATATGCATCTAAGGAGTGGATGAGTAAAAGACCTCTTATAGAGGTAGTCCTCCACTAAACAGAACCGGGCCAGAGCTACCTTTTTAGGCGCTCCTGGTCTTTCTGGCCTCTGCCCCATTCTAAGGTATTGGACGATAGGAACGCGCCAATGTCTTTTGTTCTGCGCATAAGAGAGTGATATCCCCATGCCAGGTGTGACATGCAAAACTTGAAATTCGTCCCAGACGATTTGCCTCTGTATTCTCCTCTTTGGGAATCTTCTTTATTTCGAACTTTGAAAAATTCTTTTTTCAAGTTTTCTATCGGGTTCCCGTACTAGACCATTTTGTTATACGTGCCCAAAACCTATTAGGCTACCAATTGGGAGTCTGAATAGGCTATCACCATCTGGCTGATAATTCTTTCAAGATACTCATGGCTCTAACCAGAGCTTCGTATTCTGCTTCGTTATTTGTGACTTTGAAGCTGAATTTTACTACGAATCACAACTATTCTTTTTCTTGGGTAATTATGAAAATACACTATCCTGCTCTTCCTTGGTCACCGAGCAATCAACGTATACCCCCTAAACCTCCTCCTCTAGAGTTCTGGTGGTTTCTTGAATGAAATCTGCCGAGGCCTAAACCTTGATGGCAGATCTAGTTTCGAACTCTATTTCATATTTGCTGAGTTACACTGCCCACTTCACCATCATTCCAAACAGATCTGGGCACCCCAAGATCTGTTTAAAAGGTAGGTTTGTTATGATAATGACCTATGCAAAAGAAAATAAGGCCCGAGCCTTCTGGCTTCAACCATTATCACTAGTGTTGCTTTTTCAAAATCAGAGTAGCGCAACTCAGGGCCCTATATCATTTTGCTGACGTAGTAAATGGGCCTTTGCTGGTTGTCCTTTTCTTTTAGCAGAATCACAGTTACAAAGGCTTCACCTACAACGAAGTATAGGAAAAGCTCATCGGTCAGTTCGGACTTTGTCAACAATGGTAGATCTACCCAATGCCTTTTCAAATCCTTGAATGCCCTTTGACATTCTTCTGTCTATTCAAAGGTAGCTCCCTTTCTTAAGATTATAAAGAAAGGGAGACTACACTCCGCAGACCTTGAGATGAATTTACTTAAGGCTGCAATTCTACCATTCAGCTTTGGTATTCCCTCATTGTTCGCGGTGGAGTCATGTCCAGAACCGCCTGGGCCTTCACTTTATTTACTTCAATGCCTTTGGGAGTTGCCATATATCTCAAAAATATTCCTGACCGTACGCCAAATGCACACTTTGCAGGTTTCAATTTCAGACATGCTTTCTTTCCATCGAGAAAATCTCCTTAAGGTCTGCCTCGTGTGTCTCTTCTTTGATGCTCTTTACTAGTATGTCATCTCAATAAACTTGCATGTTCCTGCCAATCTAGTCTTGAAAAACCTTGTCCACCATTCTCTGGTAGTAGCTCCTGCGTTTTTAAAGCCAAATGACATGCTAGTGTATCCAAAAATTCCAGCGCAGACCCTAAAAGTACATTTGGGCACGTATGCTGGATTCATCTTTATTTGATAATATCACTGGTAAGCATCCATCATGGATAGTAGCTGGCATCCCGATGTGGAGTCTACTAGTTAGTCTATCATCGCAGAGAGTAGTGATCTTTTGGGCAAGCTTTATTGAGATCTTAGAAGTCGTTGCTCATCTGCCACTTTCCATTGCCCTTTTTCACCATTACTGCGTTAGAGAGCCAGATTGTAAATTGGACCTCTTTTATGTGGCCTTCCTCGATGAGCTTCTTTATCTCCTCCCTTATGGGTTGGTCCTTTTCAGGACAAGACTGGCGTAACTTTTGCTTTATGGGCCTCGCAGCAGGTTCCATGTTGAGGCTATGCATCGCCAGTTCTGTTCTAACCCCCGTCTGATCTGATGACTTGAAGGAAAACACAACTACATTTGTTAACAAGCAGACAATGACTGCCTTCTCTTTGGCATCTCTCATTTGAGTGCCCACATGTGTGACACAACCCGTGCAATGAGGATACAATTCAACACTCATTAATTCCACTGTAGCTTGCATCTTCCCAGAGGATGACACCTGATAAACACACATTTCACCTATATCTTAGTAGTCTTATTAATGTTTATTAGTTGGTTTTTTCATTCGTTTTGAGTTATTTTGAGTCGATTTCAGTTTATAGCGTTAATTTCTTATCTTCATTTAGTTTTCTTTATTTTCTTTCATTTTTCATGTTTTCATGGTCAGGAAAATGATGATTTAGAAAGTATATTGTTGAATCTCATCTTGATAGGAATCTGTAGCCATAAACGGATCCAAAATCGCAGTTGAAACGAAGGAGAACGAGTTAAAACAAAATTGATGTATAGGACGTAATAAATTCCGCGCAGGCCCTGTGCGAATTTGTTATAATTTGCGAGATTTTTACTCTATCCATGGACATATAAATACACACCATTATGGAACCCTAGAGATCGTCTTTTAAATCTTTCTATATACTTGTATTCTATAGTTTTCTATTATTTAGATTCTAGATTAGTTTTCTACGTCGCGGAGGAGAGATCGTGATCGAGGATTGACAACCCGAAGATCAAGAGTTCTAAAAAGTAGTTTTTCATGTTATTTTATTTCTTTCTAGTTTTTACTTTTATTATGCGTTGCTAAACGCCTTGAGATTCTAGGGTTTTGTAAGACCTATTTTGATTAATGGATTCATAATTTTACTTCTAAATTTCCTTCCTTTGGTTGTTCAAGATTCATGGTTTTAATTCTCATGTTTTGATAATTGGCCATTATTATTGCATGCTAGTTATGATTTTGATGTCTTATTCGGAATTGTATACATAGTCGACCACACGAATGCATGATATATGTTTCATCTTGAGACCTAGCGGAGATAGGTGAATTGTAGGAGACTATTCTTTGTGTGTTTTTTGTAACTAGTTTAATTATCTTGAGAACTAGCGGATATAGGGATTAAATTAGCCCAATATCATAGATTGCCATATCTGGAAGTATGTGGTTATTTATGCGAACCTTCACATGAATTAGGATTTAAATATGGTAATTAGATGTAATTTTTGAATTTTTTAATTAATTTAGTGTCCATACATTACCCCTGTAATCTTCTCCTTATTATTTATTTATTCTATTATTATTTCGCGAGCCCGTAGGCTATTTTATATTGATTCGATCTCATTTAAATTACTGCTTGCCTAAATAATAATTAAGTCTCTAGAAGAATTAATCAGTGTGTTTTCGTTAAATTAGTCCTTGTGGATATGATACTCGACTGCTCTATTCTACACATATTTTTACGTATAAAATAGTGCGATCAAATTTTGGCGCTGTTGCCGGGGAATGTGTAGATTACTACATCGTTAATTTTATTGATATTTGGTTATTAATTTAGGTTTTTTACTTTTATTTTATTTAATTTGTTTCTTTCCTCTCTTGTTGTGTATGATCATAAGATCCAAGCAGACGGAGATAATCCAACTCAACTTGGAAATTGAAAAAGCACATAAAAAGGAGACGAGTATCGCTATGAGCAAAGATCCGTTGGAAATTTATCTCTTGAATTCCACTGAAATTGACGAACTCAATGGCTCATGTGATGAAGTAGTGGAGTATCTAGCCATGGTCTTAGCTAATGTGGAGCATCCGCGTAGTTCAGTTTCATGTTTGGATATTGATGTGCCGGTTGAGGAAGGTGCTAAGATCGCAGAGAACTCAATATCTGCCCCCACACCAATATCCACTCCGAAAGTCGAGTTGAAGCCGCTGCCCGATCACCTCATGTATGCGCTCTTGGGCAAGAAGGACACTTATCCTGTGATAGTTTAGTTAGACCTCCCTTCTACCGAGCTCAACAAACTATTGAGGTTTCTGAGACAACACAAATCAGTCATAGGGTGTTCTATCTCCGACATCAAAGGAATAAGTGCATCTGTATGCATGCATCGCATTTAACCTTAAGCGTAGCTGCAAAGACATTTAAATCCGGCGAGACAAAAGATAGTACACAATGAGGCTTCTAATTTTCACATCCCTATTATTATTATTATTATTATTATTATTATTATTATGATTGTTATGATTATTATTATGATTATGATTATTATGATTATGATTATTATTATCATCATTATTATTATTAGGGTAAATCATGATAAATACTCTATTATGTAATATATACAAGAAAAATACCCACTTTGTAAATATTATTTGAAAAATACTCAAAATTACTAAATTAACCCTATTCTATCTATCCTAAGTCACTTTTTGTCAGCCGCCTACAACATATTGGAAAAAAAAACCAAAGCTTTGTTAAACAAGCATAGTACAATATATGACATAAATATTCAACAAGCATATGTTTATAACAATGTACGATAAATAAATGTTTAGTGTTGATTTGATTATTTATATTGTTAAATAAATATAGGATGATAATTATGTAAAAATTTAAAAGAAATGGAGGAAAATACGAAAACCCGGTCTGTTTAGGCCCCACCCAAACCGTTCGGGTTTATAAAAATGGATGTCCGAATTTTTGATTTTTACATCCGAATTTTGTATTTTTTTTAAATGATTGATTATTAGATTTAAATATAATTATAATTTCCATATGAAATACCACGTTTGAATTTTTCATAACTCAAGTCCGTATTTTCATTTATTTATTTTTTTTGTGAATTTAATTATTTATTAATTATTAGGTTGAAAAATAATAATAAATTTCGTATGAAATACTAGTGATATATATAGCCCTAATATACATTGCATTTGTGTATTTCATAATTATTTATTTATTTAATTAAATTTGTGTACGATAAAATACATGTTTAGCGTAGATTTAATTATTTATGTTGTTAAATAAATTGTTGGTCCCGAAAGAGCAAGGTCTGATGTATGGAGGGGGGGGGGGAATACACCAAATACAAACTTTTCAGTTTACTTGGTTATTTATTAGAGAGTTCAAGCTATTCTTAAATAAGAGATCGCTCGACAGATGACTAACTAGATTAATCAGTAGATCGATACCAGGTCAGTCCAAACAGATTGCTCTCTAGTGTAGACACTTAGACAATAATAAGAGTGATCTTATTATCCTCTAAGTATTGTGTGTGCGCGGAAATATGGTGGATTTAGTGAGTGCTCTTGTATAGAAAACTTTAAAGATTAACCAGATTGATTAAAGCAAATTGATTAAAGATGCAGACTATATGGTAGTGCAGAGAGTTAGAATAATAAACAACTGAAAGTAAATATGCAGAAAGATAAATGACACAGTTGTTTAACGTGGTTCGGGAAATCCCTACGTCCACGATCTGATCAAAACTAGACCAGATTATCCAATACTAGGATACTCTTCTTCTTTATACTCGTGGAGAACGAGTCACAAGTACCAATCAAAGCTAGAGAGATACTTATGCACGAAGTAAGGGTCGTGTCCCTTTACAACAGATTACCTCTACGTTACCACTAGAAAACTACTAGCTAGCAGGGTGATCTCCTTTCTCTCGATAAGACAGACTTGAATCGAGGTTGGGTTGGTGTGATGTGGAATCACAGGTAGTTTGAAGCTCTTAGTCTGGTTTAGAGATTTGCTTGAGAGTATGTTATCAATGTAGCTCGCGTATCCTTATCTCCAGACCTTGATCTTCAAATATATATAGGCATTGAATTTAAAATTCTAGCCGTTGTCGATTGGCGTGAGATTGATTGTAGATTGCCAATCAATAATATCCATCATATCTGTTCTTGCCTTGTAGAAACGTTGACTCAATCCTCTAAGTATGGAAAGTAGATCACTAACGGTTACTTTCATTCCTTGTATCAATCGTGGATTCTCTTTCCAAACCCTATTGGATGGACTTTAATTTTGACGTGGCAAGAGGATATGATGTGTAGGATGATATCATCTGGTGGTTTGATGACTCTATCGATCTGGTGCTATGCTGTGATCATCGATCTGGTCGGTGATCTGGTTGCTGTCTGTCACAATAAATCGATTTCTTCTTGGCGTGAAATCTTGGCCTTCATCCTATACCATTTATAGAAATGACTTCTATAGGAATAATACCTTTACATGCTAAATCATTTCCTAATCTGTTCTCTATCAGAATTCACTTTATATGTAGTGATCTGTTAACACGTAGAACAGTTTAACTCTAAGTGTGTTTCGAGAGATCATCATCAAAACCAAACTATTTAAGGGTTCCCAATAATTTCCCCCTTTTTGATGATGTCGAAACCACACTTTTACAATTATATCCTAATAACTCTTTAAGAGTGATCTGGTTTGATATCCAGATTGATTTGTTTTCGTTATTAGGTTATAACGATTAATAGCAGTTTGTATATGTTCTGGACAATAAGAAGTTGTCATCAGAAACTCAAGTGAACTTTATAGATAAGAAGCAAAAATATAGTATATCAAAAACAGGAATTACAGATGGTAAAGATGTGAAAGTAAATAGCTATCTGCTTTTCCTCCTCTCTTCCTGTTGCTTCTTCATCTTGGCCCTTGTCTCATAAGATATTAGCTGCACGCTCTCATATACTCCTTCTCTGACTCTTATGTAATCTGGATCCTCAGCATCTATTTTGTAACCTCTGTTCTCAGCGAGCTGGTTTATGAAGTTGAGCAGATAGGTCTTATCTGGAAGCTTAGTGCCGGGAATTTCTGGGCATTCTCTGAATTCCCTCTCTGTGGCAGTGATAGTGACTTGGGCTGCTGCAGCTGCTTCTCTGATAGCTTGCACCAGGTCCTTGGCATCATTCATGTTCAAGTATAGATTGAATGCCTCATTTGGTCTGCCTTGGCAGTAGGCTGGCTCCTTGATGAAATAGCGGCACATGATAAAGCCATATTTGAGTCCCTCCCAACCATTCTTCAACTTCTCTGGGACCCAGCTGGTCTCTCCTTCCTGTGTCTTCTTTGTCTTGATAGGAGCGGAAGAGAACCAACCAGATCCAGACTTTCTCTTCCTCTTTAATGGTTGAGAGTGACTCGATCTGCTTGATGTAGACTTTGATGCCTTCTGAGCTGGGGCAGATGGTGGGCTTGGTCGATCTGGTGCATTCAGTTGCTCAGGTTGAGCTTCTTTCTTTGCTATCATGGCACCAGATTGACCTTTGCCTTTTTCGGCCACTTTCTCCTTCCCTTTCTCCTTTCATTTCTTAGATCCTTCCCCCTTTTCGACATCATCAATGCATATTTTGATGAGTGCCTTAAAGGAGATGATCTCTTCCTTCATATCCTTGATCTCCTTTTCTGAATCTAGCTTTTGTGTGAGCAGTGATATAATGTTCAGGTTAGAATCATCAATCTTCTTCTCCAGTGAGGCTCTGGTTTTGATCAGATCAACTTTGTAGTTTTCTTGGTCTTCCTTAATTATCCCAATTTCATCAAAATATGAATCAATTAAGGTCTTTGTGGGATAGCGCAGTTCGCTCAGCTTCCTTTTTACAAAATTCTTTCCTTCATTTTCAAATTTTCTGAATAGTGCTCTGGTTTTTATATTTGCAGCTTTGATGACTTCACCAGCAATACCATCTGTCTGCTCCTTGACAATGGCATGAACCATGTCCTTCTCTGTCTTCGCAAATTCAGTAACAATTCTGTATGTTTCTTGGACTTTGATTTCCATTGTGGCTAGTGTTTGATCGATCTGTTCTTTCCTCTGCTCAGCAGCAGATCGATCATCATCCATCTTCTTACTCAATTCTTCAAGCTTCAATCTGCACACTCTTCTCAAATCTGAGTCCACTTGGTCAATGTGGGACTTCAGATGATTGTTAAATTCAGTGAGAATGCGAGTGGCCTGGTCTTGGACTGTGGAGAGCGTCCCATACATAAATTTGTCCACCTTGTTGGAAATAAGGTCTTTCACTTGTTCGTTGGATAGGGATTGATGCTGGGTCATCAATATATCCTCCAACTTCATCGTCTCCACAAATTCTTCCATTGATGCTGCGACAGCAGTGGTGTATATATCATCTGTGAGTTTACCACCCACCCTCTGTCCAGCTGGCTCAGTCTCTTCTCGTAGATAATCCACCACTGCAATCTGGATTTTGCTAGATTTGGCTGGTTCCCCCTCAGCCTGTGCAGTGGGTTCCACGGTCTGTGCTGCAGCATCAGCCATATGCTGATCTGGTTCTGACTCTTGTGTTGCTGCACCCGGTTGGTGAGCGTCAGTAGGTTTTGCTTCAACATCACCTTCTTCAACTTCTTCCTCATCAACCACACTTTCGAAAAATTGTAGCATTCCAGCTTTCTCATATATAGATCTCAAATCGATCTTGAACTTTTGAGCTTCGTGCTGAGCTATTGCCAAGATACTTTGCGGGTAAGTTTCTCTCAACTCTGCAATAGAGGAGACTTCAAATATGTTCAGAAATGTTGCTTCTTCTGCCTTGAGAGTGTCAATGGTTCTGATTTTTAGTATGGCATCAAGGACATAGAATTCCTTGTCCTTGATGAGGAGCAGTAGTTTGACTCTCTTGGCTGCATCATAGCTCTCTGGTGTGAGCTGGATGCCTGGAAATGACTTAAGTACTGCTCGATCTGCTTCAGCCTCTATCAGTTTCACCACAGTCTTCGCTGTTTTCTTCTCCATATCCTCATCGGAGGATTCATCTTCTCCTTCATCCTCTTCATCGATCTGCTCCAAAGGTTCAGCAGATGATGGACTGGCAGTGTGAGCGGGTGAGAAATCATTATCTTGACTTGGGTCCATGGAAGAGCCGACCAATATCTCATCATCCTCAACTTCGACCTCCTGTTGAGGAATGGTAGCTTCTTCAACCTAAACTTCCTTCACTGGTTCAGACAATTTTTGTAGTCTCCTTCTCTTGGGCTTAGGCTGTTGGGCAGCTGTGGAGGCGTCTGTATCCACTGAGCTGGCCCTCCTTGTTACCCTCTTGGAAGGAGTTCGTTGGACAGGTTTTTCTTTTGTGACCTTGGATTTAGTGGACTTCTCAGTAGGAACAGATGGTGGAACCCAGATGGGATTGGAGCTTCCCATCTCCATCAATGCGTTGACATAAACGGGGTCAGTCACTCTGGCAATCAAATTAGCAGAGATTCCCATGGACATCTCTATTTGGTGTTGATCCTTTGGAAAACGCAATCTGTCATTGAACTCCACTACTGTATCCCATTTGTGTTGATTAAAGAAAGATTCCAGCATGAAACTGATCTTGGTGGAGTGCCTCAAGCTGCTCCTCCTCACTTCGATCCCAGGGCTTGATCCTTTCACGAATGTGATCATCTTGGCTTCCTTCGCCAAGAGATCAAAGAGTATTCTGCTCCAGTTCATTGGCAGATTCAGAACAACCGCAACTAGTATCTTGAACTTTTCTGGAGTGACCTGGTCGTAGGACCCATTGTGGTTCATGAAGACTCTCTGGACGAATTCGAATACAATCTTGAATTCGGGTGCTAGTAGTGCCCTGTTGAACATCTTGTTCGTATAGTGAATGGGCACTACCATCACAGTCTCTATCACATCTTGTAGTTGTTCTTCAGTGATGTCTCCAAGAGTGAGACCTTCATCCTTCAACTTGTAAACTTCATCGATAATGTTCAGTACATTATATGTGGTGTTGCTTATGGTGTTGCCCATGCTCACTCTGATAGTGGCTTCATTCCCACCTTTCTCTCCTTTCCATGAGAGATAAAAGGCGGCTACTTCCTTGGGCAAAAAGTGGACAGGGTGTGTTGTAATGATGTTGTGAAAACCTACAGCAAAGTCAAAACAATATATATATAAGCACTATCCTTCCATCAATGAGGTATGAGTGCCCAATAGCAGTTTACAGAATATTGAGTTCTAAAATGCAATACAAGTGCACATAAGCATGCAAATAGATAAAACCGATTTTCAATACGAGTTTAATAAATTTTAGAGCATTCAAGATATAGAACAGTTAAAAGGAGAACTTATAGATTGAAACTTTTGCAGCGTTTAACAAGGTCGAAGGCCTTGTCCAGTTTGTGAAAACCAAAAGTGTCAAGAACAGCATAAAGATCTTGGTGAATGTATGGTTTCAAGAAGTTCACTTGCTCAAGAAATTGAGAAGAGTTGAGTGCCATATTGGTAGATAGGTTTTTGAGAATACAAGAGAGGAATTGCAGGGAAGAAATTTTCTAAGTGTTTGAAAAAGAGAGATAGTGTAGGTGATAGTCGAACCGCCTTATCAAAAATATATATAGATAGATAAATGATAAAAAGGAGTAATATATTAATTGATATTCGCTGTTTGAACCACTGCTCTGATACCACTTGTTGGTCCCGAAAGAGTAAGGTTTGGTGTATGGGGGGGGGGGTGGAATACACCAAATACAAACTTTTCAGTTTACTTGGTTATTTATTAGAGAGTTCCAGCTATTCTTAAATAAGAGATCACTCGACATATGACTAACCAGATTAATCAGCAGATCGATACCAGGTCAGTCCAAACAGATTGCTCTCTAGTGTAGACACTTAGACAATAATAAGAGTGATCTTATTATCCTCTAAGTATTGTGTGTGCGCGGAAATATGGTGGATTTAGTGAGTGCTCTTGTATAGAAAACCTTAAAGATTAACCAGATTGATTAAAGCAGATTGATTAAAGATGCAGATTATATGGTAGTGCAAAGAGTTAGAATAATAAACAACTGAAAGTAAATATGCAGAAAGATAAATGACACAGTTGTTTAACGTGGTTCGGGAAATCCCTACGTCCACGATCTGATCAAAACTAGACCAAATTATCCACTACTAGGATACTCTTCTTCTTTATACTCGTGGAGAACGAGTCACAAGTACCAATCAAAGCTAGAGAGATACTTATGCACGAAGTAAGGGTCGTGTCCCTTTACAACAGATTACCTCTACGTTACCACTATAAAACTACTAGCTAGCAGGGTGATCTCCTTTCTTTCGATAAGACAGACTTGAATCGAGGTTGGGTTGGTGTGATGTGGAATCACAGGTAGTTTGAAGCTCTTAGTCTGGTTCAGAGATTTACTTGAGAGTATGTTATCAATGTAGCTCGCGTATCCTTATCTCCAGACCTTGATCTTCAAATATATATAGGCATTGAATTTAAAATTCTAGCCGTTGTTGATTGGCGTGAGATTGATTGTAGATTGCCAATAAATAATATCCATCATATCTGTTCTTGCCTTGTAGAAATGTTGACTCAATCCTCTAAGTATGGAAAGCAGATCACTAACGGTTACTTTCTTTCCTTGTGTCAATCGTGGATTCTCTTTCCAAACCCTATTGGATGGACTTTAATTTTGACGTGGCAAGAGGATATGATGTGTAGGATGATGTCATCTGGTGGTTTGATGACTCTATCGATCTGGTGCTATGCTGTGATCATCGATCTTGTCGGTGATCTGGTTGCTGTCTGTCACAGCAGATCGATTTCTTCTTGGCGTGAAATCTTGGCTTTCATCCTATACCATTTATAGAAATGACTTCTATAGGAATAATACCTTTACATGCTAAGTCATTTCCTAATCTGTTCTCTATCAGAATTTACTTTATATGTAGTGATCTGTTAACACGTAGAACAGTTTAACTCTAAGTGTGTTTAGAGAGATCATCATCAAAACCAAACTATTTAAGGGTTCCCAACATAAATATAGGATGATAATTATGTAAAAAGTTTTAAAAAAATTGAGAAAAATACGAAAACTCGGTCGGTTCGTGTGTGTGACCAAAACCATCCGAATTTATACAATGGACGTCTGGGTTTTGGGTTTTCACGTCCAGGTTTTGTATTTTTTAAAACTATTATTTGGTTTAAATATAATTATAATTTTCATAAAAAATACCACGTTCGGTGTAGGGTGTAGGGTGTCGAGTGCAATCATGATGTCTCGATTGGAACTAATATTATCATTCAAATTCATGTCTCTTTTGTCGATTTATTTTTAATATTTATAATATATTTTTGAATTTTAAAAATTATTAATCAATTTTATTAATTTCAAAATTATATTTATTTAATTTCTTAGTTTTAAAATCATATTTTTACATAATTATTAACAACATTAATAATGTATTACGAAAATTAATAATTAATTACAAAATTAAATCTTAATTTTTTTTGGGATCAATTAAACAATTAATCTTATTTGAGTATATTTACAACATACAATTATAATAAGCATCTAAATTAATTATATTTGCAATAAAAATAAAACAATTAACTAATAATAAATTTTAAATTAAACATAATTTATTATTATTATTATTATAATTGTTATTATTATTATTATTGTTATTTTTATTTTTATTGTTGTTATTATTATTATTATTGTTATTATCGTTATTATTATTTTTATAATAATAATAATTATTATTATTGTTATTATTTTTGTTTCTATTTTTGTATTTTTTTTAGTCTTGAGTTAATAGAGTAATTTTTTATTACATAATTTGAGCGTTTAGATACTATTAATATTTAAGTGAGATGCCGATGATGATTTTTTGATTTTATATTATCTGCTTTCGTAATTTAAGTTCTCCTTAAGCTATTTGTGCAATTTAAGCTTTAAGAGTTGATCTTGATTTTTTTTAAGTTCTTATTCATTTCATTGAGAGCTTGTCATATATGTATTTTTACTTCTAGAACTTGCTTTGGTGTCTTGTTCAAGATTGTTATTGTCACAGCCCAATTTCTTAACCATCTCTTAGTCAAGAAATTAAGCCATGACTTAACTAACTTGGAAACAACTCTAGTAATTTATGTTTGGTTGCAAAGAAACTTGAACTTATTCTCGCGAAAAACAGGGCAGGGCCGACACATCGACTTCGAAAGCTCATAACTTTCTCATACGGACTCCGAATTTAGATCCGAAAGAACCGTTGGAAAGGTATTGAAAAGATCTTTAAAATGACACCAAATTCAGAAAATTCGGACTTATGAAACTCACGAAAAAGTGGGTTCAACGAGCTGCCCTGTTTCTAGCAAAAACAAAGTTTGCACAATTTTTGAATTTGGAGTTTCAACACATCTAAATACCAACTCAAGAAACCAAAAGATAGAGATAAAAAATGATAACTCATAAAGAAAAGTGCTACCATGGATATCAAGGGCTAAACTGATACGAAGGTATCAAACGTTCAAATGACATCAAAACATAGATTTGCAACGGAAGAAATAGTTGAGCTACATGTATGACGACACATAACTCAACTTACAAAATATCCATCATCAAACAACAAGACAATCTATGGTTCACTGACAATTTATATACAAAGATAACCACAGTGTTCAAATCCATCGCCACCTCCAGCTCAACCTGCACGTTAAGAAAACATGCAGGGCGTGAGTACATAAAGCACTCAGTGGACACATGCCAAAACATTTAAAACTTGCTCATAGAGCTAAAATATTGACTTGCCAAATCTTTCTTTTCTGAAAATAATGTAACTGAATATGTATAAAATGTGTCTGTAAACAAATATCTGAAATCTGAAAATATGCAGTATGCAACATGCTATGCTGGCATTCTTTTTCTCTTGCTGTGTCGGTCCCGAAGGCTACCCGCTCACAGCTGCTTATGAAATCTGAAATACCATATCTACGCACTTCTTGTGTTGAGAGGTAGGCCTCCCTCTCAAACACTATGACCGGCCAGTCCGCTCACCGGCTCACGGTCACATATGTGTACACAAACCCTTACCGGCAGCTCGTCCGGCATATGGCCGATATCGTAATTCTCTCGTAGATAGGCAATATGCATCATGCATCATGCACTCAAAAATATAGGCAAGTCAACTTCTTTAAACATAAAAACATATCAAAGTATAAACAAATCTTTAGCTCATGCATAACTTTGGTTAGAAAGCCCACCTGGATGTTCCTTAGAGCTAAGGAACTAATTTACTCATAGCCACCAATTATCCCTGTCTTCTAGATTCTCTTTTCTTTCTGCTCTTATTTCCTTCTTGGTCTCATCTGACCCTTTTTCTATAATGATACAAATCTAATTAGCTTCTCATACTTAAATCTCAATATTGCGTTTCTTTATCTACTAACTAACAATTTCTAATTCTTACATACTTAGCTCTTTAATTCCAACAAATTCACATTATACTTCATATTCTTCCCTCATCTCAATTATGATCTTAGATCACACAAATAACTCCTCTATATACACCTTTGGATCATCCCCTTCTCCAAGCATTTTATAGATCTTAATGATGTGATGATTATATCTTTAATCTCTTGCTTCATTCATGCTTACTACCATCTAAATAACTGTAATACATCATCATCTAAGCAAATCAATATCAACATATATATAAACTATGAAACTTCATTAACCATTAAATTTTGAAAATCCATTTCTAGTGCTTGGAAAATTCCAAATAAATTAATCTAGGTATTATTCATACCATTGAACTCAAATATGATCTCAATTACATAAATAAAATCAAAATCTTATAGAACAATTTAAGTAGAATTTTCGGTCCTTAGTGCTTAGGATAGAAAACTTGATTTTGATCTAATTTCTTATTCTAATCATGTTTATTGACATCTAATAGCACTTATCTATGCTCAAAACAATCAAATTCTACATAATCAAATTAGGGTTCATGGGAAAGAATTAGGACAAATCCAATTATTCCTCATCTTATGCAATTCTTTCCAAAACATCACTTAATTCATGATATTCTATCCATTTCATACACCATACTTGAGGATTAACATCATATCTTATAAATTATAGATATCATGGATAATAACATAAACTTTCTTAAATTTCTACAAACTAAAGATGTAAAGAGAAGGATTAATTACCTTAAAGATGATTATTTCTTGAAAACTAGATCAAAACCTAGCTTAGAACTTGAATTATGGAAGGAGAAATTTTTTTGGCTATGGTGGGAGAGGGGGTGCACGACCATGGGAGGAAGAATAAGGTTGATGGTGATGATAATATGATATATATATCTTATTTCTTATAGATTAAGTAATTATATTTTATTAATTAAATAATTAAATACATAATTCTACATCACTCTAGGGGGTTCTAGAACCTTCTAGAACCTCCATTTTTGGATTCCAAGATATTAATACTGGATTACTCATCTCGACACAAGGAATTCACTGGTTCAGACTGTTCGTGATTCCGAGTTCGTATGAATAACTTATTCGAGTTTTAAATTACCGAATGAATTTAATTAAATAAATTCCTTCTCAAAACAATATTTTCTAACAAAATCCTTATAATAATCTCTTCTATATACCTTAGAAAATCGGGCAAAATTTATAGATATTGCTACGGCTGTCGAATTCCCAAATTGAATTCTTGCCGAAAACTAATTAAATTATTACCGAAATTACGATAATAAATTTTTATTCTTTCTTTTGTCTGTTTTCAAGCTTAATGGAATTTCTAATTCCATTTTTCTATATTATCTAATAGATAAAAATTTTCTCTTCTGAGGGGTATGCTTCGTCTGAATTTATTCTATCTTAACCCCTCTCTTTAATCTCTAGTATGGAATTAATAACTTCCAATTTCTTTCTTTACGAAATATTCGTAATTCTTTCTTCTAAATCGTATAATAGATTCTTCAAACTCTTCTTAATCTCATAAAAATATTCTCTTAAGGATGCATAGCCTTAATTAAGGTTTAATTACATTTTAGTTATGGCTACAGTATTTCGGGGTATTACAGTTATGATGTGCAAAGAACTAGGATATGATTTTAGGCCATTTTTTTAGCCACATCTTATCTAAACACTGACCCTACCTATAATTTCATTTGAACCCATTTTGAGCCTTATAGCCATTTTTTACTAGTCAGATGATAGGGGTGATGGAGGTTAAGCGAACCTTGGATTGCACGATTAGTTTTTCGATTTGGGTATTTGATGAGTGGGAAAGAAAACTCCATGAAAAACGTGTCTAATTCTCATATGCTCGTATTTGAGTATCGTATTAAATGCAAGAAAATAAAGGGAAAAAATATTGAAAATGCATTTGAAAAGAAATAAAAAAGATAAATCAATTTTTCAATAAGAGAGCATAAGAGAATGTACCAAGATTTGAGTTGTATACTGGAGGAGTAGAAAATATTTGATGTAGAGCATAAATTGATACATGGACGAGTTGAAGAAGAAATAAGGTGGTTGATTAAAATTCAAGTCACTTGGCCAAATTTTCCCCACATTAACCAATGTCCCTACATTACAAGCCAAATAAAAGTCCTAATTGATCATTGTTCAAGCACATGTAAAATCGGTGGCAAAATTAGACGATTTGAAGGCCTATAGTAAGTGAGTTGCATTGTATTGACTTATTGAGTGTTGTCCTATTATACACTTGAGTGATGAGCGATACACTTCCTATGAGGTTCTATTGTTTAATTTTCGAGATTAACTTTTATGCTTGAGGTGTATGAATTTTCTATAGGTATCGATGAACTTAAGTATAGGCTCATTCGTGTTTATCTTCTAAATTTCCTTCATATGCTTGTTTATGATTCATAGTTTTAATTCTCATGTTTATTGATACTTGACCATTATTATTGCATGCTAGTTATGATTTTGATGTCTTATCCGAAATTGAATTCATAGTCGACCACACGAATGCATGATACAAGTTTCATCTTGAGACCTAGCGAAGATAGGTGAACAGTAGGAGACTATTCTTTGTGTGCCTTTTGTAACTAGTTTAATTCTCTTGAGACCTAGCAGAGATAAGGTTTAAATTAGCCCAATAACATTGACTGCCCTATCCGGGAGTATGTTGTTATTTATGCGAACATTCACATGCATTAGGATTAAAATATGGTAATTAGATGTAATTGTTGAATTCGTAATTGATTTAGTGTCCATACATTACCCTTAGAATCTTATCATTATTATTTCTTTATTCTATTGTTGTTTCGCGAGCCCGTAGGCTATTTTATATTGATTCAATCTCATTCAAATTACTGATTGCCTAAATAATAATTGAGTCTATAGGAGAATTAATCAGTGTGCTCGTTAAATTAGTTTTTGTGGATACAATACTCGACTGCTCTATTCTACACCTATTTTTGCGTATAAAATAGTGCGATGAAATTTTGCTGCAGAGGCCTCCTTCCTTACTCGTTTTTCCTCTCTACCATCTACTCGGTGAAAGATCTCCTGAGAGGGGGTAGCGTTTCTCTTTGCTTACCCTGCCTTCACAGCCTGTGGGTAGCATTTTCAAGACACATCCTGGTCTTCCATCTCTTGCCCGACCATGTTTCCTAATAAGAACTTCATCTTCATATGGTAAGTGGACACCACCGCTTGAAAAGTGTTCAAAGCCATTCTGCCCAATATTGCATTGTACGCTAATGGTGTGTCCATGATCAGAAAGGTTAATGGTCTGGCCATTCTGACTTCTTCCTCCCCCAAAGATGTCATAAGGGTGGCAGAGACTAATGGCGTGACCATTTCTCCTACGAATCCGTGCAGGGCCGTAGCAACGGGAATGAGTTATGCTCCCGTTATGCTTCGATGTTGTAACAGACTTGTTTTTGATTTCAATTTTAATGTAAATAAATGTTTCCATGATTGGTTTTTTATTTATTTATCTTTGAGCATTTAACTACAAACAAGTCCTCTTCTACAATTAAAGACTGTGTGGTGGATCCATGATAATAAAAGGTAACACAGCCAGTTTCTTTGTAGAACAAGGTACACAAACTGTTCAACCTAAAACGTATCTCAATTCCTCACCATAAAACGAGTGTTGTAATACATGCCAAGTTGACCCTAATGTCGAATCTCACGGAAGACTATGCAGGGCTATTGATTACTAGTACTAAAATACAAATAAGTAAATCCTAAACATTCTATAACGATTTCGATGTGTTCAATAACAAATTAAAGATCAAAAGCAACTAAATACGAATTCCAAAGGATTGAAGTCTAGGATTGGTTACTCTAGCTCCTATTTAATATTAAATTGACTATGCGTTCATACTTGGTTTGGAACACGAGAGGTTGCTTAGCAAAGTACTTTCATTTTTATATACTAAGCCGTGATATTCACTTTCGTATGAATCTCACACCTCCAGTAATTACTTAACCTTGCACAAACTCTTATTCAACGTTTCCGATTAAAGAATAATGTTGATTAACCCCGTTTCCACATGTAAAAGCAATTCATCAATCTACTTAAACATATATACATGAATTCAATGGTGATCAAGCACTAAATTCCGATCAAAATAAGTTAATCAACGAGCATGGATCAATCAAACATCAAATAAGAGCATTAACATCCAATCCTAGTGAGAATCTAGCCAAACATGATATACATGGTAGAATTGCAAAACGAAACCATCAAAAGAAAACTTACTAAGTGAAATGTAAGAATCTCAAGTCGGAATCCACTTCAAACCATTGTAGAAATGCACAACGACAAATGCTCCGCACTTAGCTCCAATATCTCCTCATTCCACCATCCTAAATTAAAACACGAAAAGCACACGACCGGCGTAAAAACGAACAAGAAAAAGAACGGAAATGACAAACCTAAAGACTAGACACGATAAAACGAAGATCTAAAAACATAACAAAAACATACTAAACAACTCCCCCACACTTAATCATTTGCTTGTGTTTAGTATGTTTTTGGCTATATTTTAGTGTGTCGTTTTGTCGTGTTTTGTATGTTTGTCTTTTGTTTCGTGTCATTTTATATTTCGTTTTATGCCGTTTCGTTTGTTTTATGATTTGGATGTAGGAGGTGTGTTGGTCCCGAAAGAGCAAGGTTTGGTGTATGGGGGGGGGGAATACATCAAATACAAACTTATCCGTTTACTTGACTAATTTAATAAGAGAGATTTAAGCTTTCTGTATTACAGATTGCTCAAAGTGTCAGACCAGGTCGACTATCTAATCGATCTTGTTCTGTCCAAGCAGAATCTCTCAAATGAGTAACACAAAGCAGATAGTAAGAGTAATCTTATTCTCCAACAGTGTATTGTGTGCGAAATAATGGTGGACTTAGTCGGTGCTCTTTGTTTAGAAAATCTTTTGAAAACTTAACCGAATATTTAGGAGATTGATTAAGAATGCAGTTTGAATGAATATGACAGATAGTGAATAAAACAACTGGAATATAAATGCAGAAAGTAAATAACGCATTTATTTTATGTGGTTCAGGAAACCCCCTACGTCCACGGTCTAATCCAAACTGGATTAGTTATCCACTACTAGGATACTCTTCTTATTTATACTCGCTGAGAACGAGCCACAAGTTTCAAACACAACTTGGTTGAAACTTATGCACGAATAAGGATCGTGTCCCTTTACAACTTATAGAAAAACTACTGTAAACAGGATCTCTTCACGTTAATCCACTAGAAAACTACTAGCTAGCAAAGGTCTCCTTCTTTCTCTCTCGATAAGACAGACTTGAATCGAGGGATGATTACGATTACGAACGCTTCGGAACACGAACAGGTTGAAATCTTCTCTCAGTAAATGTTTCGATTAGTTGAGATGATTTCTGGGC
Organism: Leonotis leonurus; assembly: GCA_026898415.1. NCBI lineage: Eukaryota > Viridiplantae > Streptophyta > Magnoliopsida > Lamiales > Lamiaceae > Leonotis > Leonotis leonurus. The sequence goes on from JAPKLX010000323.1 coordinate 149,940, forward strand.
AGAGTAGCTTGAAATGATAAATGATCTTATTCGCGTGTGTATACTGCCAGTCTCTGTTCCGAGCTTTTATAGGTGTAGAATTTTGAATATTATAACCGTTGAGTTTGATTGGTTTGGAGTAAATGTGATTTTACCAATCAAGGAAAGTGAATCCTTAGATTATCTCCTCTTGCCTTCTAATGAGGTTGACAGAATCTTCCAAGTATGGTAAGCAGATCGTTTGACAGATAGCTTTCCTTTTTCTGGTCTTCATTGATTCTCTTCCTTTTGTGGTACGAAGGGCTTAGTTAGACTTTTGGGATTCATAGACATTTTATCTGATTTCAGCATTTGAGTGTTGATCTGGTTGAACTTTCTGGTTGAGAGTTTCTTGGTTCAACTTTCTGTCTGAGTTGATTTGCTTCAACTTTCTGGTTGAGTTGCTGTGCTTCAGCTTTCTGGTTGAGTTGACGTGCTTCAACTTTCTGGTTGAGTTGACGTGCTTCAACTTTCTGGTTGAGTTGATGTGCTTCAACTTTCTGGTTGAGTCTTTCTTTATCACTCTGATCCTTCTGAATGATAAGGTTCCTGTCACATATAAACCAGATAAAAGTAATACAGAACATGAATAATCCTAAGTGTGTTTTCGAGAGAATATCATCAAAACTTAAAATAATTCTATTCCACAAATCCAGGAGTCAACAACCAACTGAAGTAGTTCCACAATTCTAGGCTGATATGCGGATGACAACAACTGAACTGCGAGAATTATGGAGACATGGGCCAAACAGTTGCTATATTCGTGGATCCAAGCCCATGTAGTCTATCTATAAATACTAGAGTCATTCATTCAGTAGATGGACATCCTTTTGCAGATTAATTTTGTAGTTTTAATTTTGTATGTTTCTTAGCACGTAAGAACATACATTTAGTATTTTAGTAATAGTGTTGTGGTTATTGTTGTGCTCAACATTGTAATTGTCACGACCCACCTTCACTAATCGTAATAACGATGGGTATAATCG
>JAPKLX010000323.1:170943-232331 GCA_026898415.1 Leonotis leonurus
TCATATCGAATTAAAACCAATTATGCAACGCAATAATTAATTGGATTTATCTTTTGAATAATCTTATTAATTCAAAACTAACTTACGTAATATCTATCATTATTCCTATAATTATAATGTGCACGAATAATAGCTACAAATATCGATAAGGTAATCGATATTTGGAACTTTTACAACGAAATTTTCTTATCATGATTTTCAGTACATGGTAATTACTAGTAAAATAGCGGGATATTACAGTAATAGCTCAACACTTGTTTTGATTATTCTTTTTGGCCGTAAGGCTTCCGTGTAGGTTATTGATTTATATAACCTACGCAAAAATATCTCGTGTCTTCTACTTTAGCTTCCGTAAGTGGTTGATACACTTTCAAGTGGTATCAGAGCCATCACTCGACACACTGAGTGTGGTCCTGACGGTATCACCTACTCTAGTAGCTCAATGGATCCGAACAATATTGACATGTTTTGTCCACCAATTCAAGATGTGTCACACGACATTACCATAACATTTCAAGCCACATTGGATAGATCCTTTTCTGATGATGAAGATGTTGATAAAGATGATGACAAATCATTTGAGAACACAACACTTAACGTAACAGTTCAGAAGACAACAGTGGAGGACAATCCTGACATCATCGAATTTGAACCAATCTCAGATAGGTATGATCTTAACTACTATTCTAAATTGTTTTGCTTGAATGCCTCTGTTGGTGATGCAGGAAGTGTTGAGGACGACATAGACTCTACATATGGTGAAGAATGTGATGACAATGCTTTCACTATAATACAAGGATTAAAAAGGTTGTATGATGAGCTGTTGGGAAAATGGAAACAACAAGCACGAGATCTGGTGACCTCAACAGCTGAGATAACACGACTCAAGGAAGCACAAGCCAAATAGGAGGTGTTAATCACACAACGCGATATAGAGCTCACCAAGGTGAAATCCCAACTTGAAGAAGCTCAACTGACCATCCGCAAGTGGAATACTGAGACTTATTCGCTTCAAGAGATCATGGACAGCGCAAACCCAAGAAAAAGGGGCCTTGGATAAGCTGCACCAACTGTGTTCTGTCATGGGTCCACATCAACAGCAGAAACATCCAATACAAAAGTAGATGTTGTGCTCAAAGACCCACCAACACAGACAAAGCAAAGCACCTCTCAAGCAGGAAAAGGTAAGAAAGGTAAGAAAAAGAGTAAGAGACGTAGAAGGAAATATGTGTGTCATTACTGTCCAAACCAGGCCACATAAAGCCTTCTTGTTATCAAAAGAAAAGGGATGACAAGTCATATTCTGTGCTGCCACAGCAACCCAAAATGATATGGGTAAAGAAATCTGATCTAACATGTAATGTTGTGTACACAACATTAAAAACTAACATTTCAGGTTCTTGGTACTTTAACAGCGGATGTTCACATCACATGACAGGTAACAAAACATTTCTTTCCAACTATGAGACTTATGATGGAGGAAATATTTCCTTCGGTGGAGGTTCAAAAGGTAAAATCATAGGGAGAGGTACACTTAATGTTCCTGGTTTGCCTGCTTTAACAAATGTGTATCATGTGCAAGGGCTTATGGCAAACTTAATCAGCATAAGTCAATTATGTGATGGTAACATTCTTGTGAAATTCACTAAAGATGCATGTGAAGTATACAATAACAGAAACTTGTGTATCATGACAGGTCAAAGGTCGTCAGACAATTGTTATATGACTGATAACCTAAAATGCAACAAGGCTCAAGTTGATGATGTTATACTCTGGCACAAACGATTAGGCCATACTAACTTTCGAAACCTTGGCAGGTTGGTCAAAATGGATGCAGTACGAGGTCTACCAAATCTTGGAAAGACTGACCAAATTGTATGTGGAGACTGTCAGAGAGGAAAACAATTGCATGCATCACACCCTGCTCTACAGCACCGTGAGCAACACTTTGGAACCAACCGATGCTTTGAACTTCTGCATATGGATCTGGTAGGACCCATGAAAGTGGAAAGTATTGGTGGCAAAAGGTATGTATTAGTTGTGGTAGACGATTTCTCCCGATTCACATGGACCTATTTTTTACGTAAAAAATCTGAAATATTTGAGATGTTTAGAAATATGTTTGCTCGCGTTGCTAATGTATTTGATGCTAGAATATCTCGTATAAGATCTGATCATGGCCGTGAGTTTGAAAATTCACAATTTACAAGTTTCTGCAATGAAAAGGGAGTATGTCAGGAGTTTGCAGCACCAAAAACTCCACAGCAGAATGGAGTGGTCAAACGCAAGAATAAGACCTTGATTGAGATGGCAAGGATTATGATGAGCTCAAAACAAATGGCGAAACGTTTTTGGGCTGAGGCAGTAAACACCGCATGTTACATCAACAATCGAGTCAACATTCGACCAGGCTCATTCAAAACACCGTATAAACTGCTTAAGGGAAGAAAACCTAACCTAAAACATTTTCGTGTTTTCAGGTGTGTGTGTTTTATTCTAAATGATCGTGAGTATCTAACAAAGTTTGATGACAAGAGCGACAAAGGAGTATTTGTTGGGTACTCAACAAACAGCGAAGCTTATAGGGTATTTAACCTTCGCATCAAAACGATACAAGAATCTGTTAATGTTGTCATTGATGACGCAGGTGTTGAGAACAAAGAGGTGGAAGTAGAAGATGACATATATCAATGGGGAGTTATTCTACCTCCTGTTGGGATGCAACCTGCTCCACCTAACACAACAACCGACAGTGATGTGGAAAACAATGTTACACAACAGGAACCAGAAGAAGAACAAGATGAGGTTCAAGAGGTCACTCACCGCAGAGAACCTCCAAGAAGAGTTAGAGAAAACCATCCATTGTCTCAAGTCATAGGAAATGTTGAGGATGGTGTTCAGACAAGACGCAAACAACCAATTAACTATCGAGAAATGGCGTGCTTGTACTCTGTGTGCTCTACAATTGATGGCATAACATGCTTCGTCTCTAAGTTTGAACCAAAAAATGTCAAGGAAGCATTGACTGATGAGTTCTGGATAAATGCTATGCATGAAGAACTAAACCAGTTTGTACGTAGTGATGTTTGGTACCTTGTTCCCAGACCATCCAACAAAAATGTTATCGGCACAAAGTGGATTTTCAAGAATAAATCTGATGAGAAGGGAACGATTGTACGAAACAAAGCAGGATTGGTGGCTCAAAGGTATACTCAAGTCGAAGGGGTGGATTTTGACGACACGTTTGCCCCAGATGCAAGAATTGAATCCATTCGGTTGTTGCTTGTTGTTGCATGTCATCTCAACATCAGTCTATATCAGATGGATGTGAAGGCAGCATTTCTGAACGGTAAACTTAAGGAGGAACTCTATGTTGAACAACCAAAAGGATTTGAGGATCGTCACAAGCCCGATCACATCTTTCGACTAAAGAAAGCTTTGTATGGGCTACAAAAAGCACCACGTGCTTGGTATGGACATCTCACAAATTTTCTTCTCAAATACGGATTTGTGAGAGGTGGTGCGGACCGAACATTATTTATCAAAAGGGAAGATCAACACATCCTTATAACTCAAATCTATGTTGGTGATATGATTGTCGGTTCCGCATCACGTAACATGCTCAATGATTTTTTAGGTGCAATGTCTACGAAGTTCGAGATGAGCATGGTAGGAGAACTCACTCACTTCCTTGGACTTCAAGTTAAACAAGGAGAAGACGGCATCTTTATCTCTCAAAGCAAGTATGCCAAAAAGATGATAAAACGCTTTAATCTTGAAGGAGAAAAGCACATGAAAACCCCCATGGGCTCTACAAAAAAGTTGACTAAAGATGATGCTGGAGAGGATGTTGACCAACCACTCTACAGATCAATGATAGGGAGTCTACTGTACCTAACATCTACTCGTCCAGATCTGATGTTTAGTGTATGTGTATGTGCCAGGTATCAAGCTAAACCCAAGGTATCTCATATTAAAGCTGTTAAAAGAATCATCAGGTATTTTGCTGGAACATTAGATTTATGAATCTTCTTTTCTTAAAATATGAATATGAGCTTGATAGGGTTTAGTGATTCTGATTGGGCTGGAGATGTGGATGATAGGAAGAGTACGAGTGGAGGTTGCTTTTATCTAGGTAACAACATTGTGTCATGGCATAGCCGTAAGCAAAACTGTGTTTCTTTATCCACTGCTGAGTCCGAATATGTTGTAGCAGACAGCTGTTGCACACAACTGTTGTGGCTCAAACAAATGCTTAGTGATTATGGCCTAGAAAACAATGACCTAGTTGTGTACTGTGACAATATGAGTGCTATAAATATTTCCAAAAATCATGTTCAACACTCAAGGACAAAGCATATTGACATAAGACACCATTTCATTAGAGATTTAGTGGAACAAGAGGTGATCAAGTTTGATTATGTGAAAACGGAAAACCAAGTTGCTGACATTTTTACAAAGCCTTTGGATCATGAGAGGTTCGTATATTTACGAAAGTCTCTTGGTCTGTGTTTTTATCACTAAATGTGTGTTTTATGCTACACCCATCTCATTGCTATTTATACCGAAGGGTGTAGCTTGTTGTGTTGTTTAACTTGCTGGTATAACATCTTAGCTAACATGTTCTCTGTATAGACCCCTGGTATTCTTCTATATATGTTTTAAGTAACTGTGTGGTAAACAATCCAAGTAGTTTGGGGGGCACGGCGTTCGCTGCGACGATGCTATCTTACCAAATGATTGCAACTGCGACTGCTTTCAAGGGGGAAAGGTTAGGGGCATGGCGTTCGCTGCGACGATGCACTCTACACTAACTTACCCTTGGATTCTTGTAGTTCTGCACACATTTTATGTCTATAAACCGGGTGGATGTTGCAGCGATGTTGGCACAACAGAGCAAGTTAGACTGGTTTCTCCAAATGTTGACTTTCTAAAATGTTACTACAACATCTCCATCAGCAACTTGTGTTTGATGTACCGCATGATCTCGCATCCCTTAAAAACCACTTATTCTTTCTTGATAGTGGGTTATAACTGTCAAGTAGCATGTTCTTGATTGTGTCAGGGAGGACGTGAAACGACATACTTTCCATATGTTTGAAATGTCGCCAGTCTGTTTCCATACCCTCATCATGATTTTTTGCCACAGTTGTCACTCACCACGAAACCATAGAAAAACCGCCTCTCCCTTTGAAAGCTCTTGCTGCCCTAACACCGATTCTTCAAGCGTGCCTATCTTCCCAAAAAGGGGGAGAACAATATTGTTTTGCAGCACTAACCCTTTATTGTTGGAATGACATGGATGTTGCTGCGTGTGATGTGCTCGTATCTATGTTGTTGCTGTTGTCTCTATCTATGTTATCTATGTTGTTGCTGCTGTCTCTATCTATGTTGTTGTTGTCTCTATCTATATTGTTGCTGTTCTTGAAGTTGTTTTACAGGCATGAACATAGGGGGAGCACTCTCGTGAAGCTATAAGAAAGGTTTTGTGAAGAAGGCACAAAAACAGGTGGAGTTTGTTAGGTTTTTTAAGTCTTGATGTTATTTGAAGTGTTGACCTAACATTTGTGTTTTTGTGTTCTTCACATGAATGCTGACTGGGACTCCAGCTCAGCATGACGTGGAATGGTGACATAGCACCCAGCTCAGCAGCCACATGGAGTGCTGACTCGGCAGCATTGAAATAACACACGTAGGCTGGAGTAGAGACCAAGTCTTGAGCCATGCAGTTGAGATATTCATGTTAGTGGAATTCTGTTCCACAAATCCAGGAGTCAACAATCAACTGAAGACCAAGTCTTGTGCTATGCAGTTGAGATATTCATGCTAGTGGAATTATGTTCCAAAAATCCAGGAGTCAACAACCAACTGAAGTAGTTCCACAATTCCAGGCTGATATGCGGATGACAACAACTGAACTGCGAGAATTGTGGAGACATGGGCCAAACAATTGCTATATTCGTGGATCCAAGCCCATGTAGTCTATCTATAAATACTAGAGTCATTTATTCAGTAGATGGACATCCTTTTGCAGATTAATTTCGTAGTTTTAATTCTGTATGTTTCTTAGCACGTAAGAACATACATTTAGTATTTTAGTAATAATGTTGTGGTTATTGTTGTGCTCAACATTGTAATAGCTCAACACTTGTTTTGATTATTCTTTTTGGCCGTAAGGCTTCCGTGTAGGTTATTGATTTATATAATCTACGCAAAAATATCTCGTGTCTTCTACTTTAGCTTCCGCAAATCTTTACTTAGAGTGGTTGATACACTTTCAATGTCGAAACCACACTTAACATGATAATCAAATTAACATATAGCATGTTCTGGTGTGGTTAGCAGATTGTTATATGAGTTTGTATAACAATCAAGAACATAAATATAACTTTCTGGGCAAAGAGATTTTGTCTTCAGAAAAACCACATATATAAATATGAGAGAGATGAGTACAGTTGGTAATCAGAAAGACAAAAGTTAAGGTTCATCAGAAACAGACAAGGCAAGAATAATTATGAAAACCATCTGGAAGCTCCGCCTTTCTTCATCTTCTCTCTTTGTGCATCAGAAACCAGCTGAATGCTCTCGTAAATTCCATCTCTCATCCTGGCGTAATTTGGATCGTGGTTGTCGATCTTATATCCTTTGATTTTGGCCAGTTGATTGATGTAATTCAAAATGTAGGTCTTGTCTGGAATATTGCTGCCTAGAATTGTTGGGCACACCATATATTCTTTTTCTGGAGCCTTGAGCTGGATTTTGGCATCAGATGCAGCTGTTCTGATCCTCTGTATGAGGCTCTGGTCACTGAAGTTTTTCAGGTATCGGATGAAGTCTTCATCTGGAGTTGATTCTGAGTATGTCGGTTCCTTCAGAAAGTATCTGTTCAAGATAAATCCTTGCTTGACCTTCTCCTAGTCATTTTGATCACCTTCTGGAACCCATGCATCAATGGGTGTCTGTTTCTTTAAGGACAGATTCCATGAGAAGGGTTTCTTCTTTCTTTTCTTCGATTGGGTAGTTGATTGAGAGGACTGCTGTTGTGAGCGTTCTGCAGATGATGGCGAGGAGAAGGGTGTTTGGAAGGATTTCTCCTTGGCTTCCTGAGCAGCAATTTTCTTCTCCCTTTCTGCTTGTTCCTTGTAGAACTGAGCTCTGAACATGGGATCACAGGCTTGCTCCATGCTCACCCCAAACAACAGCAATTCAGCTATCTGATCACCCTCATCAATTGGTTTCTTGCCTCTGTCACTGGGGGTCCGTTGCATATCAGAAGCCTGTTCTGTTTGAGCTTGTTCTGTTCCAAGGAGGGTAGGGTCTGGTCTTGGGGGTGTGGTAGGCCTTTCTCTTATTGATTTTCTCATTTCAGTCACAGGAGTTTCTGCTTCTTCCCTTTCCTCTTCTGTTTGCAAAATCTTTCCTTTACGCACGCTCTTGCTGCCTTTGCCTCCCGAGATTTCCCCCTTTTCGACATCATCAAAGAGGGTCTTTATGAGTGTGCGAAGTGAGGTAATCTCCTCTGTCATCTTCTCCATTTTCTCTTCAGCATCCGCTTTGAACCCAAGCAATAAATTGACTGTCTGGTCGGAGGCATCTAGTTTCTGCTCGAGTCTGCTATTCATTGTGGACAGTGTTTTGTCATATGTTTCTTGGAGCTCTTCAACAGCAGATATGCGGGTGGTTTGGTGCTTGAATTCTTCTGGATTCGGATATAGCAGGTCATTTAAAACATCTGTCTGATGTTGCTTCATTAGTTCCACAAATTTTTCTTTTTCAAAAATGGCCAATTGAGAGTGAATGGATAGAGCAACGTCTTCCTTTAGTTCTGCAGAGAGTTGTGCAATCTTCTGTCCAACTGCAGTATCGATGGTTTCTTGCTGTTTGGCCAGAAGATCAGCTACCAAGGTGGTTGCCTTCTGTGCTTGCTTTTCTACTCTTTCCAGTTGAAGAGTGAGTTTTGTTTGTTCGGCTTCGTTGGCTTGTCTATCATCATCAATCTTTTTGTCAAGTTCCTTCTGGATTGTTCTGAGCTTTCTTCTGATGTCACGATCCATATCGTTGACGTAGTCTTTTTGGTGCTGGTTGAAGTCAGAGAGTATCTGGGTGGCTTTCTCTTGTAGAGTATTGAGGGTATCTGTCAGACAATCTTCGACTCTAAGTGTAATAAGGTTGTCGAGTTGAAAATTGTTGAATGGTCTGGTTTCTCTCTCCAACAGCTCCTCCATCTTGTAGAAATTGATGTTCTTTTTAAGCTTCTGTGCAACTCCAGGTGTGTACAGCTTATCGCTTGGCTCACCATCAATGGTCTGTCCCACCGGAACATCATCCACTGGGTCAAGGTTGATGATTGGAACTTTCTTTGTAGGCTTTTTGGGTTGTTCTGCTCCTTGTTCTGGTGGTTGTTGTTGTTGTTCTGTTTGAGCAGGTTCAGTCATCGAGACATCTTGTTCGGCTGTTTCTTTTGGTACGCTAAAAAAGAAATCAATTTTACTCGTGTAAAATGATTTCAGATCAATCTTCAAAAGTCCTGCCTCATGCTTCATGAGCGCAAGAATGAGTTGAGGGTATTCTTGTCAGACTTCTTTGACTGTGGTGGCTTGAAGTAGGCTGAGCAGAGTTGCTTCTTCCTTCTTTAATTCTTCAATGGTTCTAGTCTGGAGCAGCGCATCGAATATATAGTACTCGCTGTCCTTGACCAGCAAGTAGAATTTCACGCGCTTGGTTGCTCCCAGACTTTCTGGAAGAAGGTGAATACTAGGGAACTCTTGCAGCACAGAGTGTTGTGCTTCATTTTCCAGTAAGTTGATAACGCCTTCTGCTTGGCGTTTCTTCTCTTCCTCCTCATCTACAGATTCTGCCTCTTCGTCATCCTCACTTATTCTTTCCATTTTGTTCGGTGAGGGTGTGGGTGTTCTGGCTGGAGAAAAGTCTTTCTCCTGGTTGGGGTTGTAACTCGATTCTGGTTCCACAAATGTTGTTTCAGTTTGTGGAGCCTCTGTTGGTACTGTTTCAGCCTGTGTCACCTCCTCTCCTTATTCTGTTGTGATGTGTTCTGGTTGTTCAGAGTGTTCTGCTGCTGCTTTGGGTGGTGGTGAGGACTCAACTTTCTGCAATCTACGCCTCTTTTGTTTAGGCTGAGAGGCGGAAGTTTCTGTTTCAACAGAACTTCCTCTTTTGACAGTTGGTCTCCGTGCTGCCTTCTCTTTCACCACCTTTTCTTTGTTTGTCTTGTTTTTCGGTTTGTCAGCACCTTTGGTAGGTGGAATCCATGTAGGATTAGAGCTTCCCATCTCAAGTAGTACGACATGATGTACTTCATCTGTAGTCTTGTTGAAGAGTGCTGGATTCAATCCCATGGACATCTCTAGTTGATGTTGATCCTTGGGTATGGTGAGACTTGTGTCGAACTCTACAGCATTCTCCCAAACCTGCTGCCTGAAGAATCGTTCTACCATTAGACTGATTTTGGTGGAGTGGCGCAAATTCCTCCTTACTTCTACTGAAGTCCCTTTGCCTCTGCTATCCTTGGTGTAGTTTACCAACTTGGCTTCCTTAGCCATCAAATAAAAAAGAATGCGGCTCCAGTTGACTCTAAGATTGAGTACAACTGTTGTGAGAATCCTGAATTTCTCCGGCGTCACCTGGTCATAAGAACCACTGTGGTTAAGAAAAATTTTCTGAACCAGTTCAAACAATAGTTTGAACCTAAGTTGGAGAAGAGATCGTTGGAACATCCTCCCAGTGTATGAGATGGGTATCACCATCACCATTTCCACCACTGTTTGGAGTTGTTCAGAGGTGATCTCATCCAACATCAGTCCCTCATCCTTCAACCGGTATGCCTGGTTGATCATTGAAATGACGTTGTAAGTTGTTTTGCTGGTTGTGTCCCCTATGGGCATCAATACATTTGCTTCATTTCCATTCTTGTCACATTTGCCAAAAACATGTTGGGATGCGAAGTGACAATGTTGCAGAATCCTAACAAATGTATACAGGGAGCATATATGTATATTCATCAGTTTATATGTTATTGACAAGTATGAATATCCACACACATAAACAGTTAATACACACTATAAAGCATTTTTCCACAAGTAAAGTGAGGCAATAGACAATTACGCGTAGCAAGTTGCAGATATATGAAAGATTAATGAACTTAAAACCTTTGCAGCGTGTAACCATGGCAAAAATTTCTTCGAGTTTGCGAAACCCGTGAGTATCAAAGACTGCATAGGGTTCAGGGGATAGAAACTTCTGAACCTCGGCCACATGTTGAAGAAACAAGGAAGTTTGAGGTGCCATGATCAAACACAAGATGTTTTGAGAGAGTTTGCAGAGAAATCGAGTTTTGGAAATTCTTAAGTGCTTAGAGAAAGTAGTGCTCAGTGCGATGTAAGTGAAGGTGAATAGTCCAGTGAAGAATATCACATATATATAACAAAATGATCAACGGCACAGATGAAAGGGATAAAATTGAAGGGTTGGATGAGTTTCTCCCTTTTTGGTTTTCCCGCTTCAGTCTTTTGTTTTTCCGCCTTTCGTTGCGTGTGATATACGCGCTAGATCCTAGGGTTGTAGGCGAGCTTGTGCGTATCTTACTATCCACTGCAACTTTCCTTTTTCCCTTTTCTTGCAGAGATTTTATCGATCACAGTTCCCAAAGGTGTGCTAATCATCACAAATATAGAAGATTTACCAAATCTAGATTAGAAAAATAGCTTTGCAGACTGTATTCTCGGAGATTGATTATGGAAAGTGACGTCTTTTATCTAGGACGCTTCAATTTCCTCAAAAAGTTCCCCCTTGACTTAGTAATTAAAAAATAATTTCCACGTGGCACTTTCTTCAATCTGTGTAAGTTATAACACGTGAAATCGTTATTTCCATCTTGGTATTTTGTCATTCTGGTAGACATTCTGTTGGTAACAATCTGGTGACTTTCTGTTGTTAACATTCTGGTGACTTTCTGTTGTTAACAATCTGGTGACCTTCTGTTGTTCTATCATCCAGACTTAGTAATCCAAGCTTTCCACATATCATCTTAAATCTTTCTTCTGGTAGAGCTTTAGTCAAAATGTCAGCACATTGGATATCTGTGTGAATCTTCTCGATCTGAATTTGCTCTCTCCACATGATCTCTAATAAAATGATGTCTCACATCAACATGTTTGCACCTTGTATGAAGTACTGGATTCTGTGTTATAGCTATTGCACTTGAACTGTCACAAAATATATGTATCTCCTTTACTTCGATCTCGTAATCCCTTAGTTGCTGTTTCAACCATAGGATTTGTGCACAACAGCTTCCAACAGCCATGTATTCTACTTCTGTTGTTGATGTGGCAACGGATGTCTGTTTCTTTGAGAACCAAGATATCAACTTGTTTCCAAGAAACTGGCATGTACCAAAAGTAGACTTTCTGTCCAGTTTGCATCCTGCATAGTCTGAGTCAGAATAACCTGTTAATTCAAAATTATCGTCATGCGGATACCAGAGACCAAAGTGAGCTGTTCCTTTAAGATATCTAAGTATCTTTTTGGCAGCTTCCATATGTGATTCTTTGGGATTGGCTTGATATCTGGCACATACTCCAACTGCAAATGTGATATCTTGTCGACTTGCAGTCAGGTACAATAGTGAGCCAATAATTCCTCTGTATTGTGTTATGTTTGCTGGTTTTCCTTCTGGATCTGGATCTATCTTCCCGTTGGTTTGCATTGGGATTTTAACTGATTTGCTGTCTTTCATCCCAAATTTAGTGAGCAGATCGTTGATGTATTTTGCTTGATTTACAAAGATACCATCTGGTAACTGCTTTACCTGCAAACCTAAAAAGAAATTCATCTCGCCCATCATGGACATTTGATATTTATTCTTCATTAGTTCAGCAAATTTATCACATAAATAGGGAGATTGTGATCCAAAGATTATGTCATCGACATATATCTGGACCAAAAGAATATGTTCTTTGACTTTGATGACAAACAGTGTCTTGTCAACAGAACCTCTTCTGAAACCTGATTCCAGCAGGAATGTTGACAACGTTTCATACCACGCTCTGGGTGCCTGTTTCAATCCATAGACAGCTTTAGCTAATCTGTATACTTTCTGGTCTGAATTTCCTTCTTCAAAACCAGGTGGTTGCTCAATATCCATCTGGTACACATTGAATCTCTTGTATGCTGCATATGCGAGGAATAGTCTGATTGCTTCCAATCTTGCAACCGGTGCAAAAGTCTCGTCAAAGTTGATACCTTCCTGTTGACTGTATCCCTTTGCAACAAGTCTAGCTTTATTTCTGACTACCTCACCGTTCTCATCTCTTTTATTCTTGAATACCCATTTGACACCTATCACTCCCTGATGTTTTGGTCTGTCTACCATATACCAGACTTGGTTTCTCTTAAACTCGTTGAGTTCTTCTTGCACAGCAATGACCCAGTCTGCATCTTTGAGTGCTTCATAAGTATCAGAGGGTTCAACACGTGATAGATAGCAACTAAGAAGTGCACTTTCTCCATGCATTCTTCTAGTTCTCACTCGATCTGCTGGGTTCCCAACAATCTGTTCAGGAGGATGATTGTCTTGTATCCATCTCCTTCTGCTGGACATCTCTTCTTCTGATATCTCAGGTTCTGGTTCATTTGTTGGGTCCTCGAATTCTGGATGAGATGTTTGAAAAGGATTTTCAACTTCTGGTTCTTCGATTTCTTGATTATTATTCCAACCATTTGTGTCTTTTGATTCTTCAGGTTGATCTTGATCTCGCTCAATATTGTCTCCTTCTTCTGGTTGATTATCTTCTGGTGGAGTTATTGATCTGTCAAGGTTCAGAATGATATGTTCTGTTCCCCCTTTCTGTGCGCTTATTGCTTCAGCATTAGATGAAACATCAATATCATTGTCTTATGTTGTTTTCCAGATTAGAATATCTTCTAGCAGAATTCCTTCTATTTTCTTATCTTTGTTCTGGCCTTGTGTATGATCATCACCTAACTCTCTGTCATTGATAAAAGATTCATCAAAAACAATATGAGGTGTTACCTCCACAATATGAGTCTTCTTGTTGTAAACCCTATAAGCTTTACTAACATCAGAATATCCTAAGAATATTCCAGGGTCAGCTTTACTATCAAAGGTTTTCAACTGAGATTTCCCATTATTATGGATGTAACAGAAACAACCAAAAGTACGGAAGTAATGTATCCTGGGTTTTCTGTTGTTCCAGATTTCGTATGGTGTCTTCCATGTCTGATGGTGACCACGGATCTGTTCTGTGTATAGCAGGCCGTATAGATGGCTTCTGCCCAGAATTTCTTTGGTAATCTGGTTGCATTAAGCATGGTGCGAGCTGCTTCTTTTAATGATCTGTTTCTAGCTGCAGATGTCTGATGTGTGATTCCCATCCGGTTGCAGTAGTCCTCAATCTTCTGGTTTAGGAATTCTGTTCCACGATCTGTTCTGATGGTTGTAACAGAAACTTCCTTTTTCTTGGTGATTTTGTTGAGAAAGTATGGCAGCTTTTCCAATGTCTCTTTCTTCTTATGTAAGAAGATTACCCATGTGAATCTTGAATAATCATCAATGATGACCAGAGTGTATTTTCTACCATTTATACTTAATGGCTTAACTGGACCAAATAAGTCTAAATGTAGTAACTCTAAGATTCTAGTAGAGGACTGAACAGATTTGCTAGAAAATGATGATTTGGTTTGTTTCCCAGCTTGACATGCTTCGCAGATGTGGTTCTTGTCATATACTTGTTCTGGTAATCCTTCGACTAGTTTCTCTCATGCAATCTTATTGATTGACTTGAAGTTGAGATGACTTAGTCGTTTATGCCATAGCCAACTAGTTTCTGATACTGTCTTAGTGACCAGACATGTCTCAATCTGGTTGTTCCATTGCACAATATATAATCTATCCTGCAATTTTCCGGTAAGAAGAAAATCATCTCCTTCCTTGCTTTTCACAAAACAATTGTTAGCATAAAAAATAATCTGATTTCCATTGGCACAGAATTGGCTTACTGAGAATAAGTTATGACTAAGACCCTCGACATATGAAACATTTGTGATGGTGGTCTTGCCAATGGTTATATTACCATAGCCTCTGGTGTAGCCTTTTGAATTACATCCAAAGGTTACCTGTGGTCCTTCTCGTTCCACATAATTTTGTAGAGCATTCTTATCACATGTCATGTGTTTTGAACATCCACTATCAATTATCCAGACTGTTCCCTCTGCTACTTTGCTTCTTCTTGCAGTTCTTCGATCCTGCAATTAATAAACTTTAGCTACCCTTTCAACAAGTGGGTGCTTGGTTAGTAGCAAGTACTCCCTTGGGAACCCAGATAAATCTAGTATCAGGAACACATATATAGCACGTAATCTTTCTTCCATTATCATCTATTCTGGTTATGGCTTTGTAGATATAAGGATGATTTCTCTCAATGTTGTCCCAATCTATCTTCTTCTTGTTGTTTGAGGATATCTTAAGAGGTGTCTTCTGCTTCTTGTTTTTATCTGTTTTCTTATATTGAGCAGATTCACCTTCTTTCTGATGGTATATGTTGTTTCCTTTATGGTTAAATTACTTTTAAAATGAGTTTTTTAAAAGGAAAAGAACACCTTGATGATTCTCAGATCTCTGAGGAACACCAGGATAATTTCGAAATTGAGTTTTCTGAAAATGAAAATGGATTTCAAGGAAGCTTCTTAGTAAAACAAGAAATGCTTTCAAATCCCTATTAGTTTAAATATTTTGAAAAGAAAAAATAACATCTTTTATTTTGTCAGCATAAAAGAAATGCATGTTGATATAAAAGATACTAAAGGTTCAGTTTTCTTATCCATTATCAATAAAGAAGAGATTAGAAAAAACCTTATGAAAATTGACTCTAAGATTAGATCAACAATCAGTACAGTTCACTTAGGTGCTGTAAAGATTTTATTAAAACCTGAGTTTCAAGAAGGTATTGATTCACCTATTAAAATGGCTTTAATAGATAATAGAATCAAAGACCGAAGAGATTATATTTTAGGTGCAGCTAGAGGAAATTTAGTGTATCAAAAATTCATGTTCTCTGTTTATCCTAAGTTCGGACTTAGTTTAGACACTAAAAACTTAGATACAGTTTTATCTTTCGTACATCAGTTTGAAAGAGAAAACCTTATGGATGCAGGAGATAAAGTCTTCAGCATATCTTACGTTGTAGCTTATGCTTTGACTAATAGTCATCACAACATAGATTACAAAAAATCGGAATATATTGAATTAGAAGATATATTCTCAGATATAGGATCTGTAGAAGAGAAACAATTCTCTGAAATCAGTCCTTTAGAAAATTCTTGGGCAATAGATATTGCTAGGAATAAGCCGTTAATGGGAGAAAGACCCAGAATGAGCTTCAAAGGAAAAAACCTAATGATAGGAGAACCCTCTGAAAGAGATCTTCTTAGGAATGTCTCTACTAGAATTGACGATTTAAGTCAGAAACTAGAACTTCTTAATTAAATATGTCTAACTTTGATTGTCCTCATATTTATAAGAAAGGAAAGATTCTCAACCTCAAACGACTTGAGGAAGGAAATGAACAAGAAAAGAAGAGTTATCTCTTCAGCAGCCTTTCAGGTAATAATCGTATCTCTGCTATTATTTCCTCTACTTGAGGAAGGAAATGATCAAGAAATTGGCCAATCAAATAGAGCAGATTAAAAATGCTAAATGCGATTTACCAATATCTAGACAAGAAGTTTTAGATTTCACAAACAAATTAAATGAAATCGAAAAATATCTTGAGAAAATCTTAGGATGAGTTTGAAAGAACTACAAGAAGATTTTAATAAAATTATTAAGCCACAATTAGAAGAAATTCTTAAGTTGCTTAAAACCCAACAAGATGTCAGCAATATTAAAGATAATATTGAAGCGGCAGCAGCTAAGACAATTAATGAAATAAAAACAATTATTCATAATTTTCCTTGCAACAAAGAGATTCTTGATGCTTTGAGTACAGGTATATAAAAGAATAAAGAAATAGTTTCAGTTGAATATCAACAAGAAACAAGAACAACAAGTTCAGGTAAATATAGTTATCCAAACTTCAATGTTGGTAACGAAGAATTAGGAACAGGTAAAAACCCTGGAAGTCTTACATGGCCATTCGGAGTTGATAAAAAGTCAACATGAATTACATGGAAGAAGTTGAAAAATTCTTCTGGAGCAATCTAAACAATGAAGAATTAAAAATCAATGATGATAACTATGACATCCTTGAACAAGCAATTAGGTTAATGGAAATAGATGATGAATCTATAGCCAACCAAGAAATAGAAAATAATGATGAGTTAAAATCTATGTTTGGTTTTAATAATTATGAATCTTGATATAATTGAAAGTTTCAGTTCAGATGAATCAGAAGACTCTCAAGAAGAAACTGAAAATTCCGAAAATAAATTTCGAGAAAATTTCAGAGCTGACAGACAGCAAAACACTCCACCTTCATCCCCGAAGAAGGAATATAAAGGAGAAACTTCAGGATCCAAAAGCCCTGAAGAAAGAGAAAATAGAAAAAGAAAAGGTAATTTTTACCCTTTTAATTCTGAAGCAAAAAATACTACTAATATTTTCGAAAATAATATCCTTAATATAGATGGTAAGATAAATAGAAAAGAGCTCATAGACACATGGGCCAAAGAAATTAGTTTAATAATTCAAACTAATAAGGAATCCTATGATGATCAAAACACAGTTCTGCTCTTGTTAGAACATAAATCAACTGGTGTTGTTAATACCTTTATCAAACTCACCAGATGGGAACCAAAACTGAATCCTATGACAGCCTTTGAGGAGGTTTTAAATAGTATCTATACCATGTTTTTAGGAATAAATTTATCTTCAGATAAAATACAAGAATTAGCTCGGATAAGAAGTAAAGCAGAAACCATGCTTACTAATATGCAGCTTTGTGATATAACTTTTCTTGATCAATTTTATTGTGACTATGAAAAGTATTTATATCAAATAGGCGATCAAGGGGATTATAGAAAATACATTAAGGGTTATCTTCTAAAAATCCCTTTGATAGGACAAAAAGCTCTAGAAAAATTTGATCTAGAAGCTTCAGGAGCAGCAGCATATAGTTTAGGCTATGCCCATAGAATTGTTAAAGAAGAAATCTCTAAGATTTGTGATTTAACAAGAAAACAAAAACAGTTAAAATCTTTTAGCAAAAGAATTTGTGATAAGATTACTGAACAACCATTAGAATACGGTTGTAGAAAGCCTTATAAAGATACATATAAGAAAAAATCATCCAAAAAACTGATGAGAAGGTATAGGTTCAAGAAGAAAAGTAAAACCTTCAAACCTGGTAAGTTTATTAAAAAGAAATCTTTTGATAAAACCTCAAACAAACAAAAATTCTGTCCCAAAGGAAGAAAAAATTGCAGATGTTGGATTTGCAGTGAAGAAGGACACTATGCAAATGAGTGCCCAAATAGAAGAAAGTTTGACAACAAAGTCAAATTACTTGAGGAAATCTCCAGCAAAGGTTTTATGCCAGTTGAAGATTACTATGAGGGTGAACTAAATGTTTACCAAATAGAAGAAATTGATTCTGACCCTACAGATTCAGAATCAAGTGATGTATCAACTTCAGACAGTTCTTGAAGTCGGTGAAAAAGTGATGGCTAACATCACTAACCCAAATTCAATTTATGTCAAAGGTAAACTTAAATTTACTGGTTATAAATTGATAAAATTACATTGTTATGTCGACACAGGTGCAAGCCTATGTATAGCAAGTAAAAACGTTATTCCTGAAGAACATTGGGTAAATAGCGAAAGACCTATACAGGTGAAGATTGCTAATGGTTCTACCATAACAATCGACAAAGTTTGTAAAAACTTAGACATATTAATTGCAGGTGAAATTTTTCATATACCTACAGTCTATCAACAAGAATCAGGTATTGACTTTATTCTTGGAAATAATTTCTGTCAATTATATCAGCCTTTTGTGAAATACACTGATAGGATTATTTTTACTCTTAATAATGATCCCATCATTATTAGTAAATTAAAAACAGCCTACCAAGTAGGAAAATCCGGTTTTTTAGACGCTATGAAAAAACGTTCTAAATTCCAAGCACCATCAGCGGTTAATATAAGTCCCCACAAAATTAATATTCTTTTAGAGAGGGGGAGAGAACTTATTAAAAGCCAAAAAGAAACTAAGAATGTTAATTTTTAGTTACAAAAAATTTCAAAAATTGAAACACTCTTAGAAACAGTTTGTTCTGAGAATCCCTTAGATCCCTTAAAAACTAAGAAATGGATGACAGCCTCAATCAAACTAACAGATCCTAAAGCGGTAATCAAAGTTAAACCAATGGTTTACAGCCCTGAGGATAGAAGAGAATTTGGAAAACAGATTCAAGAAATATTAGATCTAAAATTAATTAGACCTAGTAAATCACCACACATGGCTCCAGCTTTTATGGTTAATAATAATAGTGAGCAGAAACGTGGTAAGAAGAGAATGGTAATAAACTACAAAACTATGAACAATGCTGCTATAGGTGATTCCCATAACCTCCCTAATAGAAATGAATTACTTTCATTAATTAGAGGGGAAAAGATGTTTAGTTCTTTTGACTGTAAATCTGGATTCTGGCAAGTCTTGCTAGATGATGAGTCTAAAGCCTTAACAACTTTCACATGTCCCCAAGAACATTATGAATGGAACGTCATGCCTTTTGGTCTAAAGAAAGCACCTTCCATATTTCAACGATGGATGCAAACTGCATTCAACGATTATAATAAATTTTGTTGTGTTTACATTGATGATATCCTTGTATTCTCTAACAATGAACAGGAACACATGTTGCACGTTGCAGCAGTCCTCAATAAGTGTAAATCCTTTGGAATTATACTTAGTAAAGCTTAAGAAAGAAGTTCGATGGGAATGGACTGAAGAAGATTCTAACTTCATGAAGAAAATCAAAAAGAATCTGAAAAGCTTTCCAAAGCTTTATCTTCCTAACCTAGAAGACAAAATGATCATAGAGACCGATGCGTCCAATGATTATTGGGGCGGTGTCCTCAAAACCTCTATCTAAACTAACGGTAAAATATCAGAACCGATATGCAGGTATACTTCGGGTAGTTTTAAATTATCTGAAAAAAACTATCATTCTAATGAAAAAGAGCTTTTAGCTGTCATTAGAACAATAGAAAAATTATCAGTATATTTTACTCCAGTTAAATTTCTTGTTAGAACTGATAATAAAAATCTCACCTATTTTATCAACACTAAGATACAGGGAGATAATAAACAGGGAAGACTAGTTCGTTGGCAACAATGGCTTTCCCACTACTCTTTTGATATTCAACACATCGATGGAGTTAAAAATTCATTAGCAGATTTCATGACAAGAGAATACTGGAATGATTAAAGCAAGAATACATTCTTATCTCTACAAACAGAGAAAATTATGAAGACCAATGGTAGATTGACTCTTGTAGCAATTCTATTGGATAAACATAAAGGAGATGCTACTACACTCCTATAAATTGAGCGCTTGAGAATTAAGAAAAATCACGAACAAATCTTCCTTCACCTCAATCTTTATAGCATTTTCAAATGCTTAGCCTAGAACAGCTTCGGCTGAAAGAAATGGTTCTTGTACAAGAACTAGAACTGGTTAAATGCCAGATTAAATTTGTAGTCTCTCTCAAAAGAGATGAACAACAAAAGGAAATTGAATCTCCTTCCTCTCCACAGAGCAAAGATTCAGCTATTCCGGAGTGTACGGCTACCGGTAAAGAAACAACAAATCCGTTAAAGGTTATTATCTTGCCAAAAGATAAAACTGAGGTACAGACCTCTACAACGTTGGTAAAACCCTCAGATTTAAATCTAAGGCCCAACGGAATGGGAATTCAAATCCCTAACAAATCTGGATCATCTCCAGTTGATGAGAAATCATCAGAGGAAATTCTATTCCCAACAAATTCAAAGGCATATTATGTCGTCTTTAATGGTCCTAATGCAGGAATTTATGAGACATGGAACATAGCTGAAAAGGCCAGCAAAGGAGTTCCTGATGTTAGGCACAAGAAATATAAATCATTTCTTGAAGCTAAAACATCTGCAGACATCTATTGCAGAGAAAAGATGTTGCCTTCACTCAGACTAATCTCTGATGCAGACACGTTAAAGCCAAATACATTTGCAGTAGTGCTTGTCAAAGGAAAAAGTAAGAGAGTAACAATTGGGTTACTTCCTCACAAAGTTGTATCTCCAGAGGATGACAACAAAAAGAATGAATTTAGAAAGAGTGATTTCTTATTCATGTATTCAGAAGCCAGACAGGCCAATGAAGAAAGATTTGTGGATGAACATTACTTCACCACAGACAACAAATACACTAGTTATTATAATTTTTGTAAAAATGCAGATCCCCAACAGGTTCTAGAAGCATTCGAATGCGGATTGGTTAGAACAATCTATCCCAGCAGCAACCTTCTCGAGATTAAACTCTTTCCCAAAGAGCTCAGAAAGGCAATCAAGACCTTCAAGACCAAGGTGATCAAAGAATCTGATAAAGATATATTTATCAAGGGTCAAAGTACCATTCCACAATGGAAAGATGATGTACAAATCTATAGTCCTCATCATTTCATCCAAATTGGTATAAGCAAGGGAGAGATGTATTTTCCATCCAAAGCCATGGAGAGTAAGCTTGAAGAAGAGGATCTTCCAAAACTCTCTGAAAAAAGTATTAAAAAATACTTAGACAAAATTTTGGGAATTACAGGAGACGATAAAATCTTCGTCAACTACGCTGATGAAAAGGTTTTAGTGACTTCCAACTCTTACAAGCCAATGAGCAAGGAAAGCGAAAAAGCAATCTTATCCTACCGACAAAAGATAATGCGGGCTAAAGTAATAGGGGTCCACAACCCTTTATTCTGTCAATCGGTGGAAAAAAAAGTCAGCAAAAGTAGGCATCCCATGGAAATGCCGACAATGCGAGAAGGACGAAGAAAAAGAAGAGAGAGATGTCCCATCTACCTCCACCAGCTCATCTTCCACTATGAAGGAATAATTAGCTTTCCTTCACCACGAAGAAAATGAATCTCTTTACTTTAATAATGGAGGAGAAAAGCATCTAGCTTTACTTTTCATCTATAAAAGGAGTTGTGACTCATTGTAATTCATTCGATCGGTTCACCAAAAAAGAAAAGAAAGAGTGAATTTTAAGAAAAGAATGAAGAGTGAGTAAAACCCTTTCGGGTGTATAGTACTAGTAAAGCTTCTGTTCATGTGTTGAACATAGCAAAAGAAGCAGTTGTATTTTTCCAGATAACAATAAGAATTTTATTAAATCATTTCCTCTTGTCAAGTTCATATTCTTTATAGTTCACAGTAACCTGAGCCTGGAATCCAACCGCCGATACTCAAAAAAGTACCGCTGAGGCAGGTGGCCGTTTAGAGTGGCAACAGGATTGGCTGGGTAAGCACCGAACTGGAATCATTTTGAATACGACACAACAAAGAGAAAGGTAAAAACTCGGTTTAATCTGGAAATATACTGCTTTCTGCTATAACACATGATCTTTTAATGCTTGAATGTATTATACATCTGAATTATTTAAAAATTTGAAAAAACTTAATAAAAACTAAAACCATGCCCGGTTTAACTCATGAAAGAGAGATACTTCTCTTACTTTTATTACAACAAGACATTGCTACTTCTCCCCTTCCTGAGGATAATCACATATCCTTTACAAGGATAAGAAGCTTAAGGCTTGATAGCATCTCGGCTAGAATAAGATTTCTCTTCGAAATCTTAAGATTAAAAGAACTAAACCAACGTCAGCCCTATTAAGCTGGTCTTAATTTATTTCACAATTTTATTTCCGCTATAATATTATCCTTTCACAAGTATCAATCAATGCTAGAGAGATACTTATGCACGAAATAAGGGTCGTGTCCCTTTACAACAGATTACCTCTACGTTACTACTAGATATCTACTAGCTAGCAAGGTGATCTGCTTCCTCTCGATAAGACAGACTTGAATCGAGGTGTGGTTGGTGTGATATAGAATCACAAGTTGCTTGAAGCTCTTAGTCTGGTTCAGAGAGTTCTTGAGAGTATGTTAACAATGTAGCTCGCGTGCGTATTCACATATTTCTCAGATCTTGAACTTCAAATATAGAGGCATTGAATTTAAAATTCTAGCCGTTGTTGATTGGCGTGAGATTGATTGTAGATTGCCAATCAGTGATATCCATCATATCTGTTCTTGCCATGTAGAGAACGTTGACTCAATCTTCAAAGTATGGAAAGCAGATTGCTAACGGCTTCTTTCCTTCTTTGTATCAATCGAAGATTCTCTTCCCAATCCCTGTTGGATGGGCTTCAATCTTGACGTGGCAAGAGAGTATGGTGAGTAGGATGATGTCATCTGGTGGTTTGATGACTCTATCGATCTGGTCTTCAGCTGTGTGCATCGATCTGGTCAGTGATCTGGTGGGCAGCAGATCAGCAGATCGATTTCTCCTTCTTGAAAATTCTTGATCTTCATCCTATACTATTATGAGAATGACTTCTATACTAATGATTCCTTTACATTCTAAGTCTTCTCCTAATCTGTTCTAAAACAAAATTCACTTTAAATGTAGTGATCTGCTTTACACGAAGAACAATTTAATACTAAAAAGAACTAAGTGTGTTTCGAAGGATCATCATCAAAACCAAAAATACATTAGGGTTCCCAACAATTTCCCCCTTTTTGATGATGTCGAAACCACACTTTACAAATATGCCCTAATAACTTATTGAGAGTAATCTGGTTAGATAGCCAAATTGATTATGTTTCGTTATTAGGTTATAACGATTAAAGCAGTTTATATATGTTCTGGACAATAAGAAGTTGTCATCAGAAACTCAAATGAACTTCCATAGATAAGAGCAAATGCAGATTACAGTCCATCAAAACAAGAATAGGAATTACAGATCGTAGAGATATGAGAAAAGATTATCTATCTGCTTTTCCTTCTTTCTTCCTGCTGTTTCTTCATTTTAGCCCTTGTTTCGTCAGAAATGAGTTGTACACTCTCATAGACTCCTTCTCTCACTCTTATATAATCAGGATCTTCAGCATCTATCTTGTAGCCTCTGTTCTCAGCAAGCTGATTTATAAAGGTGAGAAGGAATGTCTTGTCAGGAAGCTCAGTGCGTGGTATGTTGGGGCAAGTTCTGTATTCCCTCCACCAGATCTTTGAACTTGTGCCTTTGCTGCAGCTTCTCTTATTTCGTCCACCAGATCTTTTGCGTCATTTAGATCCAGATAAAGATTGAAAGCCTCATTAGGTGTCCCCTCGCTGTATCCTGGTTCTTTGAGAAAATAGCGACACATAATGAAACCAAATCTAAGTCCTTCCCATCCCTCTTTTAGGTTCTCTGGGACCTAGTTGGTCTCTCCTTCTTTAGACTTTGTTGTTCTGATTGGAGTAGATGAGAACCAGCCGGATCCAGATCTTTTCTTTCTCTTTAGTGGTTGAGGGTGGCTAGATCTGCTTGAAGATGATGTCTTTTGAATTTGAGCAGATGGAACAGATGGTGGAGTTGGACGATCTGTTGCAATCTGTTGCTCCTGTTGAACTTCTGTTCTTTCATCTGTGGCAGCAGATTGCAACTTCCCCTTCGCAATCATCTCTTTCCCTTTCTCAACCACTTTTTTCTTCCCTTTCCTGGATCCTTCCCCCTTTTCGACATCATCAACATACATATTGATGAGTGCCCTTAGGGATGTGATCTCTTCTTTCATCTCTTTGATTTCCTTGTCTGAATCGACCTTTTGTGTAAGCAGTGAGGTGATGTTGAGATTAGAATCGTCAATCTGATTTTTGTAGGGAGGTTTTGGCTTTAAGCAGATCAGCTTTGTAGCCTTCTTGGTCTTCTTTGATAATCCCAATTTCATCAAAAAATGACTCAATCATTGCCTTGGTTGGATAACGCAGGTCACTCAACTTCCTCTCCACAAAATTCTTGCCATCTGTCTCAAACCTTCTAAACATGGCTCTGGTTTCAGCATTGGCTTCTTTGATCACATCAGCAGCTATTCCACGATCTGTATCATGTTGTCAAAACCACACTTAGACAGCGAAA
Organism: Leonotis leonurus; assembly: GCA_026898415.1. Taxonomy (NCBI): domain Eukaryota; kingdom Viridiplantae; phylum Streptophyta; class Magnoliopsida; order Lamiales; family Lamiaceae; genus Leonotis; species Leonotis leonurus. Next base: position 195,134 of record JAPKLX010000323.1, read on the forward strand.
TCAAATTGGCATGTATCATGTTCTGGAGAGATTAGCTATTTGTTATTTAAGTTAAATAACAGTTAACAACAATAAGATAAGAAAACTCCATATTCATAGATATATGAATTGATGAGTACAAGTGTCAGCAGAAATGACAGAGAGCAAAAAATAGAAGATAAGAAATAAGATCTATCTAAGAAAACCATCTGGCTGCCCTGCCCTTCTTCATCTTCTCTCTCTGAGCATCAGATACTAACTGGATGCTCTCATATATTCCATCTCTCACCCTGGCATAATTTGGATCGTGATTGTCGATCTTGTATCCTTTGATCTTTGCCAGTTGATTGATGTAGTTTAATATGTAGGTCTTATCTGGAAGATTGCTGCCCGGTATTGTTGGGCATACCATGAACTCCTTCTCTGGGGCCTTGAGCTGGATTTTGGCATCAGAAGCAGCTGTTCTGATCCTCTGTATGAGTCCTTGGTCACTGAAATTATCCAGATATCTATTGAAGTCCTCATCTGGAATTGAATCTGAATATGTAGGCTCCTTCAAGAAATATCTGTTCAGAATGAAACCTTGCTTCACCTTCTCCCAATCACCTTGATCTCCTTCTAGAACCCATGCATCGTTGGGTGTTTTCTTCTGCAGGGATAGGTTCCAGGAGAATGTTTTCTTCTTCTTCTTCTTAGGCTGGGTGGTTGATTGAGATGATTGTTGCTGTGAGCGTTCAGTAGACGAGGGTGAGGAGAAAGGTGTTTGAAAAGACTTCTCCTTGGCTTCTTGTGCAGCTATCTTTCTTTCTCTCTCAGCCTGATCTTTGTAAAATTGTGTTCTGAATATTGGATCACATGCCTGCTCCATGGTGACTCCAAATAACAACAACTCAGCTATCTGGTCCCCTTCATCTACTGGTTTCTTGCCTTTGTCGCTGGGGGTGTGAGATGCTGGTTGAGATGATTCTGTTCCAAGCAGAGTGGGATCTGGTCTTGGTGGTGTGGTTGGTCTAGGTTGAGCCGGTGCTGATGTTTCTGTTTCAATCACCACCTCTTCTGTTTCCAGAAACTTGCTGCTATCTTTGCCTCCTTTACCTTCTGATATTTCCCCCTTTTTGACATCATCAAAGAGGGTTGTTATAAGTGTACGCAGAGAGGCAATCTCTTCTGTCATGTGCGCCATTTTATCTTCAGCGTTAGCCTTGTACCCGAGCAATAGATTAACTGTCTGATCAGTTGCATGAAGCTTTTGCTCGAGCCTGCTGTCCAGTGTTGACAGAGTCTTGTCATATGTTTCTTGAAGTTCTTCAATGGTAGCAAGACGGTTGTGCTGTTGCTCAAACTCTTCTGGATTAGGATACAGAAGATTATTTAACACGTCCATCTGATGTGTTTGCATCAGCTCCACAAATTTCTCATTCTCAAATGTGGCCAGTTGAGAATGGATGGTTAAGTTGGTATCTTCCTTTAATTGAGCAGCGAGTGCACTTCCTTTCTTGTCAACAGCAGCACTAATTGTTTCTTCTTGTTTGGCCAAAAGGTCAGCTACCAAGGAAGTGGTCTTCTCTGCTTTTTCTTCTATGCCAGTCAGGCGAAGATTGATTTTGGTTTGTCCTGCTTCATTCGCCGATCTATCATCATCAATCTTCTTGTCAAGCTCCTTTCTTACTGTTCGGATCTTGCTTCTGATGTCCTGGTCCATGTCATTCACGTAATCTTTCTGATGTTGATTAAAATCAGAAAGAATGTGTGTGGCTTTCTCTTGCAAGGCATTGCAGGTGGTTGTCAGACAATCTTCAACTCGAAGTGTGATGAGATTGTCGAGTTGGAAGTTGTTGAATGGTCTGGTTTTCCTCTCCAGCAGTTCTTCCATTGTATAGAAATTGACGTGTTTCTTTAGCTTCTGTACAGCTCCCTGTGTGTAGATTTCATCGCTTGGTTCACCACCAATAGTCTGACCTACTGGTTCATCATCACCTGAGTCTAGGTTGATGATTGGTGTTTTCTTGGTGGACTTCTTTGATTGTGCTATTGCTGGTGGTGGTTGTTGTTCTGCTGGGGCTGCTTCTCCCATCTGAGCTTCAGAATGTGTTGGCTCCAGATTAATCTTCAAGCTCTCTGCCTCTTGTTTCATAAGGCCAGAGATGAGTTGCTTGTATTCTGCTCGAATTTCTTGGACGGAGGTGACTTGAAGTAGACTCAGCAGCGTTGCTTCTTCCTTCTTTAATTCATCGATTGTTTTGAGTTGGAGCAGTGCATCAAATATATAATACTCGCTGTCCTTGACCAGCAAGTAAAATTTGACGCGTGTTGCTGTTCCCAAACTTTCTGGGAGCAAGTGAATTCCAGAAAATTCTTGTAGCACAGCGTGTTTTGCTTCATTCTCCAGCAGTTTGATGACATTCTCCGCTTGCTATTTCCTTTCTTCGGCTTCATCAGCAGATGATCCTTCCTCATCATCCTCGCTGATTCTTTCCATCCGGTTTGGAGAGGGTGTTGCTGTTCTAGCAGGAGAAAAATCTTTCTCCTGATGTGGAATATGACTTGTTTCTGGTTCCACCTCAGCTGCTGGAGTCAATGTTTGTTCTGTTGGTGCCTGTGGTGTTTCTTCTTTATGTTCTGGCATGTCAAACTGTTCTACTGTTGCTTCTGGTGATGGTGATGATTCTTGAACTTTCTGTAGCCTTCGTTTCTTCTGTTTTGGTTGTGAAGCTGATGTTTCTGTCTCAACAGAGCTACCTTGCTTGACTGAAGTCTTGTGAGTAGTCTTCTCTTTCACAACTTTCTCCTTTGTGGATTTGCTCTTCTGCTTCTCAATACCTTTAGAAGGTGGCATCCAAGTAGGATTAGAACTACCCACTTCCAGTGCTGCATTACGGTGTACTTCATCAATTATCTTATTGAAAAATTGTGGTGCGAGTCCCAATGACATTTCCAGCTGGTGTTGGTCCTTGGGGATAGAGAGGCTTGTGTTGAATTCAACAGCATCTTCCCAGACTTGCTGTTTGAAGTATCTTTCAATCATCAAACTGACTTTGGTGGAATGTCTGAAATTCCTCTTAACTTCCACTGAAGTTCCTCTGCCCCTGCTATCCTTGGTGTAGGTAACCAATTTGGCTTCCTTAGCCATCAGCTCAAACAAGATTCTGCTGCAGTTGACTCAAAGGTTGAGTACAACAGCAGTGAGAATTCTAAATTTCTCCGGAGTCACTTGATCATATGACCCACTGTGATTAAGAAAAATTCTTTGAACCAGTTCAAGAAGTAATTTGAATCCTGGTTGAAGTAGAGCTCTTTGGAATATTCTTCCATTGTAGGAGATTGGTATCACCATTATGACCTCCACTGCCTCTTGCAGTTGTTGAGGAGTGATGTCGTCCAAAGTCAGTCCTTCGTCCTTCAACCGATATGCCTGGTTGATCATTTGGATGACGTTGTATGGAGTTTTGCTGGTTCTGTCACCAATTGGCATCAATACATTTGCTTCAAATCCGTGCTTATCATTCTGCCATGTCAGATAAAATGTGGCAACTTGCTTTGCCAAGAACATGTTTGGATGCGCAGTGACAATGTTGCAGAACCCTAACATCATAAGAACATTCAACACAAATGTATATATATTCATCAGTTTATATGAACACATATGAATATTCTCACATGAACAGTAACTTAGAAGAATAGAACATATTTAACAGTTCACAGATCATGTAAGGCAGTACATGTAATCATTTGCAGATAAAATGAACATGTAATAAACTTAAAAACCTTTGCAGCGAGAAACCATGGCAAAGATTTCTTCAAGTTTTCGAAATCCATGGGTGTCTAATACAGCATATGGTTCATGCGAAAGAAACCTCTGAACCTCGGCAACGTGTTGGAGAAATAGAGAAGTTTGTGGTGCCATGATCAAATCGCAAAATGTTTGAGAAGAGATTTGCAGAAGTTTGGGAAACTCTTAAGTGCTTAGAGTGAGTAGTGCTCAGTGCGATGAAAGTGAAGGTGAACAGTTCAGAGATGTATATCGCATATATATAACATAATATTCAATGGCACAGATGAAAGCATAGAAAATGGATGGTTGGATGAATATCTCCCTTTTTAGTTTTCCCGCTTCAGTCTTTGTTTTGCCGCCTTTCCTTGCGTGAGATGTACGCTCTAGATCCTAGGGTTTGTAGGCGAGCGTGTGCGTATCTCTTACTTTTGGGCAACTTTCCTTTTTCTATTTCTTGCAGGGATTTTCTCGATCCCAGTTCCCAAAGTTGTGCTAATCATCACAAAAATAGAAGATTTAGTAAATCTAGGAAAAGAAATAATTTTTCAGACTGTAATCTCGTAGATTGATTATGGGAAGTGACGTCTTTTATCTCGGTCGCTTCAATTTCCTCAAAAAGTTCCCCCTTGACTTAGTAAGTAAGAAATAATTTCCACGTGATACTCTAATTTGAGTAATTAATGACACGTGAAATTATTATTTCCTTCTTGACACTCTGTAAATCTTGAAAGCCTTCTGTTGTTAACATTCTGGTAGCTTTCTGTTGTTAACATTCTGGTAACTTTCTGTTGTTAACGTTCTGGTAGCTTTCTGTTGTTAACGTTCTGGTAGCTTTCTGTTGTTAACGTTCTGGTATTTGCAGTCTGGTAACCTTTTGCTATTTGCATTCTAGTAACTCTCTGCTTGATCTATCATCCAGACTTAGTAATCCAAGCTTTCCACACAGCATCTAAAATCTTTCTTCTGGTAGGGCTTTTGTCAGTATATCAGCACGTTGGATATCTGTATGGATTTTCTCGATCTGGATGTGCTTTCTCTCCACATGATCTCTAATAAAATGATGTCTTACATCAACATGTTTGCATCTTGTGTGAAGTACTGGATTCTGTGTTATAGCTATTGCACTTGAACTATCACAGAATATTGGTATCTCTTTTACTTCAATCTCGTAATCCTTTAGTTGCTGCTTCAACCATAGGATTTGTGCACAACAGCTTCCAGCAGCCATATATTCTGCTTCTGTTGTTGATGTGGCAACAGATGTCTGTTTCTTTGAAAACCAAGATATCAACTTGTTTCCTAGAAACTGACATGTGCCAGAAGTAGACTTTCTGTCTAGTTTGCATCCTGCATAATCTGAATCAGAATAGCCTGTTAGTTCAAAGTTATCGTCATGTGGATACCAGAGACCAACGTGAGCTGTTCCTTTAAGATATCTAAGTATCTTTTTGACAGCTTCCATATGTGATTCTTTGGGATTGGCTTGATATCTGTCACACACTCCTACTGCAAACGTGATATCTGGTCGACTTGCAGTAAGGTATAATAGTGAGCCAATTATGCCTCTGTATTTTGTTATAGGTGCTGGTTTGCCTTCTGGATCTAGGTCTATCTTTCCATTTGTCTGCATTGGAATCTTGGCTGGATTGTTGTCTTTAACTCCAAATTTGTTGACCAGATCGTTGATGTACTTTGCTTGATTTACAAAGATACCATCTGGTAACTGTTTTACTTGCAAGCCTAAGAAGAAATTCATCTCGCCCATCATGGACATTTGATATTTGTTCTTCATTAGTTCAGCAAATTTATCACATAAATGGGAAGATTGAGATCCAAAAATTATGTCGTCTACGTATATCTGTACCAGAAGGATATGTTCTTTGACTTTAATGACAAATAGTGTTTTGTCAACAGAACCTCTCTTGAAACCTGATTCCAGCAGAAAGGTTGATAATGTCTCATACCACGCTCTTGGTGCCTGTTTTAATCCATAGACAGCTTTAGCTAATCTATATACTTTCTGGTCAGGATTTCCTTCTTCAAAACCAGGTGGTTGTTCAACATATACTTCTTCTTCAAGTATACCATTTAAGAATGCACTTTTAACATCCATCTGGTACACTTTGAATCTCTTGTATGCTGCATATGCGAGAAATAATCTGATTGCTTCCAATCTGGCAACTGGTGCAAAAGTCTCGTCAAAGTCGATACCTTCCTGTTGACTGTATCCCTTTGCAACAAGTCTAGCATTGTTTCTGACTACTTCTCCATTTTCATCTCGTTTATTTTTGAATACCCATTTGACACCTATTACTCCTTGATGTTTTGGTCTGTCTAACATATACCAGACTTGGTTCCTTTTAAACTCATTGAGTTCTTCTTGCATAGCAATAACCCAGTCTGCATCTTTGAGTGCTTCATAAGTGTCAGAAGGTTCAGCACGTGATAGATAGCAACTAATAAGTGCACTCTCTCCATGCATTCTTCTGGTTCTTACTCTATCACTTGGGTTCCCAACAATCTGTCCAGGAGGATGATTATCCAGTATCCATCTCCTCCTACTGGTCATTTATTCTTCTGATATCTCAGGTTCTGGTTCATTTGTTGGGTCCTCAAATTCTGGGTGAGATGTTTGAAAAGGATTGTCAACATCTGGTTCTTCAATTTCTTGATTATTGATCCAACCATTTGTCTCTCTTGATTCTTCTGGTTGATCATGATTTTGTTCATTGTTATCTCCTTCTTCTGGTTGAGTACCTTCTGGTTGAGTTATTGATCTATCAAAGTCCAGAATGATGTGTTCTATTCCCCCATGCTATGAGCTTATTCCTTCAGCATTAGATGGAACATCAATATTATTATCATCTGTTGTATTCCAGATTAGAATATCTTCTAATAGAATTCCTTCTGGTTTCTTTCCTTTGTTCTGGCCTTGTGTATGTTCATCACTCAACTCTCTGTCAATGACAGAAGATTCATCAAAGACAATATGAGGTGTTACCTCCACAATATGGGTCTTCTTGTTGTAAACCCTATAAGCTTTACTAACATCAGAATATCCTAAGAATATTCCAGGGTCAGCTTTGCTATCAAAGGTTTTCAACTGTGATTTCCCATTATTATGGATGTAACATAAACAACCAAAAGTGCGGAAGTAATGTATCCTGGGCTTTCTGTTGTTCCAAACTTCGTATGGTGTCTTTCCATGTCTGATGGTAACAACAGCTCTATTCTGTGTATAGCAAGCTGTAGAGATTGCTTCTGCCCAAAATTTCTTAGGTAATCTGGTTGCATTAAGCATAGTACGAGCTGCTTCCTTTAACGATATGTTTCTTCTTTCAACTACCCCATTCTGTTGAGGTGTTCTGGCTGCAGATGTCTGATGTGTAATTCCCATTTGTTTGCAGTAACCCTCAATCTTCTGGTTTAGGAATTCTGTACCACGATCTGTTCTGATGGTAGTAATAGAGACTTCCTTTTTCTTGGTGATTTTGTTGAGGAAGATTGGCAGCTTTTCCAATGTCTCTTTCTTCTTATATAAGAAGATTACCCATGTGAATCTTGAATAATCATCAATGATGACCAGAGTGTATTTTCTACCATTTATACTTAATGGCTTAACTGGGCCAAATAAGTCTAAATGTAGTAACTCTAAGATTCTGGTAGAGGACTGAGCAGATTTGCTAGAAAATGATGATCTGGTTTGTTTTCCAGCTTGACATGCTTCACAGATGTGATTCTTGTCATATATTTGATCTGGTAGTCCTTCAACTAGTTTCTCTCGTGCAATCTTATTGATTGACTTGAAATTGAGATGGCTTAATCGTTTATGCCATAGCAAACTAGTTTCTGATACTGTCTTCGTGACCAGACATGTCTCAATCTGATTGTCCCATTGCACAATGTATAATCTATCCTGCAATTTCCCGGTAAGGAGTATCTCATCTCCTTCCTTGTTCTTAACAAAACAATTGTTAGCATCAAAAACAATCTGATTACCATTAGTACAGAACTGACTTACAGAGAACAGATTGTGGCTAAGACCCTCAACATATGATACGTTTGTGATGGTGGTCTTGCCAACTTTTATGTTTCCATATCCTCTGGTATATCCTTTTGAATTACATCCAAAAGTGACCCGAGGTCCTGGTTTCTCTATATAGTATGATAGTAGGTTCTTGTCACACGTCATGTGTTTTGAACAGCCACTATCTATGATCCAGATTGCTCCTTTTGCTATCTTGTACCTTCTTGCAGTCTTCTGATCCTGCAATTAAATACACTTAGCTACCCTTCAATATTTGGGTGCTTGGTTATTAGCAAATGTTCCTTTTCGAATCCAGAACATTTTTGGGTTGGGGACAGCAATATAACAAGTAATAACATTTCCTTCGTTATCAACTTTTGACACAGAATGAAATATAGATGGATGGTATCTTCTTATTCCATCATTCTTCAATCCTTTATTTGTAGGTAATGTCCTGTTGACATTCTTGTTGGGTAATGTCCTGTTGACATTCTTTTTGTGAACCCTTTCTGTTTCTGTGTAACTTGCTGGTTGTTCCTTTGTTTGATGGTACTGTCTGTTGCCAGTTTGTTTCACCATTATCTTCTGTGGTTGTTCTTTCTTGTTTCTAAGATTTATCACTTGGTCTCGAATCTGTTTCCTTTCTGGTACGAATTTCATGGTGCTAGAGGATTTCTCTGAGTGACCTGGATATCCTAATCCAGATGTACCCTGTTGTTGAAGGTTGATTAGCAGCTTGGCACGTTCACCACTCTTGTATACCATTTCCTTTCCTTTCTTTATCTTCTCTTCAGCAACGTTGTTTCTTGTAATGAGATCTTTTACCTTAGAGTTTAGCGAATGAATCTCATTGTCTTTTCCTTTAATCTGTTCTTCCAGATCAGATATTTGAGCAACGAACTGTGTATTAGCAGTACTCAGTATCTGTTCTGTTTTCTTCATCCTATCATTCTCTTCAACTACTTCTTTAAATAATCTCTTGATGCTCGAGTAGCTTTTGAACATCTCATTGACTTCATCCCAAGAGTATTCATCTTGATCTTCTATTTCCTGTTCCAGATCAGTATTACTTGAAGAGTTAGAGTAGCAGGAATTTACCTCTACATCATCTAGACCGTTATCTAGTCCTACATAGCATTCATCCCAGTTTTCTTCTTCTTTGGCAAAGAATGCTTCATCATCTTCTGTTGAACTATCAGATAGATGACTTGAGCTAGAATCTTCTTCTTCTGCTATCATGGCTTTACGTTGAGCTTTTAGTTTTCTGTCCCTCTTAGCTCGTAGTTCTTCTCTTTGACTTTTAGATAAGTCTGGGCAATCAGTTTTGAAATGACCTGTTCTCCCACAACCATAACAAGTATAGTCAGTAGGATTAGTGATTTTACCATTACCTCTACTTTCTGTTTTGTCATCAGATCGTTCTGCTTCTTTGTTCTTTTGGTATCTACTCTTGTTGTCTTTGTAGAACCTACGATACTTTCTCGATCTGATTTCTATCTTGTCGATTCTCTTTGCAATCATTGAGAATTCTTTGATTAACTTATCATATCCTCCTTCTGCTGGTGTAGCAGATGATGCTGATTCATCTGTTTTGCACTTCGCTTTGAAGGCAGTCTCTTTCTCCTTCTTTGAATTATTTTCATTTTTCTTGCTGGAGGAATGATCTGGTCCGTGAATCCTTCTGATGTCACATTCATGGACAGCTAGATGATCAAATAGTGCTTCTACAGATAGATCATTAAAATCAGCACGTAGAGGTTGCATAGCTGAGTAAATTTCCCAGCTTGGCGGTAGAGCTCTCAGAATCTTGAGATTCTTCTCTCTCTGTGTGTACTTATTCTTTTTGAAGGCAGAGACTTCAAGCAGTACTTCAATGAACCTGTTCTTCATCTGCTCGCTGGTTTCTCCAGGTTTCATTTTGAATTCATCAAACTTGTTACATGCTAGAGACAGCTTGTTCTCAATCATTACTTCAGAACCTAGACTGAGATCCCTTATAGCTTCCCACATTTCTTTGGTTGTATCAAGATCTTGGATCTTAGCCAGATGGACTCCTTTTACAGTACTGGAAATAACTCCTTTAGCAAAATCATCTAGATTTGCTTCTCTTCTTTCTTCTGAGGTGTACTTTCTGGGATCTTTCAGTACAGTTTCTTCAACTGCTCCTGTCTCAGTAATGCGAGTAGTTTCTTCAGTAATGGCTAGAGGTCCTTCCTCAATTACTTTCCACATCAAGCAGTGATGAGGTTTGAGACACATATTGAATGAGTATGATAGATAGAGAATAAAAACAACTGAATATAAATGCAGAATATAAATAACACAGTTATTTTTACGTGGTTCGGGAAACCCCCTACGTCCACGGTCTAATCCAAACTGGATTAGATATCCACTACTAGGATACTCTTCTTATTTATACTCGCTGAGAACGAGCCACAAGTTTCAAGTACAAGCTTTGATTGAAACTTATGCACGAATAAGGGTCGTGTCCCTTTACAACTTACAGAAAACTACTGTAAACAGGTTATCTTCACGTTAATCCACTAGAAAACTACTAGCTAGTAAAGATCTCCTTCTTCTCTCGATAAGACAGACTTGAATCGAGGTTGGGTTGATGTGATTACGATCACGAACGGATTGAGGCTTTTGTCTGATGAAAGAAAGAATCGCTTGAATGTATTTCTGTAATGTTGCTCTTGTTCTGTATATCAGACTTTAAAACTTCAAATATATATAGGCTCTGAATTTGAAATTCTAGGCGTTTGTTGATTTGTGGATTGCCAATCAATCATATCTCTTGTTTCCTTGTAAAGTCGTTGATTGAATCTTCTATGAATGGGAAGCAGATCATCTGTGATTACTTTCCTTCTTCGTGTCAATCAGTGATTCTCTTTCCAATTCTCGATGGATGGATTTTAATGCATCATTGACAGGTTTGGTTCAGCTCTTTCTGTTTTGCTTCAAACCTTCTGGTTATGTCCTTTCTGGTCTTAGTGCCTTTCTGGTTGAAAACTGGTTAGACACTTTCTGGTTGAAGTGCTTTTCTGGTTGAACACTGGTTTAGACACTTTCTGGTTTTAAGTGTCTTTCTGTCTGTTACTTGCTGGTTCAACTTTCTGTCCGAGACATCTTCCATCTTTCTGTATGAAGCCTTCTGGTTCAACTTTCTGTTAAAGTTGACTTTCTACAGCTTTCTGTCTGAGACATGCTGGTTTAACTTTCTGTTAAAGTTGTCTTGCTTCAGCTTTCTGTCTGAGACTTGCTGGTTTAACTTTCTGTTAAAGTTGTCTTGCTTCAACTTTCTGTCTTAGACTTCTTTCATCTTTCTGGTTGAACTGGCTTCGACTATCTGGTTTATTGAAACCAAAAGAAATGATACAGAACATGAATAATATCAAGTGTGTTTTTTTGAGAGAACATCATCAAAACTTAGAATATTTGTGGGGTTCCCAACACATCTGGTCCAGATCGATCTCTTTATTAATGAACAGTTGTCAACATTATCGATATGTTCATGCCACTTTCCAAATTGGATATCAATCTAGAGTGATGATCTTTAAAAGTTCCCGGTTGGGATTTTAATGATCTGTTTGATCATTAAGATGTACTTAGTGATCTGGTGTCAGTTTCCAGTTAGAAGTTTATTGATCTGTTTGACTGTTAGCATGTACTTGGTGATCTGGTGACAATTCCCAGTTGGAATTTTACTTGATCTGTTCTTTATCAATCTGGACTATGTCAATCTGGTTCTAATTCCCTGTTGGAATGTGATGATCTTGTATCAATTCCCAGTTGGAATTTTACATGATCTGTTTTAAGACTATCTGGTCCTATCTACCAGATTTAATAATCCTAATTTTCCACAAAGCATCTTAAATCTTTCTTCTGGTAATGCTTTGGTGAGAATATCTGCTCTCTGTATCTCAGTGTGTATCTTTTCGATCTGTACATGTTTTCTTTCAACATGATCCCTTATAAAATGATGTCTCACATCTACATGTTTGCATCTGGTATGCAAAACAGGATTCTGTGTGATTGCTATAGCACTTGAGTTGTCACAAAAAATAGGTATCTCCTTGACATCGATCTCATAGTCTTTGAGCTGTTGTCTTAACCAGAGTATTTGTGCACAACAACTTCCAGCTGCCATATATTCAGCCTCTGTAGTTGATGTAGCAACAGATGTCTGTTTCTTTGAGAACCAAGAAACTAGTTTATTTCCTAAAAACTGACATGTACCAGATGTTGACTTTCTGTCTAGCTTGCATCCAGCGTAGTCTAAATCTGTGTATCCAGTTAGCTCACAGTTGTCTTCACATGGATACCATAATCCTATATGGGCTGTTCCCTTAAGATATCTTAATATCTTCTTAGCTGCTTCCATGTGAGATTCTTTGGGATTTGCTTGATATCTTGCACATACTCCTACTGCAAATGTGATGTCAGGTCGACTAGCAGTTAGGTAGAGTAATGATCCTATGATTCCCCTATATTGAGTGATGTTAGCTGATTTTCCCTCTGGATCAGGATTAATTTTCCCATTGGTCTGCATTGGGATTTTTGCTGGTTTACTGTCTTTGAGCCCAAATTTAGTCAGCAAATCGTTGATGTACTTTGTCTGATTAATGAAGATACCATCTGGTAATTGCTTGACCTGCAAACCTAAAAAGAAACTCATTTCTCCCATCATGGACATTTGATACTTATTTTTCATAAGATCAGCAAATTTGTCACATAGATAGGTAGATTGAGATCCAAATATGATATCATCTACATAGATCTGTACTAGAAGGATGTTCTCTTTGACTTTGATGATAAACAAGGTCTTGTCAATAGATCCTCTTCTAAATCCAGATTCTAGTAGAAAAGTTGATAAGGTCTCATACCAAGCTCTAGGGGCTTGCTTTAGACCATAGACTGCCTTTGTCAGTCTGTATACTTTCTGATTTGGATCTGTTTCTTCAAATCCAGGTGGCAGTTCCACATAGACTTCTTCATCAAGGATACCATTGAGGAAAGCACTTTTAACATCCATCTGGTATACCTTGAACCTTTTGTGTGCAACATATGCTAAGAATAGCCTTATTTCTTCTAGTCTGGCTACGGGTGCAAATGTTTCAACAAAATCAATGCCTTCTTGTTGATTATAGCCTTTAGCTACTAATCTGGTTTTGTTTCTGGCTACTTCACCATTCTCATCCCGTTTATTTTTGAACACCCATTTTACACCATTTTACCAGACTTCATTCCTTTTGAACTCATTGAGTTCTTCTTGCATTGCTGTTATCCAATCTGCATCTTGTAGTGCTTCATGGGCATCAGATGGTTCAATGCGAGAGAGATAGCATCTTAACAATGCACTTTCTCCATGCATCCTTCTGGTTTTCACACGATCTGATGGGTTTCCAACAATCTGTTCTGGTGGATGATCTTGTATCCATCTCTTTCACCTGGTCATCTCTTCATCTGATATCTCAGGTTCAGGTTGATTTGTTGGTTCCTCAAATTCAGGGTGTGATGTAGAAGATGGTTGGAATGGATTCTCATTAGGATTTTCTTCTGGATTTGGATCTTCAGATTGATTATCTTCTGCAATGACTGTTTCATTGCTTGGTGATCTGTTTTCATCCAGATCATGTTGTGTTGATCCCCCTTGCTTTATGATTTCTTCAGCAATAGGTGGAGTGTTGATTTCTTCATCATCACTTTTTGAATTACAGATAAGAATATCTTCAAGTAGTAGCTCATTCATCTTTCTTGTAGTCATCTGGTTTTCTGTCGGTTTTTCATCTAGTGACCTGTACTCAACAATAGACTCATCAAAAACAACATGAGGTGTTACCTCCATAATATGAGAGTTCTTATTGTAGACTCGATATGCTTTACTAACATCAGAATATCCTAAAAATATTCCGGGGTCAGCCTTGCTATCAAAAGTCCTCAATTGAGATTTTCCATTATTGTGTATGTAACACAAACAGCCAAAAGTTCGAAGGTAAGAGAATTTAGGCTTTCTGTTGTTCCAAATCTCATATGGTGTTTTTCCATGTCTGAGTGTGATGGATGATTTGTTTTGAGTATAGCAGGCTGTGTATATGGCTTCTGCCCAGAATTTCTTTGGTAGATTGGTTGCATTAAGCATTGAGCGTGCTGCTTCTTTTAGAGATTTGTTTCTCCTTTCAACAACTCCATTCTGTTGAGGAGTTCGAGCAGCAGATGTTTGATGAGTGATCCCCATCTTATTGCAGTATGCTTCAATCTTTTGGTTGAGAAATTCTGTTCCTCAATCTGTTCTGATAGAGGTTATATTCATCCCCTTCTGTTTGGTGATCTTGTGTAAAAAGTCAGGGAGTTTTTCTAGAGTCTCTTTCTTCTTTAGCAAAAAGATGACCCATGTGAATGTTGAGTAATCATCTATGATTACTAAGGTGTATTTTCTCCCATTTATGCTTAGGGGTTTTACTGGACCAAACAGATCTAAGTGCAAAAGCTCCAGTATTCTTGATGTTGAGTGAGCTGTTTTGCTTGTAAAAGATGATTTGGTCTGTTTTCCAGCTTGACAAGCTTCACATATTTGATTTTTATCATATATTTGATCTGGTAGACCTTCCATTAGTTTTTCTTTTGCAATCTTGTTGATTGACTTGAAGTTTAGATGGCTCAATCTCTTGTGCCATAACCAGCTTGTTTCTGATACTGTTTTAGTAACTAAACAAGTCTCGATCTGGTTTGTCCATTGGACAATATATAACTTGTCCTGCAGTTTACTGGTAAGGAGTATCTCATCTCCTTCCTTGTTCTTCACAAGACAATTGTTAGTATCAAAGATGATCTGATTACCATTAGCACATAATTGACTTACAGAGAACAGATTGTGGCTATGATCCTCAACATACGAAACATTTGTGATGGTTGTCTTGCCAACTTTTATGTTTCCATATCCTCTGGTATACCCTTTTGAGTTACATCCAAAGGTGACCTGTGGTCCTGGCTTCTCTATGTAATCTGATAGTAGGTTCTTATCACATGTCATGTGCTTTGAACAACCACTATCTATGATCCAGATCGCTCCTTTTGCTATCTTGCTTCTTCTTGCAGTTTTCTGGTCCTACAATTAATTACACTTATCTACCCTTCAACGTTTGGGTGCTTGGTTATTAGCAAATATTCCCTTTCGAATCTAGAACATTTTTGGATTAGGAACAGAAACATAACAGGTAATGATATTCCCATCATTGTCAATTTTAGATAAGGAGTGAATTTCAGATGGATGGAATCTCTCTACTCCATCGTTCTTCAGACTCTTCTTGATAGGTTGTGTCCTGTTGACATTCTTTGTTCGGTTCCCATTTTTATTTTGCAATGTCTTGTTGACATTATTTTTATGAACATGATCTGTTTCTGTGTAACATGCTGGTTGACCCTTTGTTTGATAGTACTGTCTGTTCACGGTCTCTTTCATGATCATCTTTTGGGGATGGCCTTTCTTGTTTTTCAAGTTTTTCACTTGATCTGGTATTTGTTTCTTCTCTTGTACAAAGTTTATGGTACTAGAAGATTTTTCTGAGTGGCCTGGATATCCTAATCCAGATGTGCCTTGTTGTTGCAGGTTGATTAGCAACTTAGCACGTTCATCACTCTTGTAAATCATTTCTTTGCCTTTCTTTATCTTTTCTTCAGCAACATTGTTCCTATTTATGAGATCTTTAACTTTTGAGTTTAAAGAATAGATCTCACTATCCTTTCCCTTGATCTGTTCTTCCAGATCAGCTATTTGAGCAACAAATTGAATGTTTGCTGTGCTTAGGATCTGCTCGGATTTCTTTAGTCTATCATTTTCTTCCACAACTTCTCTAAACAGTCTCTTGATGCTGGAATAGCTCTTGAACATTTCATTGACTTCTTCCCATGAGTAGTCAAATTGTTCTTCTATTTCCTGTTCCAGATCATCATCATTTGAGGAGATAGAGTTGCTAGAATTTACCTCGACTTCATCCAGACCGTTGTCCAGTCCAACGTAGCATTCATCCCAGCTCTCTTCATCATTTGCAAAGAATGCTTCATCATTCTCTGATGAACTGTCTGAAAAAGGACTCAAGCTGCTTGAATCTTGTTCAGCGAGCATGGCCTTGCGCTCATATTTGAGTTTTCGATCTCACGCTTCTTGTAGAATTTGTTTTTGTTGTCTTTATAGAACCGTCGGTATTTCTTCGATCTGATCTCCATCTTGTCCATACGTTTGGCGATCATTGCAAACTCTTTTAACAATTTGTCATAGCCTTTCTCTTCATCTGGTAGAGAAGGTTCAGAAGGTTCATGTCGTTTGCTCTTTGCTTTGAAGGCTACTTCTTTTTCCTTCTTAGAGCTGCTTTCTGCCTTTTTGGACAGATGCTCTGGTCCACGAATTCTCTGTATATCGCATTCATGGCCTTCAAGATGATCAAATAACGCTTCAGTAGATAGTTCATTGAAATCTGCACGTAGAGGTTGCATAGCAGCATATATCTCCCAGCTAGGTGGAAGTGCTCTGAGTACTTTCATATTCTTCTCCCTTTGAGTATATTTGTACTTATTGAACGCAGATATCTCAAGGAGAATTTCAGTGAATCTCATCTTCATTTGTTCTATTGTCTCGCCTGGTTTCATCTTGAATTTATCATATTTGTTGCAGGCTAGAGACAGCTTGTTCTCAATCATGACTTCAGATCCTAGACACAAATCTCTTAGGGCTTCCCACATCTCTTTGGCAGTATCCAAATCTTGGATTTTGGCCAGATGTACCCCTTTGACTGTGCTGAATATGATCCCTTTAGCAAAGTCATCCAGATTGGCTTCGCGTCGTTCTTCTGCAGTGTATTTTCATGGATCTTTAGGAGCTATCTGTGTTGTTACTCCAGTTGAGGTAGTTACTATCACTTCTTCAGTGATCTGTAGTGGGCCTTCTTCAATAACCTTCCACATCAGATAGTGATGGGCTTTGAGTGCCATTTTGATTCTGAAGCTCCATTTTCTATAACCTTGGATGGAGAATTCTTCACAAGCCCTGACAACAGATGATTCCATAGCAGATAGTATGCACGTGAATGAGAATAGGTTTTCCTAGATCTATTCAAGTTGACCACGCAGGTATTAACCTTGTGAAACAAAAACAGTGGTCGTTTGAACCACTGCTCTGATATCACTTGTTGGTCCCGAAAGAGCAAGGTTTTGTGTATGGGGGGGAGGGAATACAACAAATACTAACTTTTCAGTTTACTTGATAAATTATTAGAGAGTTCAAGCTATTCTTATTTAAGAAATTGCTCGGCAGATGACTAACCAGATTGATACTCAGATCGTTACCAGATTAGTCAAACAGATTGCTCTCTAGTGTAAACACTTAGTCAATAATAAGAGTGATCTTATTACTTTCTGAGTATTGTGAGTGCAGAAATATGGTGGATTTAATGAGTGCTCTTATTAAGAAAACCTTAAGAGATAATCAGATCATTAAGCAGATTGATTGAGATGCAGATTATATGATAGTGCAGATGGTTAGAATAATAAACAACTGAAAGTAAATATGAAGAAATATAAAGAACACAGTTGTTTAACGTGGTTCGGGAAATCCCTACGTCCACGATCTGGTCAAAACTAGACCAGATTATCCACTACTAGGATACTCTGCTTGTTTATACTCGTGGAGAACGAGTCACAAGTATCAATCAATGCTAGAGAGATACTTATGCACAAAATAAGGGTCGTGTCCCTTTACTACAAATTACCTCTACGTTACTACTAGATATCTACTAGCTAGCAAGGTGATCTGCTTCCTCTCGATAAGACAGACTTGAATCGAGGTGTGGTTGGTGTGATATAGAATCACAAGTTGCTTGAAGCTCTTAGTCTGGTTCAGAGAGTTTTTGAGAGTATGTTGACAATGTAGCTTGCGTGCGTATTCACATATTTCTCCAGATCTTGAACTTCAAATATATAGGCATTGAATTTAAAATTCTAGCCGTTGTTGATTGGCGTGAGATTGATTGTAGATTGCCAATCAGTGAAGATTTCTAACGGCTTCAAAGTATGGAAAGAAGATTGCTAACGGCTTCTTTCCTTCTTTGTATCAATCGAAGATTCTCTTTCCAATCCCTGTTGGATGGGCTTCAATCTTGACGTGGCAAGAGAGTATGGTGAGTAGGATGATGTCATTTGGTGGTTTGATGACTCTATCGATCTGGTCTTGAGTTGTGTGCATCGATCTGGTCAGTGATCTGGTGGGCAGCAGATCAGCAGATCGATTTCTCCTTCTTGAAAATTCTTGATCTTCATCCTATACTATTATGAGAATGACTTATATAGGAATGATTCCTTTACATTCTAAGTCGTCTCCTAATCTGTTCTAAAACAGAATTCACTTTAAATGTAGTGATCTGCTTTACACGAAGAACAATTTAATACTAAAAAGAACTAAGTGTGTTTCGAAGGATCATCATCAAAACCAAAAATACATTAGGGTTCTCAACAACAGTTTGTCCAGATTGATTCTCTCTCGTGATATACACTTAGTTGATAACAAGAGTGATCTTGTCAACTAATAAAGCGCTGTGTGCGGAATATGCTGGGCTTAGTCAGTGCTCTTTATTAGAAAACCTTTGAAAATCTTAACCAAGTCGTTTAGCAGATTGATTAAGAATGCAGTTTGAGTGAACGTGCTGGTTAGTGAATAAAAAACTGAAAGTAAATATGCAGAATTTAAATAACACAGTTGTTTTACGTGGTTCGGGAACCCCCTACTTCCATGGTCCAATTCAAACCGGAATAGATATCCACTACTAGGATACTATCTTCTTTATACTCGCTGAGAACGAGCCACAAGTTTCAAACACAATCTGGTTGAAACTTATACACGAATAAGGGTCGTGTCCCTATACAACTTACAATATACAACTGGAACAAGATATCTTTGAAAGTGTATCGACTACTCTAACTAAATGTTGCGGAAGCTAAGAAGGAACACATGAGATAATTTTGCGTAGGTTGTGTTAACGAACAACCTACACGGCAGCCTTACGGCCAAAAAGAATAATCAAAATAAGTGTTGTGTTGCTACAATGTTTAGCACCACACAACATCAACACTTCTTACAAAAACACTAAACGTATGATCTTAACAACTAAGAATCATACACACTAAACTACGAACTTAATCTGAAAAAAGTACATCTCTAACAGAAAACTAATCAAGTATTTATAGAGATGGTTCATGATCTTCATCCCAATGGACTTGTAACTGCCAGCCCATGTTTTCCTTGATTTTCTCAACCACTGTCATGCTCCGCAAGATTCGCCAGGACAGTTTGTGCACTCCGATAAATGTGGAAACAGACTTCAACTAGGCGTATATATCTCAACAGTTTATCTTGACTTGGTCTTCTCCTCATGACTCGGTCTTAACAGTCTTCGTGCATTCTCACTTTTCTCCAAGTCAAATCTTCCACGTGGCAATGCTGAGTCAGCATCCAATGTTGAGTTTAGCAGCAGAGCTAACAACACAATCATCCTGTGAAGAACACAAAAACACCAATGTTAGGTTTAACATATTAAACAACAACATCTTGTTCTTCCTAAGACGCTCCCCCTATGTCTATGCCCTGCAAAACAACTTCACAAACAAGCAGCGACATAGGCAAAGATAGCAACACACATATGACAAGCAGCAGCAGTGAGCAACAATAATCTTTCAAAAATACGTGCTGCCAAAATAACCATCGTTAATCATCCACAGCCAAAAGTAAATAGTCAGCCAAAAAAAATAACCATCGTTAATCATCCCACATTAAAAAATAAGTGTTTTTAAGTTTTCATTCCTCTGCCCCCTCAACTGCAGTCTCTTCATCCTTCTCTTCATCCTCTTCATCCTCTGCATCTCCTCCAGTTGCGGCGGCAACAACTTGATCTCCCCCTTGTTGGGAAGAAAGACACGCCTGGAGAGAAGGAACCAGAGCAGCAAAGGCAGGGAATAGGGCAGTGAACGAGCTCATCGCACTAATTAACTGTGTGACAGTTTGGGGTGGCAGCGTTATGCCAGAGGAAGTAGAGACTGGGCCATCCGGGTTGCACCAAGGAAGGTCCGCCACCTTGCTCTTATGGAAAAGAGAAGGATGTATGGTGTACAACGGAGTCGGCTCAGCCTCATGGCTCCTGGTCACTGATGTGAACCCTTGATGCGCGAGAACCCTGCACACAAGAGAAGGAAAGGGCATAGAGGATATCTGAGACTTAGAGGAGAAAGCAGCCAACTGATCGAACACGATCCGTCCCAGGTTGCATGGTTTGTTGAGTCCCACAAGGTACATCAAGACTCCATGTGTTTGAGTAACAACAGTGGAGTTGGAGGAGACAATCCAATTGCATGTGAGAACCTTATGAAGGACTGAATAGAGATGTGACAGCCACGAAGTTTTCATGGGTTGAACCCATTTTGACTTCTTGCCGCCAGTAATCACTTTGGCAACATCATCGAGATCAGCAACAGTCTCACTCTCAACATTGGGTAACTCAAGAGCACTGTTAATAGCATCCGGTGTAAAATCATAGATGGCATTGTAGAGGTAGACCTTTCCAAACTTGACCGAATCACGATCACCAAAAGAAGCATGCAAATTACAGTAAAAATGGCGCACAACATCTTTGACAAAAGGAGGGAGATCAAATACTGTACCAAGGAGTCCGCGCGTACGGAAGAATTCGAGCAGATTGTAATCCTCAAGGCTGGTCTCGTCCACAGTTCTTTCACTAACACATGGAAGAGTGCGAAGCCGCTTCCATTTGAGCGCCGCCAGGTCATCAAAGAATGTAAGACTGTGTGCCTTGTCAGCGTCTAAAGGAGAATCGGGACCCTCCGAGAGTTCTGAGGCGAGGATCGCTGATTTTCCCTTAGCGATGGACGAAGTGGGCTCTGTCGTGACCTCGGCAGGAGGAACAATCCGCTGCCGCTTCGGGGCCGAAGACACCTCGTCCTCACTGTCATCCTGGAGGACAACAGTGGGTGTTGGGCCTTTCAACTTCTTGGTGATGCGTGACAGCCGAGAGCCCCGGGTGGCCGGTTTGCGTGTTAGAGCGACTGGTGGAGTGGACGATTGAGACAGTGGTGACATAGGAATCGGTTGGATAACAGCAACAGTGGTGACCGGAGCGACTTGTATAGAAAACCTTAAGAATTATCCAGATTGTTAAGGGGATTGATTGAGATGTAGATCGAATGCTAGTGTGGAAGGTTAGAATAATAAACAACAGAAATTAAATATGCAGGAATGTAAAGCACACAGTTGTTTAATGTGGTTCGGGAAACCCCTACGTCCACGATCTGGTCAAAACTAGACCAGATTATCCACTACTAGGATACTTTGCTTCTTTATACTCGTGGAGAACGAGTCACAAGTATCAATCAAAACTAGAGAGATACTTATGCACGAGTTAAGGGTCGTGTCCCTTTACAACAGATTACCTCTACGTTACCACTAGAAAACTACTAGCTAGCAGGGTGATCTCCTTTCTCTCGATAAGACAGACTTGAATCGAGGTGGTAGGTGTGATGTAGAATCACAGAGTGTTGAAGCTCTAAGTCTGGATAACAGATTGATTTCTTGAAGGTATATCAACAGTATAACTCACGTATGTTCTCTATATCTCAAGATCTTTAACTTCAATTATATAGGCATTGAATTTGAAATTCTAGCCGTTATTGATTGGCATGAGATAGATGGTATATTGCCAATCAATGATTTCCATCATATCTGTTCTTGCCATATAGGGAAGGTTGACTCAATCTTTGAGTTATGGAAAGCAGATTGCTAACGGTCTCTTTCCTTCTAGGTGTTAGCCGAAGATCTTCTTTCCAATCCTAGTTCGATGGACTTTTAATCTTGACGTGGCAAGAGCATATGATGTGTAGGATGATGTCAGCTGGTGGATTGATGACTCAATCGTTCTGGTTCCTCGCTGAAGGTAACGATCTGGTCATCGATCTGATTATCGATCTGGTTGCTGTCTGTTACAGCAGATCGATTCCTTTTGGCGTGAAATCTTGACCTTCATCCTA
Source organism: Leonotis leonurus (assembly GCA_026898415.1). Lineage (NCBI taxonomy): Eukaryota > Viridiplantae > Streptophyta > Magnoliopsida > Lamiales > Lamiaceae > Leonotis > Leonotis leonurus. Next base: position 216,994 of record JAPKLX010000323.1, read on the forward strand.
TAATAAGTTGAGATTGACTTCTATAGGAATATTTCCTTCACATATCAAGTCATCTCCTAATCTGTTCCATAACAGGATTCACTTTATCTCTAGTGATCTGTTTAACACGTAGAACAATTTAAACTATAAAACAACTAAGTGTGTTTTGAAGGACCATCATCAAAACTAAATTTAGGGTTCCCAACAATTTTCCCCTTTTTGATGATGTCGAAACCACACTTTTACAATAATGTCCTATCAACACATTTTAGGAATGGTCTGGTCTGATGACCAGATAGATGTTTATTCGTTATTAAGTTTATAACGATTTGGACATTTATATTTGTGTTCTGGACAATAGAGTGTTGTCATCAGAAACTTTCAAAGAAACTTCAATAGATAAGGATAAGTAGAGTTTACAGATTATCAAAAAATGAGAAATGCAGATCATAAAAAAAAAAGAAAAAAATATGGCTATCTGCTCTTTCTCTTCTCTTCCTGTTGTCTTTTCATTTTTGCCCTGGTCTCATCCGAGATGAGTTGTACACTTTCGTAAATGCCTTCTCTGATCCTTATATAGTCCGGGTCCTCTGCATCCACCTTGTACCCTCTGTTCTCAGCTAGCTGGTTAATGAAGGTGAGCAGGAATGTCTTGTCGGGTAGATCAGTCCCTGGAATGGTGGGGCATGATCTGTATTCTTTCTCGGGTGCAGTAATCTAGATTTTTGCTTGGGCAGCAGCCTTCCTTATTTCTTCTACCAGATCACTGGCGTCGTTTAGATCTAGGTATCGGTTGAACGCCTCATTTGGACTGCCTTCTATGTATGCTGGTTCCTTTAGGAAGTATCTGCACAGAACGAAGGCATTTTTGAGTCCTTCCCATCCATTTCTTAAGTGAGCTGGAACCCAGTTGGTCTCTCCAGATGGTCTGAGGTGAACAGTTGGCCAACTGAATCCAGTTCTTTTCTTCTTCTTTTGAATTTGACTTGATCTGCTAGATGATTTGGATTTTTGAGTTTGAGCAGATGGATCAGATGGAGGGCTGGTTTGGGGTGTGATCTGCTGCTCAGGTTGAGCTTTCTCCTTCTCCTTCCCTTTAGCAGCAGCTGGCTTCTTTCCTTTCACAGATCCTTCCCCCTTTTCGACATTATCAACAACCATATTGATGAGTGCCCTGAGGGAAGTAATCTCTTCCTTCATCCCCTTAATCTCCTTGTCCGTATCAACCTTTTGTGTAAGCAGAGATGTAATATTGAGATTAGCGTCATCAATCTGCTTCTGAAAGGATTTTGTAATGTTGGCCAGAGTCTCTGTGTGACTCCCCACATCTTCTTGGATGATCCCAAAATCGTTGAAGTATGTTTCGATCATTGTTTTCGTGGGGTAGCGCAGGTCGCTTAACTTCCTCTGAACAAAGTTCTTCCCATCCTGTTCGAACTGTCTGAACATGACCTTGGTGTGTGAGATGGCGTCCTTTAGAACATCAGCTGCTATGCCATCTGTCTGTTCCTTCACTATGGCATGCACCATGTCCTTCTCCTTTTCAGCAAAAGCAGTGATAATCTTGTAAATTTCTTTCACTTTCAGTTCAGTTGTAAACAAACTTTGATCGATCTGTGCCTTCCGTTCTTCGGTAGCAGCTCGATCATCGTCCATTTTCTTGCTAATCTCTTCTATCTTCAGCCGGCATATTCTCCTCAAGTCAGAGTCAACTTGATAGACGTGAGTCTTCAAGTGGTCGTTGAACTCTGTGAGGATGCGAGTAGCTTCATCTTGTACTTGGGAGAGCGTTCCATACATGTATTGGTCCACCTTTTTGGAAATAAGATCTCTGATCTGCATATGTGACAGTGATTGATGTTGCTCCATCAATATGTCTTCCAAGGTGAATGTCTCCACATATGTTCCAAGTGCAGCTGCAGCAGCAGGAGTATAAATGTCGTTTGTAAGTTCCCCTCCGACATTCTGTCCAGCAGGCTCATCCTCTGCTTGAGATTGGCTGGTCACTACATTGGGGATTTCAGAAGATGTGGCTTGTTCCCCTTCAGCAGGTGCAGTGGCCTGCTTTTCACTTTCAGCCATTGGATGATCTATCTCAGTTGCTGGGATAGCTGCACCCTGTTGGTGAGTAACAGCTTGAGCTGTTTCAACCTCTTCCTCCACATATTCTGCTTCAATGCTGTTATAAAAATCCAGCATGTTAGCTTTTTCATAAGCAGATCGAAGATCGATCTGGAGTTCTTCAGCCTCAAATTTTGACATTCCCAGAATGTCCGACTTGTATGTGTCCCTTAACTCAGCAACTGATGCAGCAGTGAAGATCTTGAGTAAGGTGGCTTCTTCGATTTTCAGTTCATGTATTGATCTGGTGCGGAGCAGGGCGTCCAGAACATAAAATTCCTTGTCTTTCACCAGCAGAAGGAACTTTAGGCGTTTGGCTGCATCATACGTCTCGGGGGTTAGCTGGATTCCAGGGAAGGTTCTGAGAACAGAATGGTTTGCTTCTGTTTCCAGCATTCTAACCACTGTCTCTGCTTTCTGTAATTCCTCATCCTCATCAGTTGACCCTTCTTCTCCCTCAGCATCCTCATCAATTTGCTCTAAGTGTTCTGCAGAAGATGGACTTTCAGTACGGGCTGGAGAAAAATCCTTAGATTGATCTGGGTTCAAGGATGAAATGGGGGCCACATCCTCTGGTGGACCACCCATCAAAACTTCTTCTTCCTCAGCCTCCTGTTGAGGGAGTACATTTTCGGCAGCAGCAGGTACTTCAGTTTGGACTTCATCAGCTATCTTCTGAAGTCGTCTGCGCTTTGGCTTAGGAGGCTGGGCTGCTGTGGATGTATCTGTGTCGATTGAGCTCGCCCTTCTGGTGACCCTCTTGGTGGGAGTCCTCTCAATTGGTTTTTCCTTGGTAACCTTGGATTTTGAGGGTTTTTCAGCCTGTGCAAATGGTGGTATCCAGATGGGATTGGAGTTTCCCATCTCAGTCAGAGCATTTGCAATAACTAGATCTTTCACCCGTGCAAGCAAATTTGCAGAAATGCCCATTGACATTTCTATCTGATGCTGGTCCTTTGGGAAGTGCAGTTTGGAATTAAATTCAACAGCAGTGTCCCACTGGTGGTGAGGGAAGAAGGTTTCCAGCATGAAGCTGATTTTGGTTGAATGTCTTAAAGTGCTCTTTTTTACTTCGATGCCTGGGGATCCTCCTTTCACAAATAAGATCATCTTGGCCTCCTTTGCCAAGAGATCAAATAAGATCCTGCTCCAGTTCACTGGCAGGTTGAGAACCACGGCTGCTAGGATCCTGAATTTTTCAGGGGTGACCTGGTCATAAGATCCGTTGTGGTTGAGGAAGATTCGCTGCACGAATTCGAATAGAATTCTGAATTCTGGAGCGAGAAGAGCTCTTGTGAACATCCGGTTCGTATATTGGATAGGTATGATCATTACCATCTCCACTGCCTCTTGAAGTTGTGCTGCAGTGATTTGCCCAAGGTCTGCACCTTCATCCTTCAACTTATAAACGTCGTTGATGATGTTGATGACGTTGTAAGAAGTGTTGCGAATAGTGTTCCCCTTACTGACCCTGATGGTTGCCTCGGTTCCACCCCTCTCTCCCTGCCATGAGAGATAGAAGGCGGCAACATCCTTGGGTAGGAAGTGAACTGGGTGTGAGGTGATAATGTTGTAAAAACCTACAAGAAAAGAGTATATGTGAGCACTATCCTTCCATCAGTGAAGTATAAGTGCTCAAGACAGTTTATGCAGTCTAGCAATCGATATCATAGTAAACATAAGTATATATATATGCAGATGAGTAAAAGCAGTTTATCAAAAGCATGTTTGAAAGATAACGAAAAACAAATCTGAACAAAAACCACAAAATAGTGAACCTTTGCACTGGCGAACGAGATCAAATGCCATTTCCAGTTTGTGAAACCCGAAGGTATCAAGAACTGCGAAGAGGTCTTGGTGTAGATAAGGTTTCAGAAAGTTCGCTTGATCAAGAAACAGAGATGATTTGGGTGCCATTTTTCTAAAAACAAAATGATTTGCGAAGGTAGAGAAGGTTTTGAAAGAGAGGGAGTTTTTGCTAAGGTTTCGGAAAAGTATAAATGTAAATGATAGATAAAACAACTTATCAAACATATAAACGAAGAGGAAGATAAGTAAGGTAATAAAATATTCAGAAATCCTTCCCTTTTTCAGCTTTTTCCCGCCTTTCCATGTTCTAGGTTTACAGTCTATCACCGTCTCTCTTTATCGTGTGATGTACGCGCTTTGATCGGATGGTTGTAATGTGGCGCGTTGTTTTTGTTGCAGTCATTTCTCTCCCTTTTTCTCGATTTGGTAGATATTTCCTGGATCACGTTTCCCAATTACTGTACTTAATCATCAACAAAATAAAAGATTTGATTTTTAGTGTCAGAAATAAGATATTAGTCGCAGTATATAGTTGACCTTTCCCCCTTAACCAAGTAATGGGGTAATAAGAAATATTAATTAAATATCCACGTGGCATTAAGTAATCTGGGTCAAGATCAATCTCCTACATAGTGAGAACTATTGATCTGGTTGTGCCACTGTCCAATCTGGTGTTACTGATTCCCAGTTGGAATTTTAATTAATCTGTGTTGTCATATACTTAGTGATCTGGTGTTAATTCCCTGTTCGAATTTCACGTGATCTTAATTTTATCGATCTGTACCATGTCAATCTGGTTTTGTTTCCCTGTTGGAACATTTAACTTGATCTGGTTTATATCAATCTGGTTCTTGCTTCAAGATTTAGTAATCCTAGCTTACCACAAAGCATCTTAAATCTTTCTTCTGGTAATGCTTCGGTAATAATATCAGCTCTCTGTATTTCAGTGTGTATTTTCTCGATTTGTACATGTTTTCTTTCAACATGATCTCTTATAAAATGATGTCTTACATCCATATGTTTGCATCTGGTATGCAGAACAGGATTATGTGTGATAGCTATAGCACTTGAGCTATCAAAGAAGATTGGTATTTCCTTGACATCAATTTCATAATCTTTAAGCTGCTGTCTTAACCACAATATTTGTGCACAACAACTTCCAGCTGCCATATATTCTGCCTCTGTAGTTGAGGTGGCAACTGATGTCTGTTTCTTTGAGAACCAAGAGATTAGTTTATTTCCTAGAAACTGACATGTAACAGATGTTACTTAGAATTTATTCACACTACTTTCTTCTCCCTCGAGAGGTTCGATTTCTATCTCTACTTCAGGTTCAACCTCTTCTTCTTCCGGTTCTAACTCTTCTTCATTCAGGCCTTCATCAAGTGCAATTGGTTCCAATGGCTCGTGCACCTCCTGGATATCATTTTATTCCACAAAGGAAGATATGTGGGGACTAATCAATTCTTGATCATCCGACAATTCAAAATGATTGAAAGTTTCATAATAAGGTGTTGGAAATTGAGAATGAGAATTATCTCGAAATGGATTTGGCTCAAGGGCAGACGGCTGGTTATCAAGATTTGAACCAAGAGTAGGTCTCGTAGGAAATAAAGCAAAAGTCGACGAAAGATCACCGGATTTAGCCGTTGCCGACAACACTTCAATATCTTTTTCGGAAATTGAATTAGACCCCACTGATTCTTCTAGGACTGAATCAAGGCCATTAACAGGAGGCTCAAAACGAAGAAGGGACCAATTATTGCTTCCTTCTGAGATAAATTGATGCACAATCGAACATAATTGGTCATATGAAGGAAATTCACCAGGAGGTGGAGCTGAAGACCTCTGGAACCGTTTGCAAATTTCAGAAAGAATCTCCCAAAGGCACTGCGCTCCGTATAATTCCTTTCTTCCGTAATTAAGATACTCCAGGACCAGCGAAGATGCCCAGCCTTGCCACTCTGTCGGTAATACTCGAACTAACTTAAGCATTGCATCTCTTGCGGTCACACCATAGTACCTAGCTTGTTCCCACCGAATCCGAAATTTGGTTAAGAATTTATTTAGTCCTTGATGCTCCTCGGGGCGATAATCATAAAATTTACTTCTCCAATCTATCGTACCGGATCTAGACACAATCTGCTTCTTCCTGGGATTATAAATTCTTGGCTTCCTAAATAGTATAATCATCAATACAATTCAATATTCCAACTAAGTCATCACATTCATCTATCTTTAAGTAGTATTCCTTCTTAAATCATATACTAACTCAACTGAAATAAACATTCAACTTCTTTCTCTTTTGAATTCTTACCAGATCGAGCGAGCAGTGATGGAATGATGGCTGAGAATGTTGGGCTTGCTTAAATATTACACTTCCCTAAACAAACTGACTCTAAGAAGACTCACAGGTGCGGAACGAACCTCGCTCTGATACCAACTGTCACAGCCCAATTTCTTAACCCTTTCTTAGTCAAGAGATTAGGTCATGACTTAATTAACTTGGAAGAAACTCTAGCAATTGATGTTTAACACAAAGGAACTCAAATTAACTTTCGCGAAAAACAGGGCAGGACGGACACATCGACTTCGAAAGCTCATAACCTTTTCATCTGAGCTCCGAATTAAGATCCAAAAGAACCGTTGGAAAGGTATTGAAAAGATCTTTAAAATGATACCAATTTCAGAAAATTCGGACTTGTAAAACTCATGGAAAAGGGGGTTCAACGAGCTGCCCTATTTCTAGCAAACTTCAAATTTACACAATTTATGAACTTGGAGTTCCCAATCTATCAAAGATCAACTCAAACAACCATGAAAGAGACATAGAACATGATAATTCACAAAGGAAAGTACCACCATGGATAACAAAGGCTAGCACAATACAAAGGTACCAAACGTTCAAGTGACAACAAAACAAAGGATCGCAACGGAAGAAGTAGTTGAGCTACATGTATGACGACATATAACTCAACTTACACAATATCCAACATCATTCAACAAGACAGTCTATGATTTACTCAACAGTTCATATGAACAAAATACGGGAAAAACAAGCTCAAAACCAGCATTCAATCCCATCTCCATCTCCGCTGCTCAACCTGCACATTAAAAAGAATATGCAGGGCATGAGTACGATATGTACTCAGTGGGCACGTTGCCAAAAACTTTTTAAAACATGCTCTTGTGACTTGCAAATACTTTCTTAAAAATGAAACATGCTCATGCTCAAACTGTAATATAATTAAATCAAACTGGTGTCTGCAGACAAAATCAATCAAATATACCATATCTACGCACTTCTTGTGTTGAAAGGTAGGCCTCCCCTTCAACACCATGACCGGCCAGTCCGCTCACCGGCTCACGGTCACATATGTGTACACAAACCCTTACCGGCAGCTCGTCCGGCATAGGGCCGATATCGTAATTCTCTCGTAGATAGGCAACATACAACATGCATAAAACATGCAAGTCACATGTTTCAAAATAACATGCATAATCAAATGTTGCATCATAGCATGCATACTTTGAGTAAGAAATATGCCCACCTGACTGACTTATTCTATATAAGTCGAAGGCTCGCCTTCTTCTTTCTTGGGATCCGTTCCTCTTCTTTCTATTCCACTTGCACCTTAAATATGTAAATTTGGAGTAGATTAGAAAGTTATTACTTCATATAATCCCTTATCTTAACTTGAGTTACTATCGTTTTACTCTCTTTCGGGTCATTGCATCCTTTATCTATTTCATTACGTACCATCTTATAACTACACATAATTATGCATTCTAAGCTTACTTGCATACCTAACTTCATATTTAAGATCTCATACTTAAGAAATATGTATTCTTCATTACACTTTAATTTCTAACTTTCACATACATGATTCTTTAAATCAAATAAATTCACACTATCCTTCATATTCTTCCCTCATAACAACTATGATATTAGATCATCCAATTAAATCCTCTACATATAACTTTGGATCATCCCCTTCTCCTAGCATTTTATGAATCTTAATGAAATGATAATTCTATCTTCAATCTCTTGATTTATCTATGCTTATTATCATCTTATTAACTCTTATTCATCATCATCTAAGAAAATTAGTCTCCACATATATATAGACTATGAACTTCATTAACTCTTAGATTTTTAGAAAATCAAGTTCTAGTGCATGAAAAATTCCCCATAAATTATTCTAAGCTTTATTCATACCATTGAACTCAAATATGATCTCAAATTACACAAATAAAATCAAAATCTTATAGAGCAATTTAAGTGGAATTTTCGGTCCTTAGTGCTTTGGATAGAAAACTTGATTTTGATCTAATTTCTTATTCTAATCATGTTTATTGATGTCTAATAATACTTATCCATGCTCAATTTAAGCAAATTCATCCAAATTCTAATAGTTCAAGATTAGGGTTTATGTAGGAGATTAAGGGAAAATCCAATTAACCATCATTTCATGAAATTCTTTTCATAATCTTACTTAGAACATGTATTTCTATCTATTTGCTACCACATAATTCAAAATCAAAACCATATATCATAAGCTATGGAACACAAAACTATCATGGATGAAAAGATAATCTTTCATCAATTTTTTACAACTAAAGATGTAGAGATGGTAATTATTTACCTCAAAGATGTCTTCTTCTTGAAATTTTGTACAAACTAAGCTTAATATTGTGATTATTGGAGAAGAGAAATTTTGGCTATGGTGGTGGTGAAGTGCACGAAATTGTGAGGAGAAATAAGGTGGTGATGATCATGAATAGTGGTGGAAACTCTCTTATAAGATAATTATAACATTTTTCTAATTAAATAATTAATTAATTTCATACTTATCCAATTCCTTGAACCTTCTAGAACGTCTTGACTCCTCGTTTTTCGAGCCTCAAGATTTTAATACTGGATTACTCGTCTCGACACGAGAAGTTCACTGGTTCAGACCGTTCGTGATTCTGAGTTCGTATGAACAACTTATTCGAGTTTTAAAATACCGAATAAATTTAACTAAATAAATTCCTTTCTAAAACAATATTTTCTAGCAAAATTTCCATAATAATCTCTCCTATATACCTTAGAAAATCGGGCATAATTTGTAGGTATTCCTACAACTGTTAAATTCTCAAACTAAGTTTTAACCGAAAACTTATTTAATTATTGTCGAAATTGAAATAATAAGTTTTTATTCTTTATTTTATCTGTTTTCTAGCTTAATGAAATTTCTAATTCCATTTTTCTATGTTATCTAATAGATAAAAAATTTCTCTTCTGAGGGGTATGCTTCGTCTGAGTTTATTCCATCTCAACCCCTTTCTTTTATCTCTAATATGGAATTATTAAATTCCATTTTCTTTCTTAACGAAATAATCGAAATTTTTTCTTTTAAATCGTATAATAGATTCTTCAAACTCTTCTTAATCTCATAAAAATATTCTCTTAAGGATGCAATGCCCTAACTAAGCTTTAATCATCATTTAATTACAGCTACAGTATTTCGGGGTACTACAATTGTGTATGTAACACAGACAGCTAAAGGTAAGAAAATAAGAAATCTTTGGCTTTCTGCTGTTCCATATCTCATATGGTGTCTTTCCATGTCTGAGTGTGATGGATGATCTGTTTTGAGTGTAGCAGACTATGTAGATTGCTTCTGCCCAGAATTTCTTTGGTAGATTGGTTGCATTGAGCATTGTCCGAACTGCTTCCTTGAGTGATTTGTTTCTCCTCTCAACAACATCATTCTGTTGAGGAGTTCGAGCAGCAGATGTTTGATGAGTGATTCCCATCTTGTTGCAGTATGCTTCAATCTTCTGGTTGAGAAATTCTGTTCCTCGATCTGTTCTGATAGAGGTTATACTCATCTCCTTTTGTTTGATGATCTTGTTTAGAAAATTAAGGAGTTTGTCAAGAGTCTCTTTCTTCTTTAACAGAAAGGTGACCCAAGTAAATCTTGAGTAATCATCTATGATCACCAATGTATATTTTCTTCCATTTATACTTAGTGGCTTGACTGGTCCAAACAGATCAAGATGTAACAACTCCAGTATCCTTGATGTTTAGTGAGCTGTTTTGCTTGTAAAGGATGATCTGGTTTGCTTTCCAGCTTGACAAGCATCACATATGTGATCTTTATCATACACTTGATCTGGTAGTCCTTCCACTAACCTTTCCTTGGCAATCCTGTTGATTGACTTGAAGTTTAGATGGCTTAATCTCCTATGCCATAACCAGCTGGTTTCTGTTACAGTCTTAGTGACTAAGCAGGTCTCGATCTGGTTTGTCCACTGGACAATGTATAATCTATCCTGCAGTTTACCAGTAAGGAGTATTTCATCTCCTTCCTTATTCTTCACCAGACAGTTGTTAGTATAAAAAACAATCTGATTACCGTTAGCACAGAACTGACTTACAGAAAACAGATTGTGACTAAGACCCTCAACATATGATACATTTGTGATAGTGGTCTTGCCAACTTTGATATTTCCATATCCTCTGGTATATCCTTTTGAATTGCATCCAAAAGTAACTTGTGGTCCTGGTTTCTCTATGTAATCTGATAGTAGGTTCTTGTCACATGTCATGTGTTTTGAACAACCACTATCTATTATCCAGATGGTTCCTCTTGCTACCTTACTCCTTCTTGCAGTTCTTTGGTCCTGCAATTAATCAAACTTAGCTACCCTTTCAACGTTTGGGTGCTTGATTATTAGCAAATATTCCTTTTCGAATCCAGAACATTCTAGGGTTAGGAACAGAAATATAACAGGTAATGATGTTCCCCTCATTGTCAACTTTAGATATAGAGTGAATTTCAGATGGATGATATCTCTCTATTTCATCTTTCTTCAATCCTTTCTTAGTAAGTACTGTCCTGTTGACAATTTTTGTCCTGTTGACATTTGCTTTTTGAAGGTGATCAGTTTCTGTGTAGTGAGCTGGTTGTCCCTTTGTTTGGTGATACTGCCTGTTCTTCGCATATTTTATTATCATCTTCTGGGGATAATCTTTCTTGTTTTTCAAGTCCTTCACCTTATCTGGTATTTTCTTCCTTTCTGGTACAAAGCTTATGGTTGCCGAAGATTTTTCTGAGTGACCTGGATATCCTATTCCAGATGTGCCTTTTTGCTGCATGTTGATTAGCAGTTTGGCACGTTCATCACTTTTGTAAATCATTTCCTTGCCTTTCTTGATCTTCTCCTCAGCAACATTGTTTCGAGTAACCAGATCCTTAACTTTTGAATTAAGTGAGTGGATCTCACTATCTTATCTCTTGATCTGTTCCTCCAGATCGTTGATTTTAGCAACAAATTGTGTATTTGCAGTGCTCAAAATTTCTTCTGATCTCTTTAATCTTTCATTCTCTTCAACAACTTCTCTAAACAGTCTTTTGATGCTTGAGTAGCTTTTGAATATCTCATTGACTTCATCCCATGAGTATTCTGCTTGATCTTCACTTTCCTGTTCCAGATCGTTATTATTTGAGGAAGTTGAATAGCAAGAATTTACCTCAACTTCATCTAGGCCGTTGTCCAGTCCCACATAGCATTCATTCCAGCTTTCTTCGTCATCAGCAATGAAAGCTTCATCATTTTCTGATGAATTATCTGAGAAATGACTCGAGCTGCTTGAGTTCTGTTCAGCTATCATGGCTTTGCGTTCATATTTGAGTTTTCGATCTCTTTTAGCTCTTCGTTCTTCTCTTTGGCTTCTGGACAGATCAGGACAATCTGTTTTGAAGTGACCTTTTCTGCCACATTCAAAGCAAGTGTAATCTGTAGAGCTATAGGTCTTTGTTGTTTTAGCAGTCTGCTTCTTGGATTCATTCTTGTCATCAGATCGATCATTGTCATGTTTCTTATAGAAGTTTTTCTTGTTATCTTTGTAGAAGCGTCTGTATTTCTTCGATCTGGTCTCCATTTTGTCCATTCTTTTGGCGATCATCGCAAACTCTTTTAACAGTTTGTCATATCCTTTCTCTTCATCTAGAGTAGCAGGCTCAGAAAGATGTTCAGGTTTGCTCTTCGCTTTGAAGGCTACCTCTTTGTCCTTCTTCGAGCTGCTTTCTGCCTCTTTGGACAGATGATCTGATCCTCATATTCTTTGAATGTCACACTCATGACCTTCAAGGTGATCAAACAAGGCTTCAATGGATAGTTCATTAAAGTATGCACGAAGAGGTTGCATTGCAGCATAGATCTCCCAGCTTGGTGGAAGAGCTCTAAGTACTTTCATGTTCTTCTCTCTTTGAGTATATTTGTTCTTTTTGAATGCAGATATCTCAAGGAGAATTCCAGTGAATCTCATCTTCATCTGCTCTATTGTCTCGCCTGGTTTCATTTTGAATTCATCATATTTGTTGCAGGCAAGAGACAACTTGTTCTCAATCATTACTTCAGATCCTAGGGCTAGGTCTCTTAAGGCTTCCCACATCTCTTTCGCAGTATCCAGATCTTGGATTTTAGCCAGATGTATGCCTTTGACCGTGCTGGAGATGATCCCTTTGGCAAAGTCATCAAGATTTGCTTCTCTCCTTTCTTCAGAAGTGTATTTTCTGGGATCCTTTAGCACAGATTCTTTGACCACTCCTGTATCAGTGATACAAGTAGTTTCTTCTGTAATTGCCAAAGGCCCTTCTTCGATTACTTTCCACATTAGGCAGTGATGTGCTTTGAGGCACATTTTGATTCTGAAGCTCCACTCTCTGTAACCTTGGATGGAGAATTCTTCGCATGCCCTGATAACAGATGATTCCATAGCAGATAGTATGCACGTGAATGAAAAAGGTTTTCCTAGATCTATTCAAGTTGACCACGCAGGTTTTATCCCTGTGAAACAAAACAATGGTCGTTTGAACCACTACTCTGATACCACTTGTTGGTCCCGAAAGAGCAAGGTTTGGTGTATGGGTGGGGAATACACCAAATACAAACTTTTAAGTTTACTTGACAAGTTGAACGAGAGTTCAAGCTATTCTGTATAGGAAATTACTTGATAGATGACTAGACAGATCGCGTACAGATCGATAGCAGTTTTAGTCCAAACAGGTTACTCTCTTATTACTTTCTGAGTGTTGAGTGAGTGCGGAATAATGGTGGATTAGTGATTGCTCTTGTTTAGAAAACCTTAGGAATTATCCAGATTGTTAAGGGGATTGATTGAGATGCAGATCGAATGCTAGTGTGGAAGGTTAGAATAATAAACAACAGAAATTAAATATGCAGGAATGTAAAGCACACAGTTGTTTAACGTGGTTCGGGAAACCCCTACGTCCACGATCTGGTCAAAACTATACCAGATTATCCACTACTAGGATACTCTGCTTCTTTATACTCGTGGAGAACGAGTCACAAGTATCAATCAAAACTAGAGAGATACTTATGCACGAGTTAAGGGTCGTGTCCCTTTACAACAGATTACCTCTACGTTACCACTAGAAAACTACTAGGTAGCAGGGTGATCTCCTTTCTCTCGATAAGACAGACTTGAATCGAGGTGGTAGGTGTGATGTAGAATCACAGAGTGTTGAAGCTCTAAGTCTGGATAACAGATTGATTTCTTGAAGGTATATCAACAGTATAACTCACGTATGTTCTCTATATCTCCAGATCTTTAACTTCAACTATATAGGCATTGAATTTGAAATTCTAGCCGTTGTTGATTGGCATGAGATAGATGGTATATTGCCAATCAATGATTTCCATCATATCTGTTCTTGCCATATAGGGAAGGTTGACTCAATCTTTGAGATATGGAAAGCAGATTGCTAACGGTCTCTTTCCTTCTAGGTGTTAGCCGAAGATCTTCTTTCCAATCCCAATTGGATGGACTTTTAATCTTGACGTGGCAAGAGCATATGATGTGTAGGATGATGTCAGCTGGTGGATTGATGACTCAATCGTTCTGGTTCCTCGTTGAAGTTAACGATCTGGTCATCGATCTGATTATCGATCTGGTTGCTGTCTGTTACAGCAGATCGATTCCTTTTGGCGTGAAATCTTGACCTTCATCCTATACTAAGTTGAGATTGAATTCTATAGGAATATTTCCTTTACATATCAAGTCATCTCCTAATATGTTCCATAACAGGATTCACTTTATCTCTAGTGATCTATTTAACACGTAGAACAGTTTAAACTATAAAACAGCTAAGTGTGTTTCGAAGTACCATCATCAAAACTAAATTTAGGGTTTCCAACATCTAATATCCCAGTAGCTGGACCCTCAACAGTCGGGGGTTCGACCACAGCAGATGAAACACCACCTGTGGGAGGTGGAACGGTAGTAGGGACCGGCAAAGGTGTGGCCGGTGGTGGAGTAGCAGCAGTACTCTGGAGTGTATGAAGTAAGCTAGGGTTTGCTGCAATCAAGGCCAAGAGAAGTGCAACAACGTCTGGAGTAGAGGGAGTGGCAATGGTAAACGAGAGAGTGGTAAGATGGAGGGAAAGTGTAGGGTTTTTAGGCGAAAGAAAGTTGGAAAGAAGATGGTTAAAAGATTTGTTTTATCCAAACTTAAAGAAACCGTATCCCCCTAGGAAGCCGTACGGATTTGGGAGAGAGAGAAAGAATGGGGTTTCTAGGGTTTGGATGTGACATACATATAATTGCGGCAACAGACTGGCGACGATTGAGAAAAGAGAGCCTTTGCCGTTTCACTTCCAGCCTGCCAAAAAACTAACTCCAACAAACACGCCACAGATAGTTATAACCCACTAGCATAAGAGAGATACAGATGTTGAGGTGAACACACTTGATTATGCGAAAACAAAAAAAACACAAGAATTGCTGACATGCACAATCAAAATTTTAAGAAAAACAATATGAGGAGAACACACAGTCTAACTTGCTCTGGTGTGTTAACGTTTGTTGCAACATCCACCTGGCTTAACATAGAGAAAATATGTGCAGAACTACAAGAATTCAAGGGTTAGTGAGCGTAGAGTGCATCTTCGCAGCGAACGCCGTGCCCCTAGCCTTTCACCCTCGAAAGCAATCGCAGTTGCAATCCTTTTGAAGGATTGTTTACCACACAGATATATACAAAAATATATAGATAAAAACCAGGTTTCAGAATATGGAATATGTTGACTAAGATGTTATACCAGCAAGCTAGACACAACAAGCTACACCCTTGATATAGATAACAGAATATGGATTTTAGGGTGTAGTGCCATACATATTTTAATGAAAGAAACAAAGACCAAGAGATTTTCGTAAGAAAACAAATCTCTCATGATCTAAGGGTTTTGTAAAAATGTCAGCAATTTGGTTCTCCGTTTTCACATACTCAAGTTTGATTACTTGTTCCACTAACTCTCGAATGAAATGATGTCTTATGTCAATGTGCTTTGTTCTTGAGTGTTGAACATGATTCTTGGAAATGTTTATGGCGCTCATGTTGTCACAGTACACAACT
>JAPKLX010000323.1:237331-252833 GCA_026898415.1 Leonotis leonurus
TGCCATCGAGCTTTGAGGAGCTGTATTTGAATACTTCGTTGTTAGAAAGGTTTCTAACAGGAGTAGCAGGGGGTTTTCTTTGATCGTTGTTGGTCTTTAGAGGTTCATAGTACTCCAAACGTCGTACATCACGCCCCTTGGGTTTGGACTTATCACGATTAAATCCTCTCACCATGCGATTGAACTTTCTGGTGATCCTGGCAACATCATCTCCATCATAGATTTCGTCCACTTCTTCGGAGTCACTAGTGTCCATTTGGTTCAACAACTTACTGCATGATGGTGATGAACTTGAGCCTACCGTGAGAGCCAATGTTTTCTTCTTGGGGAAGGTCCCTCTAGCTTCGTGGTTCATCTCATAGGTTTTGAACGAATTCATGAGATCTGTGAACTCCAGGGCGTTCACACCTTGAACTGTTTCAATGGCTGTTACCTTCATATCAAACCTAGGTGGCAACATTCGAAGTGCTTTGGAAACAAGCACCTTGTTGCTCAGCGGGTCTCCAAGATCTTGACACTCGTTAGCGATGTCAAGAATCCTTTTCATATAGCTAGAGATGTCTTCATCTTCCTCCATCTTCATATCCTCGAATTGAGAGGCGAGGATACGTAGACGAGACTGTTTGACACTCTTGTCTCCTTCACAGTGTCTTTGTGTCGACAACTGAGACTATAGCATTTAGTGTTCGATCATCAAGAGTAGCAGCTTCAATTTGTTCACGTGACCAGACACTTTGGTCTATTGGAACACAATCGCCGTCAGCATCAGTTTGCTTTGGTGGTGACCACCCATTCTCCACAGAGATCCATGCTCGTCTATCAAGAGATTTGATATAAGAGCGGGTACGTGACTTCCAGTAAGAATAATTCGAACCATCCAGGATTGGAGGTCGAAATGCTCCAGTGTTATTTGGATCCATCTTTGTGTTAGAGCTGTGATACAGTCAGGACCACACTCAGTGTGTCGAGTGATGGCTCTGATACCACTTGAAAGTGTATCGACTACTCTAACTAAATGTTGCGGAAGCTAAGAAGGAACACACGAGATAATTTTGCGTAGGTTGTGTTAACGAACAACCTACACGGCAGCTTTACGGCCAAAAAGAACAATCAAAATAAGTGTTGTGTTGCTACAATGTTTAGCACCACACAACATCAACACTTCTTACAAAAACACTAAACGTATGATCTTAACAACTAAGAATCATACACACTAAACTACGAACTTAATCTGAAAAAAGTACATCTCTAACAGAAAACTAATCAAGTATTTATAGAGATGGTTCATGGGCTTCATCCCAATGGACTTGTAACTGCCAGCCCATGTTTTCCTTGATTTTCTCAACCGCTGTCGTGCTCCGCAAGATTCGCCAAGACAGTTTGTCCACTCCGATAAACGTGGAAACAGACTTCAACTAGGCGTATATATCTCAACAGTTTATCTTGACTTGGTCTTCTCCTCATGACTCGGTCTTAACAGTCTTCGTGCATTCTCACTTTTCTCCAAGTCAAATCTTCCACGTGGCAACGCTGAGTCAACATCCAATGTTGAGTTTAGCAGCAGAGCTAACAACACAATCATCCTGTGAAGAACACAAAAACACCAATGTTAGGTTTAACATATTAAACAACAACATAAAATACCTAACAATCTTAACATTAATCCACTAGAAAACCACTCTCTAGCGAAGCTATCTTCCTTCTTCTTCTCTATAAGAAAAATTTTAATTGAGTGGTGTGATTTCGATCATGAACGGCTTAGAACACGATTGGGTATGCAGAAATCTTCTCAAATATATGCTTCTTTAAGTGAGTTGATTTCTAAGCAGAGTAACAACTTGATAAGAATCTTGAAGTAAATGTTGATTACCAATCAAGAGATGTGAATCCAAGATTTATCACTTCTTGCCTTGTGTGAAAGGTTGACCAAATCTTTGAAAAATATGGAAAGCAGATCATTGATAGATGCTTCTTTCCTTCATCACATAGTGATTGATTCACCTTCCAAACTTGATCTCCAATAGATAAACTTTCCATCTTCGTGAGATCTACTGATGTGGCAAGGTGATTTGGATTCTCTTAAGTACATCTGGTCATATAATTGAATGTCAGATGACTAGGTTGATCTGGTCCAGGCTGGCTGACTTTATATGAACGATCTTATCATAGCAGATTGACATTGGTTTTGGTCAAAGTCAAGCTTGTTCAAGAAATGCTCCAATGCATGGTTGTAATCTCCGTGAATGGTTTCTCAGCAACTAGATCGAATGGCCATCAATCAGATCATCTGCTTGCTTTTTACGCTCCTGCTGATCTCGTTCTTCGAACAGACCGAAAACTAATAGAATGTCTTCTATAGAATTTAATCCTTTACATTTTAAGTCATCCACTAACCTGGTCTAAAGTCATGTTCTCTATCTGTAATACCCTTAAATTTTAATTAGTACTTAATTACTAATTAGAAATTTAATAAGGCTTTGCATCCTTAAGAAATAAAAAAAATAGGAAATTTTAAAATTTTAAGGTACTTAGTTGTAATTAGTGAAGATAGGTGATCTAAGTGTGACTTAAGCATGATCTAGAAAATGCTAGCATATTATGGAGAGATAACCATAAAAAAAAAAGAGAGAGAAAATTCTCTAATTTTCTAGAATATGGTAGAAGTGATGAATAATCATCCTAATTAATTAATACCAAATGAAATTAATTATTACCTATACAGAGACCTAATATGTTACTCTTCAAGATAACCATAAAATTCTCTCTGCTCCTCCCCAAATTTTCGAAAATCTCTCCTCTTCTACACTAAAAATTTTTCTTATCCTAAGATCATTAGTGTGATTTCAAGCTATATAAAGTCATGAAGGTAAATGGTAATCTTCTATCATGCTTATGTGTTTTAATTTTGATAAATTATGATTTTGAAGCATGATGAGAGAGGATTGGAAATTGGAAGTATGTAGAAATATGATTAAATCATGCATAAAGTGAAAAGTATGTAGAAATATGATGAATTAGATGAAGATATAACCCTAGGTTTGAGTTTAAATTTATGTTAATAATATTGTGATGCTATGCTTAAATTAAGTTTATATTCATGTAATTAAGCATGTTTAAACTTAAGGTTAGAAAGAAATTTGATGAAAATCAAAATATAAATCTTGGTGTAATTTTCGAAAATTAGGGAAAAAAGAGCTATGGAGATTTTATTTTATTTTCCTCAATTAACTTGATATATGATCTTTGTGAAGCATAATAAGTGATATATAAATTATTTAGATTTCTCCAAGCTCATATGTAAAAGTTGGGAAGGGTTAGTTTGCGTATTCATATAATATGTTGTGTTTAAGGTATAATATGCTTAATCTTCCTTAAATATTAGGAAGAGAAATTGAAGAGCATGTAGTAAAATACGTTGTTGAATGACGATATGTTGGGACATAAAGAAGTGGCGTAGTAACATAGATATGATAAGTGATTAATATAACGTTAAAAATAGAAGGATGCAATAGCCGAAGAACTTATAGTTATATTAGTTGATAATCAAATAAATTATAAGAAGAAGAACGAAATTACGAACTGATGTTTTCATATAAATGAGTATGGTTTTCTTATTCTTAGTTGTATTTTGTTAATTTAAGGTACAACTGAGAAGGGAAAGGAAGTAAAGAAAGAAGGAGACGAAGTCCTAAATTATATAGATTAAATAATTCAGGTGGGCTTTCGAACTAGAGAATGCACGTACTAAATAATTAATTATGTATTGATATGTTGTTATGTTTAAAAAGGTTTGACTTTCCTGTTTTGAGCATGTTGCATTTTACCTATCTACAAGAGAATTACGATATCGGCCTTATGCCAGACGAGCTGCCGGTAAGGGTTAGTGTACACATTGGACCGTGAGTTAGCGAGCGGGTTGGCCGGTCAGAGTGTTTGAGAGGGAGGCCTATCTCTCAACACATGCGCGTAGATATGGTATTACAGATATGAGATAATTGTCTGCAGACACATGACATGCATATTCAGCTTTTATTTTATCTTGAGTATGAAGGATATATGTTTAAAGTAGCGTATGCAGGTTATTTCTTAAAAGTCCTGTGTATGCTAAAGTTGGCAAGTCAACAATATAGGTCTAAGAGCAAGTTTTAAATATTTTCGGCATGTGTCCACTGAGTGCTTTATGTACTCATGCCCTGCATGTATTTCTAAACGTGCAGGTTGAGCTCGGAGATGGCAATGGAGATGAACACTGTAGCATACTTTTTGATATGTAAATATTGAGTGGGATTTATCGTTATTTTGTTAAAACCTTGTTCGAAAACATAATTTTATAAGCCCTGAGTTATATGTCATCACACATATAGCTCAGCCACTCTTTCCGATGCTGAACTCTGTTTCTTTTTTTGTTGTTTTGGATGTTAACCTGAATGTTTGGTACAATTATGTTTTGCTAGCTTATAAAATCCCTGTTTGTATTTTCCTTTGTGAATCATCATCTTCAACCATTTATCCTTATTGTCTGAGTTTTGTTTTTGGTAAATTAAAACCTGAGTTCATAACTTGTCTGAATTGATTTTCGCTAAAAACAAGGCAGCATGTTGAAATTTCTTTTTCGTTCTTTTTATCTATCCAAATTCTATCAAAATTGGTATCATTTTAAAGATACTCTCGATACCTTTCTAACGGTACCTTCGGATGACAAATCGGAGTCCAGATGAGTAAGATATGATCCTTTGAAGTTAGAGTGTCAAATCTGCCCTGAGGATTCCTGCGAAATTCACAACTCAATTTATCCATTAGATTCAATTTCATTTCCAAGAGATTCTTTATTAACCGAGTCATGGTCTAATTACTTGACTAAGATATGGTTAAGAAATTGGGATGTGACACTATCAATTTCACTTTATATGACAGTGATCTGGTACAAGTAGAACATATTGAGACCTAGCAAACAGAATTAATTCTAAGTGTGTTTCGTGAAAACATCATCAAAACTAAATATTGTGGGGTTCCCAACATTATCAATATTGTAACCCTTGATCTTGGCTACTGATTGATGTAGTTGATAATATATGTCTTATCAGGTATGTTGCTTCTTGGGATCATCGGGCATGCCTTAAACTCCCATGCGGATGCCTTAATTTAGATTTTAGCATTCTCGGTAACCGATCTGATCCTTGCTTGAGAATGAAGCATTGCTTGAGAGATTCCCAATCTTTCTTCTCTCCATCTAGTAACCATAAATCTTTGGGTGTCTTCTTCTATAGAGAAAGATTCCAAGCCATGAAAGGCTTCTTCTTCTTCGATTGGGGTGTAGACTGGGCTGACTGATGAGATTGATCTGATCTGGGCGGTGAGAACGGTGTCTGATGAACTTTCTCTCTTTCATCCTGTTCTGCTACCCTTCTCTCTCTCTCAGCTTGTTCTTTATAAAATTGTGCTCTATATATTGGGTCTTATGCTTGTTCTTTGCTGACACTAAACAGTAAGAGCTCGGTGACTTGGGTACCCTAATGATCTATAATGGGTTTCTTGCCCCTATCAGCTGCTTGTTGTTGGGGTTGATTTCCTGTAGAGATTGTGGGGTCTAGTCTTGGTGGTGTGTATGCCCTTTCTGTGAATGACTACTGTTGAGATTCATCTACTCCTGTACCTCATGCACCTCCATCTGGACCTTCATCTGGTCCTCCAAGATCAACTCCACCCTTCCCTCCCTTGTCTGGACATCCTCCCCCTTTTTCGGCATCACCAAAAGTGGATTTGATAAGTGTCGAAGGGAGTCTATCTCATTCTTCATCTCCTCAAGTTTCTGCTCTGCATCAACTTTGAAATTGAGCAAGAAAGTGATGTTCTGGTCAGAGTCACTCAACTTTTTCTCCATTCTGCTATTCATAGTTGTGAGTGTTCTGTTATATGTGCCCTGGAGATCCTCCATGTCATTAAAACGTTTCTTCTTATTCTCCAGGTCTTCTGGTGTAGGACACTCCAAGTTTGTTAGCGCTTGCGGCAGATTGGTTTCCATAATCGTCAGGCAGTGCTCAGATTCAAAGGTGTCCAGTTGGGAATGCATCGCTCTAGATGTAGATTATGTGATCTCTGCTTTTAGAGCATTAGTGCGTTCTTTAACAACTTCATTGATCAATGTCTTCTCCTTCTCACCAAGGTCTACGACCAGTTTGTATATATCTTGTACCTTTTTGTCCACATTGCTCAGCCTCTGGTCTACTTTCTCCTTCTCAGCATCCGCAGCATCTCTATCACCATCCATCTTTTTGGTCAGCTCATTGACCTCATTTCTGATCTTCCGTCTCAAGTCTTTATCCATGTCATTGACATAGTCTTTCTGGTGTTGATTAAAATAAGAAAGTACCTTGGTTGCTCTATCCTATATGTCGTTGCAAGTACTAGTAAGTTGATCTTGGATTATGATGGTAATCAGATCATCTACTTGCAGATTGTTGAAGGATTTATGTTCTCATTCTAAAATCTCCTCCAGATCGGTGAAGGCAACATGTTTGCCTAATTTCTCTGCGGCCCCTGGAGTGTACAGTTCAGCCGTGGCATCTCCTCCAATCACTTGGCCAACGGGCTCCTCATCAACATGATCTAAGTTGATGATGGGTGTCTTCTTTTTCTTCTTAGGCTTCTCTGCCTCCTTGTCATTCCCTAAGGTCTCTACTGGTTGACCTAGCTCAGCAGATGGTATCTCTGCTACAGATTGTGTGGTGAATGAGCTTGGCTGGTTTGCTGCTGGTGCTGCTGTTGATCTGGGCTGGTCTGTTGCACCAGATGTGTTGGGTTTATGTTGGGAACCCCACAATAATTTTAGTTTTATGATGTTCTTTCGAAACACACTTAGATTTTATTCTGATGTAAGGTCTTAATCTGTTCTACCAGTACAAGATCACTAGAATATAAAGTGAATCTGATAGAGAACATAACTTTAGATCATATTAGAGAATGACTTAAGATTCACTTGTTTGGCCCAGTTAAGCCATTACCAAGCTGGAAAACAGACCAAGTCATCCTTTACCAGCAAAGTAGCTCACTCATCCTCCAGAGTCTTAGAGTTACTACATATAGACTTATTTGGCCCAGTTAAGCCATTAAATATAAATGGAAGGAAGTACACTCTGGTTATTATTGATCATTACTCAAGATTCACTTGGGTTATCTTTTTGTTCAAGAAGAAAGAAACATTAGAGAAGCTGCCAAACTTTCTCAAGGAGATCACCAAGCAAAATGAAACCTCTGTTATGTCAATCAGAGCAGATCGAGGAATGGAGTTTCTAAACCAGAAGATTGAGGAATATTGCAACCAGATGGGCACAACTCACCGAACATCTACTGCAAGAACACCTCAACAGAATGGAGTAGTTGAGAGACAAAACAGATCGTTAAAGGAAGCCGCTCATACAATGCTAAATGCAACCAAATTACCTAATAAGTTTTGGGCAGAAGCCATCTACACAGCCTGTTACACACAGAACAGATCAGAGATAACTCTCAAACATGGGAAAACACCGTACGATATTTGGAACAACAAAAAGCCCAGGATACAGTATTTTCGTACTTTTTGTTGTATGTGTTACATTCATAATATTGAGAAATCTCAATTGAAAACCTTTGATAGCAAAGTTGCCTCTGGAATATTTCTTGGATATTCTGATGTCAGTAAAGCTTATAGGGTTTACAATAAGAAAACTCATGTTGTGGAGGTAACAACTCATATTGTATTTGATGAAGCTATTCTTGAATACAGGGAAACATGAGACAAACAGGTTCACAAACAGATTAATAGTAGAAGATCAAAAGGGATACTACTTGAAGATATCCTAATCTGGAATTCAACAAAAGGGGATGATATTCATGTTCAACTTATAGCTGAGATCAGTACACAGTAAGGGGGAACAACTTACATCGATCTGGACCAAATCAGATCAACTCTAGATGATAGTGAACCAGTAGATGCAGACAATTCTCAACCTTCTCAAAGTCAACCTGATGAATCAAGAGACATTATTAGTTGGAACAACAATCAAAATGTTGAGATCGAAGAACTAGAAGAGGAAAACCCTTTCCAAGCAACTTCAACAGTACACCCTGAATTTGAAGAACCAACAGAAGAACCTGAACCTGAGATATCAGAAGAAGAGATATCCAGTAGAAGGAGATGGATACAAGAACACCATCCTCCAGATCAGATTGTTGGGAACCCATCAGATCGTGTGAAAATTAGAAGGATGCATGGAGAGAGTGCACTTCTAAGTTGCTATCTATCTCGTATTGAACCAATAGATGCATATGAAGCACTACAAGATGCAAATTGGGTAATAGCCACACAAGAAGAACTCAATGAGTTTAAAAGAAACCAAGTGTGGTATCTTGTAGATAGACCAAGACACTAGGGCGTTATAGGTGTTCAATGGGTATTCAAGAACGAAAGAGATGAGAATGGTGAAGTTGTCAGAAACAAAGCTAGATTAGATGCAAAAGGATACAGTCAACAAGAAGGCATTGATTTTGATGAAACATTCACACCGGTTGCCAGATTGGAAGCCATCAAACTGTTTCTATCATACGCAGCTTACAAGAGATTCAAGGCATACCAGATGGATGTCAAGAGTGCATTCCTAAACGGTATTCTTGAAGAAGAAGTATATGTAGAACAACCACCTGGTTTTGAAGACGGCAATCCAGACCAGATGGTGTATAGATTAACCAAAGTTGTTTATGGGTTGAAACAGGCACCCAGAGCGTGGTATGAGACGTTTACAACATTTCTACTGGAATTAGGATTCAGAAGAGGTTCTGTTGACAAGACATTATTCATAATCAAAGTCGAAGGACATATCCTTTTGGTGCAGATATACGTTGATGATATTATATTTGGATCACAATCTGGTTATCTATGTGATAAATTTTCTGAACTTATGAAAAATAAATATCAAATGTCCATGATGGGCGAGATGAATTTCTTTCTAGGTTTACAAGTGAAGCAACTACCAGATGGTATATTTGTTAATCAAGCGAAGTACATCAATGATCTGATTACCAAATTTGGAGTCAAAGATAGTAAACCTGTCAAGATTCCAATGCAGACCAATGGGAAGATAGATTCAGATTCAGAAGGAAAACCATCAAATATAAATCAATATAGGGGTATCATTGGTTCTCTACTATACCTAACTGCTAGTCGACCTGACATTACTTTTGCAGTTGGTGTATGTGCTAGATACCAGACCAACCCCAAGGAGTCACGCATAGAAGCAGCCAAGAAGATATTAAGATATCTTAAAGGAACAACACATATTGGATTATGGTATACATGTGAGGACAACTTTGAGTTAACTTGTTATTCAGATTCAGATTATGCTAGATGCAAGTTGGACAGAAAGTCAACTCTAGGACATGCCAGTTTCTTGGAAACAAGTTGATTCTTTGGTTTTCTATGAAACAAACATCTGTTGCTACATCAACAACAGAAGCAGAATATATGGCCGCTGGAAGATGTTGTGCACAAATACTCTGGTTAAAACAGCAGCTTAAGGATTATGAGATCGATGTCAAGGAGATACCTATATTCTGTGACAGCTCGAGTGCTATAACGCAAAATCTAGTTCTACACACAATATGCAAGCATGTTGATGTGAGACATCACTTTATTAGAGATCATGTCGAGAGAAAGCATGTACAGATCGAGAAGATACACACAGATGTTCAACGTGCTGATATATTGACAAAAGCACTTCCAGAAGAAAGATTCAAAATGCTATGTGGAAAGCTAGGGTTACTAAACCTAGATGAAAGAAACAAATCGACATCAGATCGATAACACCGGATCATATAGCAGATTGAAGACACACAGATCACTAGTTGTGGTAGTCCATCAGATAAAGCCAGATTGTCAACCAGATTGACACTCACCAGAATGAGGAAATTACTAGTATCAGATCAAAACTTCAATATCAGATAATGTATGAAATCAACACCAGATGATACCAGATGGAAGTGAGAACCAGAAGATGTTATAAGCAAGACCAACTTAAAATATACACGTGTCAAAATTTGAAGAATCTAAACCATGCCACGTGGAAATTGATTTTCCAATAAAGATTACTTAGTCAGGGGGGAATTCAGAAATTTGTATCATAGATTTATAAAGTTTATTTTCTGACATAGATTTTCTAAATCTTCCATAATTGTGATGATTAGTACAGTTTTGGGAACTGTGATCGAGGAATATCTCTACCATAAGAGAGAAAGGAAAGTTGCAGTGGTTAGAAAGATTTACACGCTCCATCCTATAACCCTAGGATCCAGAGCGTGCATCTGACGCAAGGAGAGGCGGCAAAACAAAAAGCTGAAGCGGGAAAATCTAAAAAGGGAGATTTTCATCCAAACCTTAAACTTCTTATCACTTTCATCTTAGCTGTTGAATGTTTTCTTATATATATGTATCGTACGTGGACTTAACTGTTCACCATCACTTTCTACTCACTGCGCACTACTCCTCTCTAAGCACTTAGGCATTTCCAGTTTTCTCAAACTATTTTCCAAGCTTTCCAATACTCAACTCTTTTGAAAATGGCACCACAATCATCCATGTTTTTGCAACATGTTGCTGAGGTTCATAAATATTTTTCGCCATCGTTAAGCGCTGTAAAGGTTTCTTCATCCTTTAAATATTTATAAACCGCTAGGCATGCTGTAATAGAGTTTTTGATTGTGAAATTAATTTCTGGGAACATGTTTTCAACTGTATGGATATCCTCTGTACATTTACTGGATTCTGGATTATTGTCTATGTATATCTATGTTAATGCACGTATTCTATGGGATATATATTTTTAATATAACTGGAAATTATATGTTGGGAACCCCACAATTATTTTAAAGTTTTGATGATGTTCTCTCGAAAACACACTTAGGATTATACATATTCTGGATTACTTCTATCTGGTATATATATATTTATATGTCAGGAAATCAACGCGAACAGAATGTTGCTCCAATATGCTTCAAACAGAAAGTTGAACCAGAGAGTCTCTAACAGAAGGTTGATAAACACCAATGCAACAGATCAAAGATGAAACAAGCTTCAACAGAAAGTACAAAACAAGCTTCAACAGAAAGTTCAAAACAAGCTTCAATAGAAAACTTAAAACAAGTCTCGAACAGAAAGTTGGAGCAAGTCAACTTTAACAGAAAGTTGAACCAGCAAGTCTCGAACAGAGAGTTGAAGCAAGTCAACTTGAACAGAAAGTTGGAGCAAGTCAACTTTAACAGAAAGTTGAACCAGCAAGTCTCGAACAGAGAGTTGAAGCAAGTCAACTCGAACAGAAAATTGAAGCAAGTCAACTTTAACAGAAAGTTGAATCAGTTAGTCTTAAACAGAAAGCTCTAACCAGACAGAAGTGGCATCAGATCAAATAGAACTATCAAGATCACCAAGATGTCTTAGCCCTCTCATCACATCCAATCACCACGTCAGTATTAAAGACCGTCTATTGAGAATTGGAAGGAGAATCCCTGATTGACATGAAGAAGGAAAGTAATCAAAAATGATCTGCTTTCCATACATAGAAGATTCAATCAACAACTCAACAAGGAAAGAAGAGAGTTGATTAATTGGCAATCAACAATCAAATCACGTCAATCAACAAACGGCTAGAATTTCAAATTCAAAGCCTATATATATATTTTGAGTTTTAAAAGTCAGTAATTAAAACAAGCGCTATATTGAAGAAATACTCTCAAGCATCTCGATCTCACGTCAGACAAAAGCTCCAAACCGTTCGTGATCGCAATCACATTAACCCAACCTCGATTCAAGTCTGTCTTATCGAGAGAAGAAGGAGATCTTTGCTAGCTAGTGGTTTTCTAGTGGATTAACGTGAAGATAACCTGTTTACAGTAGTTTTCTGTAAGTTGTAAAGGGACACGACCCTTATTCGTGCATAAGTTTCAATCTAGTTGTACTCGGAACTTGTGGCTCGTTCTCAGCGAGTATAAATAAGAGAGTATCCTAGTAGTGGATATCTAATCCAGTTTGGATTAGACCGTGGACGTAGGGGCTTTTCCCGAACCACGTAAAATAACTGCATTATTTACTTTCTGCACTTTCATTCAGTTGTTTCATTCACTATCTGTCACTCTCATACAAACTGCATTTTTAATCAATTCGTTAAATACTCGATTAAGATTTCAAAGGTTTTCTAAACAAAGAGCACCAACTATATCCACCATTATTCCGCACTCACTCAAACACACCGAAAATAATAAGATCACTCTTGTTATTAGCTAAGTGTTCTCACTAAGAGAGTAATCTGTTTGGACTAAAGCTGCTATCAATCTGTACATCGATCTGTCTAGTCATCTTACAAGCAAATTCTGGTATAAGATAGCTTGAACTCTCTATTAACTTGTCAAGTTAACTGAAAAGTTTGTGTTTGGTGTATTCCCCCCCCATACACCAAACCTTGCTCTTTCGGGACCAACATTATATGTTACTCACTACTGGGATTTATATATTTTGTAGGATTTCACAACATAGTAACTGCTCATCCTAACATGTACCTGGCCAAACAAGCCGCTACCTTTTATCTGACATGGCACGACGAGAAGGATGGCCATGACGCTAATGTACTGATGCCTATTGAAGACAGTACAAGCAAGACCACTTATGATGTGATTGCCATGATCAACCAGGCATACAGACTGAAGGATGAGGGGATGACCTTAGATGAGATAACAACATAACAACTTCAGGAAGTTGTGGAGCAAGTAATGGTGATACCAATCTCATATACCGGGAGGATATTTCAGAAGGCACTACTCCAACGGTTTTTGAAGTTATCCAATGAATCATTATGATTCACAACGGGTCATACGACCAGGTAATCCCAGACAAGTTCAGAATTATGACTGCCGTCGTTTTAAACTTGAAGGTCAACTAGAGTAGAATCCTTCTTGATCTACTGGCGAAGGAAGCTAGGCTTGTGAAGTGGACCAAAGACAAAGTGCATCATGTTGCACTGCTGGAGATGGGAAGCTCTAATACTATCTGGATACCACCTACTAGAGGGATAGAGAAGAAGGAAAAAGCACCAAATGGGAAGGTGCAGAAAGAGAAAGCCCAAAGGAAACCATTTGCTAAGAGGGCCAGATCAATTGATACAGATACCTCCACCACAACTCAACAACCAAAGCAGAAGAGAAGAGGGTTGAGGAAGGTTCATGAGTCTCCATCACCAGCTAGAGAGCCCCAACCTGAGACTGCCACCTACCAACCTGAAGAAGCAGTCCCACAACCAGAGTGCTCCATCCCTAAGCAAACAAAGGAAGCCCAATTTGCCACAGAAGAAACTCAATTTGTGCAACCAAAATCTAGCTTTGACCCCAACCAGGGCAAAGACTTCTCCCCAGCTAGAACTAATACACCCTCACCAGACCGTATGCAAAGAATAAGTGAGGAGGATGAAGAAGAAGATGAGGAGATCGATGAGGAGGAAGAGAAGAGAAAGCAAGCTGTCGTTGTCATTCAATTACTGGAGAATGAGGCAGACCACTCCATGCGCAAAGACTTTCCAGGCATCCATCTACTGCCTGAAAGCCATGGAGCAACACAGAGAGTAAAATTTTACTTGCTAGTCAAGGACAACGAGTACTACATGTTTGATGCCCTCCTCCAAACCAGATCGATGGAGAAATTGAAGAAAGAGGAAGCCACATTACTAAGTTTACTTCAAGCAAGTTCTGTTAGTGAAGTCAGAACAGAATACCACCAGCTCATATTGGTCGTTATGAAGCATGAGGCCAGGCTGCTGCATTGATCTCAAGTCCTTCTATACTGATAGAATATGTTGGTCCCGAAAGAGCAAGGTTTGGTGTATGGGGGGGGGAATACACCAAATGCAAACTTTTCAGTTTACTTGACTAAATTAATCAGAGAGATGTAAGCTTTCTGGTTTAACAGATTGCTCAAAGTGATAGAACAGATTGATTTTCAATCAATTGGATTCTATCCAGATAAAGTCTCTCAAGTGAGATATACAAAGCAGAAAGCAAGTGTGAGCTTGAATTCAAACTTTGTATTGTGTGCGGAATAATGGTGGACTTTAGTCGGTGCTCTTGTTATGAAAATCTTTTGAAGACTTAATCGAATATTTAGGAAGTTGATTAAGAATGCAGATTTGAATGAGTATGATAGATGCAGAATAAAAACAACTGAATATAAAATGCAGAATTTAAATAACACAGTTATTTTTACGTGGTTCGGGAAACCCCCTACGTCCACGGTCTAATCCAAACTGGATTAGATATCCACTACTAGGATACTCTTCTTATTTAACCTCGCTGAGAACGAGCCACAAGTTCCAAGTACAAACAAGTTTGAAACTTATGCACGAATAAGGGTCGTGTCCCTTTACAACTTACAGAAAACTACTGTAAACAGAGGCTATCTTCACGTTAATCCACTAGAAAACTACTAGCTAGTAAAGATCTCCTTCTCTCGATAAGACAGACTTGAATCGAGGTGGGTTGGCGTGATGATGATCACGAACAGGTTGAAGCTTAAGTCTGATTTAGAGATAGAGTGCTTGAAAGTGTTTCTGCTGTATAGCGCTTGTGTATGTTCTTCTGTATTTTTCAGACTTTAAATCTTCAAACATATATAGGCTCTGAATTTGAAATTCTAGCCGTTTGTTGATTGGCTTGATTTGATTTGTTAATTGCCAATCAATCGTATCTCTTATTTCCTTGTCGATTTGTTGATTGAATCTTTTATGAATGGTAAGCAGATCATCTGTGATTGCTTTCCTTCTTCATATCAATCAATGATTCAGTTTCTATT
Source organism: Leonotis leonurus (assembly GCA_026898415.1). NCBI lineage: Eukaryota > Viridiplantae > Streptophyta > Magnoliopsida > Lamiales > Lamiaceae > Leonotis > Leonotis leonurus. The sequence continues at coordinate 252,189 of JAPKLX010000323.1, forward strand.
TCTTCGATGGAAAGTCTTTAATGCTTCATTGACAGATTTGGTTCTGCTCTTTCTGGTTTGCTTCTACCCTTCTGGTTGTATCCTTTCTGGTCTAGTGACTTTCTGGTTGAGATGCTTTTCTGGTTGAGCATGCGTTAACCATTTTCTGTTTGAACAACTTTCTGGTAGACAATGCTTTCTGGTAGGAGTACTTTCTGTTCGAAGCATCTTCCATCTTTCTGTTTGAAGCCTTTCTGGTTTGTTTCTGTCAAAGTTGGCTAGTTTCATTTGAGACTCTCTGGTTTGTCTTGAGACTTGCTGGTTTGAGATTCTCTGGTTTGTGACTCTCTGTCTTGAGTCTTGCTGGTTTAGGCGTTATGTCTCTGACTTAGCCTTCTGCTCTAGCTTTCTGTTCCAGCCTTCTGCTCCAGACTTGCTGTTTTAACTTTCTGTCAAAGACAAATTCCATCTTTCTGGTTGAATTAGCTTCGACCATCTGGTTTACTGAAATCAGAAATAAGATGTACAGAACATGTATAGTTCCAAGTGTGTTTTGTAAGAGCATCATCAAAACTTAATAAAATTTTATGGGGTTCCCAACAATTTCCCCCTTTTTGATGATGTCAAAACCACACTTAGTTAAAACAATGTTACTTGTATCATGTT
>JAPKLX010000495.1:0-43838 GCA_026898415.1 Leonotis leonurus
AGGATCATGAGGCTCAACCGAAATAGGTTCTTCAACAATTGGTTCTAGAACAAGGGTTTCTCCAGCCTCTGGATGAGAATGTTCATCCCGAATACGAACACAGGATGAAATAATAAAGTGAATGGCTGGGATAAACTCTTCCAAAGAAAGATAAGAACCAAGGGTAAACTCGGAGCACTTTGATATTGTCCGATGACAACATCAATACATCTGTTAAAATCAACTGGTTCATCAAGGCCCTGATTATCAACAATAAAATCAGGTGCACAAGAGACAACCCATCTTTGCCAATCAACAGGTAAAACATTTACTAGTTGAATTACAACATCAAACTCATTTACCCCAAACTCTCTGACCCGCTACCACGTGTTTCGAAATTGCTCCAAGAACTCGAGCAAGTCTTGATGTTCTTTTCCTCTAAATTCATAGAAAATGTTCGTTCTTCCCATAACGGTAGGTCTAGATCTCATACTTTCTTGTGGAGTAGAAACGAATCTCGCCATCCGGTAAGATGTAACTTATGGGTTTATACTGTAAATTCTCATCTATCTTACTATCTTCTCATTCTATTATTCTCAAGATTCTTTCTAACCTTCTCTTTCTATTCTTGTCTTTCTATTCTTCTCTTTTTATTCTTATCTTTCTATTCTTATCTTTCTATTCTTCTTAAGATAACTTCACATAATTAAAATAACTGAGCTCATACTTGGCATGCATTCTCAAATCAAACTTCATGCAAAACACAACACTTGCATGTAGAATTAAAATTCTCAACTTATCTGAAATATCTTTCTAACTTCTTACCTGGTTGAGCTGTAGGAGATGGATTCTGATCACTGAACTGAACTCTTACTGACTCCTAAACTCAGGAAAGGAACTGCTCTGATACCAACTGTCACAGCCCAATTTCTTAACCCTTTCTTAGTCAAGAGATTAAGCCATGACTCACTTAACTTGGATATAACTCTAACAATTTATATTTGGTTGCAAAGAAACTCAAATTTACTCTCGCGAAAAACAGGGCAGGACGGACACCTCGAATTCGAAAGCCCATAACTTTCTCGTTTGAACTCCGATTTAAGAACCGAAAGAACCATTGGAAAGGTATCGAAAAGATCTTTAAAATGGTACCAAATTCAGCAAATTCGGACTGGTAAAACTCACGGAAAAGAGGGTTCAACTGACTGCCCTGTTTCTAGCAAAATTTAAGTTTACACAATTTTTGAAGATGGAGTTTCAATACATCAAAATACCAAATCAAGCAACCAAGAAATGGGATAAAACATGCTATTTCACAAAGGAAAATGCCACCATGGATATCAACGGCTAAACCAATACAAAGGTACCAAACATTCAAGTTACATCAAAACGAAGTATCGCAACGGAAGAAGCAATTGAGCTACATGTATGACGACACATAACTCAACTTACAAAATATCCAACATCACTCAACAAGACAATCTTGGATTCACTATCAGTTCATATAACAAAACAACTACAGTGTTCAAATCCATCGCCATCTCCAGCTCAACCTGCACGTTAAGAAAACATGCAGGGCGTGAGTACATAAAGCACTCAGTGGACACATGCCAAAACATTTAAATCTTGCTCATAGAGCCATATCATTGACTTGCCATAATCTTTCTTTTCTGAAAATAATGTAACTGAACATGTATGAAATGTGTCTGCAGACATAAATCTGAAATCTGAAATACCATATCTACGCACTTCTTGTGTTGAGAGGTAGGCCTCCCTCTCAAACACTATGACCGGCCAGTCCGCTCACCGGCTCACGGTCACAAATGTGTACACAAACCCTTACCGGCAGCTCGTCCGGCATAGGGCCGATATCGTAATTCTCTCGTAGATAGGCAATATGCATCATGCATCATGCACTCAAAAATATAGGCAAGTCAACTTCTTTAAACATAAAAACATATCAAAGCATAAACAAATCTTTAGCTCATGCATAACTTTGGTTAGAAAGCCCACCTGGATGTTCCTTAGAGCTAAGGAACTAATTTGCTCATAGCCACCACCTATCCTCGTCTTCTAGATCCTCTCTTTTCCTTCTGCTCTTATCTCTTTCTCGATCTCATCTACTTCTTCTTTCTATAATGATCCAAATCTAGTTAGCTTCTCATACTTAAATCTCATTTTTCTTATAATCTACTTTGATTATCATTTCGTACGATTATAACTTATTCGGCTATTGCATCCTTCTATTTTAGCATCTCATTTATCATTATTTCACTTCTTAACTTACTAAACTAATAATTTCCAACTTCTACATACTGGGCTAATTCAATCTCATAACTTCACATTAGCCATCATATTCATTCTTAATCTTAATTACTTCATCAAATCTAACAATTATAATCTCTATATATGAATTTCAATCATGCCCTTCTTCTTAAGAATTTCACATCTTAGTGTAAGATTAAGTTTATTTCTAGTTTCTTGATTCCATTATGCTTAATGTAGCTCAATGATCTCTAATGGACCATTACTTAGGCCAATTAACCTTAGCACATACTTAAACTCATAAACTCCATAATCCACTAAATTTTGAACATTCACTTTAAAATGCTTAGAAAATTCTAAATAAATTAATCTAAGCATTAATCATACCATTGAACTCAAATATGATCTCAAATTAAACAAATAAAATCAAAATCTCATAGAACTAGAGATCATAATTTTCGGTCATCACTTCAACTCTTAGGAGGTTTGGATTTTGTTCTAATTTCTTACTCTAATCATGCTTAGTGATGTCTAATAATACTTTTCTATACTCAATTCAAACAAATTCATGCAAATTTCACAAAATCAAATTAGGGTTTATGTAGAAGACTTAGGGGAATTCTAATTACTCTTCATATCTTGAAATTCTTTTCCAAACCTTACTTAAATCATGATATTCTACTCATTTCATATAACATACTTGAAAATTAACATCATATCTCATGAATTATAAAACATAATCTACCATAGATAAATACATAAACTTTCTTCCATTTCTACTAATTAAAGATGTAAAGAAGATGATTAATTACCTCAAAGATGTTTATTTCTTGAAATTGGACTTCAAATTTAGCTTAGAACTTGAACTATGGAGGGATAAAATTTGGCTATGGAGGAAGGAGGTGATGGACGAAAATTATGAGGGAGAATAAGGTGGATGATGATGAAAAATGATAAGGATAACTTTCTTATATATTAAGTATAAGATTTTTATAATTAAATAATTAAATACAACACTCTAGGGGCTTCTAGAAGGTCCCATCTCCTCGGTTTTCGTGCATCGAGATTTTAATGCTGGATGACTCATCTCGACACAAGGAATCCACCGGTTCAGACCGTTCGTGATTCCGAGTTCATTTGAACCAATTATTCGAGTTTTAAAATACCGAATGAATTTAATTAAATAAATTCCTTCTAAAAATAATATCTTCTAGCAAAATCCTCATAATAATCTCTTCTATATACCTTAGAAAATCGGGCATAATTTGTAGGTTCTACTACAACTGTCGGATTCTCAATCTGAATTTTAACCGAAACTTATTTAATTATTACCGAAATTGAAATAATAAATTTTTATTCTTTATTTTATCTGTTTTCTATCTTAATGAAATTTCTAATTCCATTTTTCTATGTTATCTAATAGATAAAAATTTTCTCTTCCGAGGGGTACGCTTCGTCTGAATTTATTCTATCTCAACCCCTCTTTTTAATAACTAATATGGAATTAATAAATTCCATTTTCTTTCTTAACAAAATAATCATAATTCTTTCTTCTAAATCACATAATAGATTCCTCAAACTCTTCTTAATCTCATAATTATATTCTCTTAAGGATGCATAGCCTTAATTAAGGTTTAATTACATTTTAGTTATGGCTACAGTATTTCGGGGTATTACATTCTACCCCCCTTAAAAAAAATTTCGTCCCGAAATTTAGTACCTTAGGTAAAGATCTCTGGATACTTCTCTTTCATTTAGTTTTCTAGTTCCCAAGTTGCTTTTTCTAAGCCATGATGCCTCCATTGCACTTTTACTAAAGGAATAGACTTATTCCTTAGTTTCTGTTCTTTACGATCTAGGATGCATTCAGGCTTTTTCTTCGTAGTTCAAATCTAATTTGGGAACTATTTCTTCTTGATGAACTATGTGTTTTGGATCAAACACATGTTTTCGCAATTGCGACATATGAAATACATTATATATCTATTACCAAAATTTGGCTGTAATGCTAGCTGGTAAGCTATAGGTCTTACTTCTATACCGAATCGATACTCTCCTCTAGTAGGAGAAACTTTTAAGGAAACTTTATCTCCTATTTCGAAATTCAATTTGGTTCTACGAATATCTACATATGATTTCCGGCGATCTTGAGCCTCTTGTATTCTTCTCTTTATCTGTTGTACGATTTTGATCATCTCTTCTATCGCTTCTGGTTCTAAAACTTTTCATTCTCCGTCTTCATCCCGGTAGAGAGGCGATCTGCACTTCTTGCCATAAAGAGCTTCACACGGCGCCATGTTAATAGTCGCTTGATAACTATTATTATGTGCGAACTCTACTAGCGGTAAAACTTGTTCCTTCTGTTCGCCTCGATCTAATATTACTGTTCTAAGCATATCTTCCATTTAAGAGTCTCCAAAAATTGTAGCTTCCCATATGGTTGCTGGTATAGTGCTTCGACCTACTGACAAACTAAACATCGTTCTACGAGTGAAGCTATTTCTTTCTTCATTTCGACCCACACAAACTTTTGCTTCTTATCTTGATACACCTTCGTACTTCCCAGATGAGAGGTATAAAGTGAGTTATGAGCTTTAATCTTGCAACTTCTCTGTTCTAATTCTCACCCATGGTTTCTCTAACTGTTCATCTTGTCGTTGAGCTTCTATAATTCTTGCTCTTAAGTCAGGTACAACAACAAGAGTTGCTATGATACTCTCTGTTGTTTCTAGTGGTAACACCACTTCTATTCTTATTTTATCAAATTCCTTAAGGAATTCTTCTTTCTGGGTGAAAATTTTGTGCTTAAGGCACTTTGACTTTTTCGACTCAATGCATCAGCTACTACATTCGCTTTTCCTGGATAATACTTGATTTCGCAATCGTAGTCTTTAACAAGCTCAAGCCATCTCCTCTGACGCATATTTAGATCTCTCTGCTCAAAGAAATACTTCAAACTTTTATGCTCAAAGTAAATCTTACATTTCGATCCATACAAATAATGTCTCCAAATCTTTAGAGCGTAAATCACTGCAGCTAATTCCAGGTCATGCGTAGGATATGTAAGTTCATGTGACCTCAATTGTCTTGAAGCATACGCAATCACCTTTTCTTCTTGCATTAGGACACATCCTAATCCACTCTTGATACATCTGTATAAAGAGTAAATTCTTCATCGGTTTCTGGCACTGTCAACACCAGAGTTGAAGTTAATTTATTCTTCAACTCTTGAAAACTATCTTCGCACTCTTTAGTCTATTGAAACTTAACTCCTTTACGAAGTAATTGAGTCATAGGCCTGCCAACCTAAGAAACTTCAAATCTCAGTTGGCGTTGTGGGGGATTTTCATTCTTGGACAGCATGTACCTTTGCAGGATCTACCTTGATTCCTTCTACTGAGACTTTTCTCATTCAAAACTCACATTTGCTAAACTTCGCATATAACTTCTCAGTTCTCAACTTTTCTAACACGGTTCTTAAATGCTCTTCCTGTTCTTGTTCACTCTTCGAATACACGAGAATATCATCCATAAATACAAGCATGAATTTGTCAAAATATTCATGGAAAACTCGATTCATCAAATCCATGAATACTGATGGGACATTGGTTAGACCAAAAAGCATCACTACAAATTCATAGTGACCATATCGTGTTCGAAAAGAAATTTTAGGTATATCTTCTTATCGAATCTTCAACTGATGGTACCCTGATCTTAAATCAATCTTAGAGAATACACTAGCTCCCTTTTTAATTGATCATAAAGATCATCTATCCGAGATAACGGATACTTGTTCTTCAAGGTGAGGTTATTTAATTCTCCATAATCTATACACATTCTTAAGGTACCCTCTTTCTTTCTAACAAACAATACGGGTGCTCCCCAAGGAGACACACTGGGTCGAATAAACCCCGAGTCCAAAACTTTTGTAATTGGACTTTCAATTCTTGTAGTTCTTTTGGGCTATTCTATACGGTGCTTTTGAAATAGGTGCTGCTCCAGGTTCTAAGTCAATTATAAACTCTATTTGTCTATCTTGAGGTAATCCGGGTAACTTTTCTGGAAATACATCTTGATATTCTTTAACTACCGGCACCTCTTCTAACTTCTTTTCTTTCTTATTATCTTCGTTTAAATATACCAAATAAACACGAGTATCCTTATGTCTTATCAATTTGGATGCTCGTAAAGCTGAAATTATTGGTATTTTTCTTTTCTTCATTTCTATACCATAGAAATAGGTAGGTTCTTTCCCTGGAGGCTAAAACGAAATTTCTCACTGTTCGCACCTAATAGTAGCATGATTCTCTATTAACCAATCCATTCTTAAACTAACATCTACATCCCACATGGGTAACAATTTCAAAGATTTGGCTTCTAATTCAAGAAGTCCTAACTTAAATTCTAAGTTAGGGCATATATGCGAACTTATGAAAGATTTACCCAAGGGAGTTACTACTTTTAAACTTTGATCATTTCTTTCTGTCTTAAGCTTAAAAGCATCTACACATGTCTTAAGATTAGAAAATGACTTAATATGTAAAGGATTTCATCCTATAGAAGACATTCTATTTTTCCTTTGTTCGTGGACCAGATCAAAAGCAGACCACCAGCAAACAAATGATCCATCATATGGTCACTCGATCTATTTTTTTTATCAAATCTCTCACAAAAAACTCTGCCATGCTTTGGAGCATATTCCTTGAAGACCAGATCCATAGTTTGATCAGATCGATATCAATCTGGTTGTGACCAGATCGTTTACTTTGAAACCAGATGATACCAGATCAGATTCAGTTAACTGGTACTCACCTGTATAACCAGATTAACTGGAGAGAATCCCAAAACAATTTGCCACATCAGTAGATCTTGTGGAGAAGGAAAGATTATCTTTTGGAGATCAAATTTGGAAGCAGAATTAATCGAACGCACGAAGAAGGAAAGAAACATCTATTAACGATCTGCTTTCCATACTTATTGAAGATTCGGTCAAAACTTTCCAAATGCAAGAAGAGATAAATTTGTGATTCATATCTATTGATTGGTAACAACATTTAATTCAAAACCAATCAAGCCCAACGGTTAGAATTTCAAATTCTACACCTATAAAAGCTTGGAACCAAGACTCGAAGAGTACAAGACTATTATCAACGATCAACAAGTTGTTACTCTACTCAGAAATCAACTCACTCATCGAAGCATCTATTTAAAGAGATTTCTATTCACCAGATCTTATTCTAAGTCGTTCGTGATCAAAATCACACCAACTCGATTCAAGTCTGTCTTATCGAGAAGAAGAAGGAGATCTTCGCTAGCTAGTAGTTTTCTAGTGGATTGACGTAAAGAGATCCAGTTACAGTAGTTTTTTGTAAGTTGTAAAGAGACACAACCCTTATTCGTGCATAAGTTTCAAACAGATTGTACTTGAAACTTGTAGCTCGTTCTCAGCGAGTATAAATAAGAAGAGTATCTTAGTAGTGGATATCTAATCCAGTTTGCATTGGACTGAACCACGTATAAAAAACTATGTTATTTATTTTCTAAATTTTAAATTTCAGTTGTTTTATTCACTAACCAGCACATCCATTCAATATGCATTCTTAATCAATCTGCTAAAATATTCGGTTAAGATTTACAAAGGTTTTCTAAACAAGAGCACCGACTAAGTCCACCATATTCCGCACACAACGCTTTGTTAGGGAACAAGATTACTCTTGATCTCTGCATAGTGTTATTCACCAAAGAGTTTCTGTCTGGATAGAATAAGATCAATCTGGTTATCGATTTGGTTTGTCACAACTAAGCAATCTGCCTACATAAAGCTTAAACTCTCTAAACAATCTGTCACAACGAAACTCTCTAAGAAATTAGTCAAGTAAACTGAAAAGATCAGGGATTCATATCTCTTGATTGGTAATCACTTTCAATTCAAACCAATCAAGCATAACGGTTAGAATTTCATATTCTACACCTATAAAAGCCTAGAACCAAGACTGGAAGAGTACTACGATCAACAAGCTGTGACTTTACTCATAAATTTACTCAACGAAGCATTCACTTGAGAAGATTTCTACTCACCAGATTATGTTCCAAGCTATTCGTGATCGAAATCACACCAACTCGATTCAAGTCTCTCTTATCGAGAAAAAGGAAGGATAAATTCACTAGCTAGTAGTTTTCTAGTGGATTGACATGAAGAGACCCAGTTACAGTAGTTTTCTGTAAGTTGTAAAGGGACACAACCCTTATTCGTGCATAAGTTTCAACCAAATTGTGCTTGAAACTTTTGGCTCCTTCTCAGCGAGTATAAAGAAGAGAGTATCGTAGTAGTGGATATCTAATCTAGTTTGGATTGGACCGTGGACGTAGGGGATTTCCTAAACCACGTAAAAACAACTTTGTTATTTGCATTATGTTTTTTTAATTTCAGTTGTTTATCTGCTAACCAGCACAATCAGTGAAACTGCATTTCTTAAACAACCTGCTAAATAGTCGGTTATGTTTTGCAAAGATTTTCAAAACAAGACCACAGACTAAGTCCACCATATTCCGCACACATACAACGCTTTGTTACAGATCAAGATCACTCTTGATATCTGCTAAGTGTTATTGACAAGAGAGTAGGCTTGTCAATGGGCGGGTTTTACCCGGACCGGAACCGGAACCGGTCAAAACCCGCTCATTTTAAAATTATGGTTTCGGTTCCGGTTCCGGTTCTAGACCCGTACAAACCCGCTCATGATCGGTCCAGACCCGACCCGACCCATAAGGTACGGTTCCGGTTCTAGTCCGGTCCGGCCCGATCATTTTTTTTCCAATTTTTTTTCATTTTTTTTTCTTCAATTTTTTTTATCTTAAAAAAAATAATATTTTATAATATCTCGTGTTACATACTTAATTGTAGACGGACACTCTATACGTCCTAATTCAATAATAAATGTATCGAAACAATAAACACATATAAGTCGTAAAATAATTATAGTATTTAAGTGATTTTTTAATAATGATTAAATAAAATAAGAGTGAAGTTTCATCATTAAATATTTTATATTTAATTAATTTATTTATAATCCGGATTCGTTTTAACGAATTGATGACTAAAATAATTATATAAATAAAACATAGGGAGACCCATGGGTAACCCATACCCAATAATACCCATGGGTATTCTCCCGGACCGGAACCATTAATATTTTAATTAACGGTCCGGGTCCGGATCCGGATCCAATATTCAACGGTCCGGTTCCGGTTCTAGAACCGTATCTAATTTAACGGTTCCGGTCCGGGTTTTACCCACCCATTGACAAGCCTACAAGAGAGTATCTATCTGGACATATCAAGATCGATCTGGTTTGTTAAAGTTAAACAGTATTCGTTAAGAAAGCTTAAACTCTCTAAGAAGTTAAGTCAAGTAAACTGAAAAGTTTGCATTTGGTGTTTTTTCCCCCCCCCCCCCCCCCTATGCACCAAACCTTGCTCTTTCAGGGACCAACACATAATTCAAAGATTTGGTCAACCTTTTCACACAAGGCAAGAAAAGATAAATTTGGGATTTATATCTCTTGATTGATAATCAAAATAATCAGGACCAACGGTTAGAATTTCAAAATTCTACACCTATAAAAGGTTGGAACCAAGACTGGAAGAGTACGAATATTTCAAGATTATTATTGACTATCAAACTGTTACTCTGCTCAGAAATCAACTCACTCAACGAAGCATTCATTTGAAGAAATTTCAACGTACCAAATCGTGTTCTAAGTCGTTCGTGATCGAAATCAAACCACTCGAAATAAGTTTGTCTTATAGAGAAGAAGAATGAAGATAGCTTCGCTAGCTAGTTGTTTTCTAGTGGATTAACGTGGAGATATCTTGTTACAGTAGTATACTGTAAGTTGTAAAGGGACACGACCCTTATTCGTGCATAAGTTTCAACCAGATTGTGTTTGAAACTTGTGGCTCATTCTCAGCGAGTATAAAGAAGAGAGTATCCTAGTACTGGATATCTAATTCAGTTTGGATTGGACCGTGGACGTAGGGGGTTTCCCGAACCACGTAAAACAATTGTGTTATTTACTTTACGCTTCTTTACTTTCAGTTGTTTTATTTTCTAACCAGCACGTTCATACAACCTGTATTCTTAATCAATCTTGTAATATACTTGTTTAAATTTTCAAAAGGTTTTCTAATAAAGAGCACAGACTAAGTCCACCATATTCCGCACACAACGCTCGGTTGGATAACAAGATCACTCTTGAGAAAATCAATCTGGGCAGACTGAGTATTGCTCTAGTCATCAATCTGGTCAGTCAAACCTAAGCAATATTACATCGAGAAAGTTTAATCCCTCTAAGAAATTAGTCAAGTAAACTGAAAATTTTGCATTTGGTGTATCCCCCCCCCCCATACACCAAACCTTGCTCTTTCGGGACCAACAGTTCCATTTATACTTCTCCACTTCAGCTCATTCACAGTGATGTTTGGGGTCCTTCCCCTATTTTGTCCAAATATGTCACCTTCATAGATCAGTATAGTAGATATACTTGGTTCTACCATTTAAAAACCAAAAGTCAAGTTCTTCAAGCTTTCAAAGAGTTTAAAGCTGTTGTTGAAACTCAACTGAATGCTAAAATTCAAGTCTTCCAAAGTGATTGGGGTGGTGAATTTCAAGGCATGTCTAGTTTTCTTAAAGATTCTGGTATCCTACATCGTGTTTCATTCCTTTATACTCCCCAACATAATGGTTTGGCGGAGAGAAAACTCAGGCATATCATTGAAATGGGTCTCGCTCTTTTGGCTCAAGCCTCACTCCCTCCTCGGTTCTGGGACAATGCATTTGCTACAGCTGTGTTTCTTATCAATCGTACACCTAGTAGGGTTCTCAATCTTTCTACTCCCATTGAGAAATGTTTTGGTACACCTCCTAACTATTCCTTTCTTCGCATCTTTGGTTGTCTTTGTTATCCTTATACAAGAGCCTATAACACCAACGAGTTACAGTTTCGATCTTCTCCTTCAACTTCATTGGTTATAGTCCCCATCACAAGGGCTATAAGGTTCTCCTTCCCAACGGCAAAGTATTGATTTCCAGAGATGTTCTTTTCTTTGAACACTCATTTCCTCACAAAGTTTCATCTTCTTCTGCCTCATTTCAATCCTCCCCTTCTCAATCTTCATCATCCCTTATACCTCATTTACCTATTCTTGCTGATTTTCTCAAGCCCTCCTTGCATGATTCTTCACCCTCACCTTTGGTGCATCCTTTTCATCAGTCACCTCCTTCACATGTTCCTTCTTCACATCCCAAAGATAAACCTTCCTATATTCCCCATCCCATGGTCACACGCTCCAAAGTTAAACCTAACCTTAATCCTCGGCTGCTTAAGGTTTCCACTTCTGTTGATTACCTCAATCATGAACCAAATACTGCCTCCATCGCCCTACAAGTTTCTGTTTGGAAAGCCACAATGCAGGCTGAGTTTGATGACTTGATCAAGAATAAAACGTGGATACTCACACCGCTTCCTGATGGTAAAAATCTAGTGGGTTCTAAATGGATTTTTAAGCTTAAGCACCATGCTAATGGAACTATCTCTCGATACAAGGCTCGTCTCGTTTATCAAGGGTTCTCTCAAGAACTTGGTTTTGATTTCACGGAGACTTTTAGCCCAGTTGCAAGCCAACCACCATTCGTCTTATCTTGTCCTTTGCTATCTCTTTTGATTGGCCCATTGAGCATCTTGACGTCAATAATGCCTTCTTGCATGGTGCGCTTGAAGAGGATATATAGATGAGGCAGCCTAGAGGTTTTGAGCATGAGGATCCCACCCTGGTTTGCAAATTATCTAAGGCCATCTATGGTTTGAAGTAAGCTTCAAGGGCTAGGTTTTTTACGGTAAAGGCTACACTTCTAAAGCTTGGTTTATTCATTCGCTGGTCCAAGACTTCGGTTATTTACTTACTCATTTATGTCGATGACATGTTGAACACTGGTTCTCATGTTGGAGATGTTCGTATGGTTATCAACATGCTTAGTCAACATTTTTCTTTAAAAGATCTTGGAGCAGTACATTATTTTTTTTGCATTGAGGTTGCTCGCTCTCCTACTGGCTTGCATCTAAGCCAGACTAATTACATCAAGGAGGTACTTCAGAGATTTCAAATGGTTGATGCTAAAGGCTATCCCAGTTCAATGATCTCTTCATGTAAGCTATCAAAGGTTGATGATGGTAAGTTGTATCGTGGTGCTGTCGGTGCTCTTCAATACGTTACGATCACTCGACCGGAGAAAAGCTTTAGTGTCAATAAGGTGAGCCAATATATGTCTTCTCCTTTGGATACTCATTGGAAGGATGTCAAGAGGATTTTTCGATACCTTGCTGGAACACTCAACTATAGGCTTCACATTCAACATTCTACTCTCCATCTCACGGCTTTCTCCAATTGTGATTGGGCTTCCGACCTTCATGATCATCGGTCTACCTCCAGTTATTGCACCTATCTTGGAAAAAATCTTATTTCTTGGTGCTCAAAGAAGCAACACGTCGTCTCTCGTTCGAGCACCGAGGCTGAATACCAGAGTCTCGCTCATGCTACCTCCGATGTCACTTGGATCGGTTATCTCTTGGATGAACTTGGTATTTGTTGGGAACCCTAAAGTATTTTAGTTTTGATAATGGTCTCTCGAAACACACTTAGTTCTTTTTGGGAGTTGAACTGTTTTACGTGTTAACAGATCACTCATATAAAGTGAATTCTGATAGAGAACAGATTAGGAGATGACTTAGCACTTAAAGCAATTATTCCTATAGAAGTCATTTCCATAATAGTATAGGATGAAGATCAAGACTTTTCACGAAGAAGAAATCGATCTGCTGTCAACCAGATCACCAACCAGATCGATGTCCACAACCAAGAACCAGATCGATAGAGTCATCAAACCACCTGATGACATCGTCCTACACATCATATCCTCCTGCCACGTCAAGATTGAAGTCCATCCAATAGGGATTGGGAAGAGAATCTACGATTGACACAATCAAGGAAAGTAACCATTAGCGATCTTCTTTCCATACTTAGAGGATTGAGTCAACGTTTCTACAAGGCAAGAACAGATATGATGGATATCATTGATTGGCAATATTCGATCAATCTCACGCTAATCAACAAACGGCTAGAATTATAAATTCAATGCCTATATATATGAAGTTCAAGGTCTGGAAGAAAAAGGCGCGAGCTACATTGATAACATACTCTCAAGCAATCAATCTGTGAGCTAGACTAAGAGCTTCAAACTACCTGTGATACTACATCACACCAACCCCACCTCGATTCAAGTCTGTCTTATCGAGAGAAAGGACATCACCCTGCTAGCTAGTAGTTTTCTAGTGGTAACGTAGAGGTAATTTGTTGTAAAGGGACACGACCCTTATTTCGTGAACAAGTATCTTTCTAGCTTTGATTGATACCTGTGACTCGCTCTCCACGAGTATAAAGAAGAAGAGTATCCGAGTAGTGGATAATCTGGTCTAGTTTTAACCAGATCGTGGACATAGGGATTTCCCGAACCATGTTAAACAACTGTGTTCTTTATATTACTGCACATTTACTTTCAGTTGTTCATTATTCTAACATTCTGCACTATCATATAATCTGCATTTCAATCAATCTGCTTAACGATCTGATTAATCCTTAAGGTTTTCTAAACAAGAGCATTAACTAAATCCACCTTATTTCCGCACATACAATACTTACAAAATAATAAGATCACTCTTATTATTGTCTAAGTGTCTACACTGGAGAGCCATCTGTTTGGACTAATCTAGTATCGATCTGCTGATCAATCTGGTTAGTCATCTGCCGAGCAATTTCTTACTTAAGAATAGCTTAAACTCTCTATTAATTAACCAAGTAAACTGAAAAGTTTGTATTTGGTGTATTCCCCCCCCATACACCAAACCTTGCTCTTTCGGGACCAACAAGTGGTATCAGTGCAGTGGTTCAAACAACCATTGTTTTTGTTTCACAGGGTTAAAACCTGCGTGGTCAACTTGAATAAGATCTAGGAAAACCTATTTTTCATTCACGTGCATACTATCTGCTATGGAATCATCTGTCGTTAGGGCTTGTGAAGAATTCTCCATTCAAGGATATAGAGAATGGAGCTTCAGAATCAAAATGGCACTCAAAGCCCATCACTATCTGATGTGGAAAGTTATCGAAGATGGGCCACTAAAGATCACTGAAGAAGTGACGGTAACAAACTCAACTGGTGTAACTACACAAACTGTTCCTAGAGATCCAAGGAAATATACTGCAGAGGAATGTCGCGAAGCCAATCTGGATGACTTTGCTAAAGGAATCATATCTAGCACAGTCAAAGGCGTACATCTGGCCAAAATCCAAGATCTGGATACTGCCAAAGAGATGTGGGAAGCCTTAAGAGACTTGTGTCTTGGATCTGAAGTCATGATTGAGAACAAGCTGTCTTTTGCCTGTAATAAATACGACGAATTCAAAATGAAACCAGGCAAGACCATTGAGCAAATGAAGATGAGATTTACTGGAATTCTCCTTGAGATATCAGCGTTCAATAAGAACAAATATACTAAAAGAGAGAAGAACATGAAAGTACTTAGAGCACTTCCACCTAGCTGGGAGATATATGCAGCTATGTAACCTCTTCGTGCAGACTTCAATGAACTATCTACTAAAGCAGTATTTGATCATCTTGAAGGCCATGAATGTGATATACAAAGAATTCATGGTCCAGATAATCTGTCCAAAAAATCAGAAAGCAGCTCGAAGAAGGACAAAGAAGTAGCCTTCAAAGCAAAGAGCAAACCTGATGAACCCTCTGAACCTTCTACACCAGATGAAGAGAAGGGATATGATAAACTACTAAAAGAGTTTGTAATGATAGCCAAACGCATGGACAAGATGGAGATCAGATCGAAGAAATTCAGACGATTTTATAAAGATAACAAAAACAAATTCTACAAGAAACGTGACAATGATCGATCTGATAACAAGGATGAATCAAAACAGCAGACAGGTAAAATCTCAAAAACATCGAACGCAACAGATTATACCTACTTTGGTTGTGGCAGAACAGGTCACTTCAAAACAGATTGCCCTGATTTGTCCAAAAGCCAAAGAGAAGAGCTGAGAGCAACAAGAGATTGAAAACTCAAATATGAGCGCAAGGCCATGCTAGCTGAACAAGATTCAAGCAGCTCGAGTCATTTTTCAGATAGCTCATCAGAGAATGATGAAGCATTCTTTGGTAATGACGAAGAAGGCTGGGATGAATGCTATATGGGATTAGACAACGGTCTGGATGAAGTCGAGGTAAATTCTTACAATACAAATTCCTCAAATGATAATGATCTGGAACAGGAAGTTGAAGATCAATCTGATTACTCATGGGAAGAAGTAAATGAGATGTTCAAGAGCTATTCGAGCATCAAAAGACTGTTTAGAGAAGTTGTAGAAGAGAATGAAAGGCTGAAGAAATCTGAACAGATACTGAGTACAGCCAACACCCAATTCTTTGCCCAAATAGCTGATCTGGAAGAACAGATCAAAGGAAAAGATAGTGAGATCCATTCACTAAATTCAAAAGTGAAGGATCTTATTACAAGAAACAATGTTGCAGAAGAGAAGATAAAGAAAGGCAAAGAAATAATTTACAAAAGTGACGAACGTGCTAAGTTGTTAATCAACCTGCAACAACAGGGCACATCTGGATTAGGATATCCAGGTCACTCAGAAAAATCTTCTGGAACCATAAACTTTGTACCATAAAGAACGCAAATACCAGATAAAGTGATAGATCTAAAGAACAAGATAAATCATCCCCAGAAGATGGTGTTAAAAGAGACCGGATACAGACAATACCACCAAACAAAGGGTCAACCAGCTCGCTACACAAAAACAGATCATGATCATAAAAATAATGTCAACAGGACATTGCCCAATAAGAATGTCAACAGGACATTACCTATTAAAAAGGGACTGAAGAACGATGGAATAGAGAGATTCCATCCATCTGAAATTCACTCGCTATCTAAAGTTGATAATGATGGGAATATCATTAACTGTTATATTTCTGTTCCTAACCCAAAAATGTTCTGGTTTCGAAAGGGAACATTTGCTAATAACCAAGCACCCAAACGTTGAAGGGTAGCTAAGTGTAATTAATTGCAGGACCAGAAGACTGCAAGAAGAAACAAGATAGCAAGAGGAGCAATCTGGATAATAGATAGTGAGTGTTCGAAGCACATGACATGTGACAAGAATCTACTATCAGATTACATAGAAAAACCAGGACCACAGGTCACCTTTGGATGTAACTCAAAAGGATACACTAGAGGATATGGAAATATAAAAGTTGGCAAGACCACCATCTCAAATGTTTCTTATGTTGAGGCTCTTACTCACAATCTGTTTTCTGTAAGTCAATTCTGTGCTAACGGTAATCAGATCATTTTTGATACTAACAACTGCTTTGTGAAGAATAAGGAAGGAGATGAGATACTCCTTACCGGAAAATTGCAGGATAGGCTATATATTGTCCAGTGGACAAACCAGATCGAGACCTGCTTAATCACTAAAACTGTATCAGAAACAAGCTGGTTATGGTACAAGAGATTAAGTAACCTAAACTTCAAGTCAATCAACAGGATTGCCAAAGAAAAATTAGTAGAAGGACTACCAGATCAAGTATATGATAAAGATCATATATGTGATGCTTGTCAAGCTGGGAAGCAGACCAGATCATCCTTTGCAAGCAAAATAGTACACTCAACATCAAGAATACTGGAGCTTTTGCATCTGGATCTGTTTGGACCAGTTAAACCACTAAGCATAAATGGGAGAAAATACACCTTAGTAATCATAGATGACTACTCCAGGTTCACCTGGGTCATCTTTCTGTTAAAGAAGAAAGAGACTCTAGCCAAACTACCTGATTTTCTACACAAGATCACCAAACAGAAAGAGGTGAGTGTAGCTACTATTAGAACAGATCGAGGAACATAATTTCTCAACCAGAAGATTGAAGCATACTGCAACAAAATGGGAATCACTCATCAAACTTCAGCTGCTAGAACTCCTCAACAGAATGGAGTTGTTGAAAGGAGAAACAGATCACTTAAAGAAGCAGCTCGTACTATGCTAAATGCTACCAATCTACCCAAGAAATTCTGGGCAGAAGTTGTCTACACAGCCTGTTATACTCAGAATAGATCATCAATTACACTGAGACATGGAAAGACACCATATGAGATCTGGAACAACAGAAAGCCTAAGATATCTTACTTTCACACTTTTGGTTGTCTGTGTTACATACACAATAACGGGAAAACTCAATTGAGGACTCTTGATAGTAAAACTGACCCTGGAATATTCTTAGGATATTCTGATGTCAGTAAAGCATATCGAGTCTAAAATAAGAACTCTCATATTGTGGAAGTAACACCTCATGTTGTTTTTGATGAGTCTATTGTTGAATACAAGTCACTATATAATAGACAGACAGAGAACCAGATGACCACAAGAAAGATGAACGAACTGCTACTTGAAGATATTCTTATCTGGAATTCAAAAAGTGATGATGAAGATATCAACACTCCACCAATTGCTGAAGAAATCATACAGCAAGGGGGAACAATCCAACATGAACTGGATGAAATCAGATCACCAACTGAAAGCAATGAAACAGTCATTGCAGATGATGATCAATCTGGAAATCTAAATCCAGAAGAAAGAATAGATGAGAATCCATTTCAAACTTCATCAACAATTCACACTGAATTTGAGGATCCAACAGATCAACCTGATCCTGAGATATCTGATGAAGAGATGACCAGGAGAAGGAGATGGATACAAGATCATCCACCAGAACAGATCGTTGGGAACCCATCTGATCGTGTGAAGACCAGAAGAATGCACGGAGAAAGTGCCTTGTTGAGTTGTTACCTATCTCGCATTGAACCAGCTAATGCTCACGAAGCATTACAAGATGCAGACTGGATAACAACAATGCAAGAAGAACTAAATGAGTTCAAAAGAAATGAAGTCTGGTATCTCGTGGACAGACCCAAACACCAAGGAGTAATAGGTGTAAAATGGTTGTTCAAAAACAAACGAGATGAAAATGGTGAAGTAGTCAGAAACAAAGCCAGAGTAGTAGCTAAAGGCTATAATCAACAAGAAGGCTTTGATTTTGATGAAACATTTGCACCCGTAGCCAGACTAGAAGCAATAAGGCTGTTCTTGGTATATGCTGCACACAAAAGATTCAAGGTATACCAGATGGATGTCAAAAGTGCCTTTCTAAATGGTATCATTGAAGAGGAAGTCTATGTGGAACAGCCACCTAGATTTGAAGAAGCAGATCCAAATAAGAAAGTATACAGACTGACAAAAGCAGTCTATGGTCTCAAACAAGCCCCTAGAGCTTGGTATGAGACATTATCAACATTTCTACTAGAATCTGGATTCAGAACATGATCAGTTGACAAGACTCTGTTCATCATCAAAGTCAAAGAAAATATCCTTCTAGTACAGATCTATGTAGATGATATCATTTTTGGATCTCAATCCACCTATTTATGTGATAAATTTGCTGAACTTATGAAAAATAAGTATCAAATGTCCATGATGGGCGAGATAAGTTTCTTTTTATGTTTGCAGGTCAAGCAGGAACCAGATGGCATCTTCATTAATCAAACAAAGTACATCAACGATCTGCTGACTAAATTTGGGATTAAAGACAGTAAACTAGTTAAAATCCCAATGCAGACCAACGGGAAAATTGATCCTGATCCAGAGGGAAAACCAGCTAATATTACTCAATACAGAGGAATCATCAGATCACTACTTTACCTAACTGCCAGTCGACCTGACATTACATTTGCGGTAGGAGTATGTGCAAGATATCAAGCAAATCCTAAAGAGTCTCACATGGAAGCAGCTAAGAAGATATTAAGATATCTTAAGGTAATAGCCCATATTGGATTATGGTATCCATGTGAAGACAACTTTCAGCTAACTGGATACACAGATTCAGATTATGCTGGATGTATGCTGGACAGAGAGTCAACATCTGGTACATGTCAGTTTTTAAGAAATAAATTAATCTCTTGGTTCTCAAAGAAACAGACATCTGTTGCCACATCAACCATAGAGGCAGAATATATGGCAGCTGGAAGTTGCTGTGCACAAATTCTCTGGTTAAGACAACAGCTTAAAGATTATGAGATTGATGTCAAGGAGATACCCATTTTCTGTGATAGTTCAAGTGCTATAGCTATCACACATAATCCTGTTTTACATACTAGATGTAAGCATGTGGATGTGAGACATCATTTTATAAGAGATCATGTTGAAAGAAAATATGTACAGATCGAGAAAATACACACAGAAGTACAGAGAGCTGACATTCTTACTAAAGCATTACCAGAAGAAAGATTCAAGATGCTTTGTGGTAAACTAGGACTATTAAATCTTAAAGATAGGACCAGATTAACTTAGATCAAATCAAGTTCAATATTCCAACAGGGAATTAGAACCAGATTGATATAAACAAGATTGATAAAAACAGGTCATTGACACCAGAACATCTAAATAGAAGTTGATGGTCAACAGATCGATTAAATTCCAACCGGGAATTATTAACAGATCATCACACAAGATTAATGTCCAAAACTTGAAAGTGGCATAAACAGATCGATAATATTAACAACAGTTTGTTAATTATGAGATCGATATGGTCCAGATAACTAGATGCCACGTGGATATTAATTAAATCCTTTATTAATATCCCCATTACTTGGTCAAGGGGGAAAGTAAATAAGATACGGCGATTATGTCATATTTCTTATATCTAATCCTGACATAAATATACCAAATCTTTTATTTTTTGATGATTAAGTACAGTGTTTGGGAAACGTGATCGAGGAGATATTTACCAAACCAAGAAAAAGGAAGAGAATTGACGGCTAAAGAAAATACGCGCCACACTACAACCGTAGGATCAAGCGCGTGTATCAAACATGAGAAAAGGAGATAATAGACCTTAAGTCTATAACTCATAAAGGCGGGAAAAGCTGAAAAAGGGAAGAAAATCAATTAAAATATTACTCTTTCTTATCGCTTATCTATCTATATATACATTTTGATAAGGCGGTTCGACTATCACATACATTGTTCTTCTTACTTAAACACTTAGCAAATTTTTCTCATTCCAAAATCGTCCAAAATTTCAAATACTCATCTGTCAATATGTCACCCAAATCTTCTTTATTTCTTGAGCAAGTAAACTTCTTGAAACCATACATTCATCAGGATCTTTACGCTGTTCTTGATACTTTTGGTAGATGAGGAAGAAGTTGAAGTTGAAGAAGCTGAAGTAGAACCTGTTGAAGCTCACCAACCGGGTGCAGCAACTCAAGAGTCAGAACCAGATCAGCATATGGCTGATGCTACAGAATAGACCGTGGAACCCACTGGCCAGGCTGAGGGGGAACCAGCCAAATCTAGCAAAATAATCCACGAGAGGAGGCTGAACCAACTGGACAGAGGGTGGGTGGCAAGCTTACTGATGACATATACACCCCCGCTGTAGCAGCTACTATGGAGGAGTTTGTGGAGACGACAAACCTTGAGGAGATATTGATGACCCAACATCAATCATTATCTAATGAACAAGTGAAGGATCTAATCTCACACAAGGTAGACAGATTTATGTATGGGACGCTCTCCACAGTCCAAGACCAGGCCACTCGCATTCTCACTGAATTTAACAATCATCTGAAGTCCCATGTTGACCAAGTGGACACAGATTTGAGAAGAGTGTGCAGACTGAAGCTTGAACAGCTGAGTAAAAAAATGGATGATGATCGATCTGCCGCGGAGCAGAGGAAGGAACAGATCGATTAGACTCTAGTGACTATGGAACTAAAAGTCCAAGAAATGTACAAAATAGTCACAGAGTTCGCAAAGAAAGAGAAGGACATGGTTCATGCCATTGTCAAGGAGCAGACAGATGGCATTGCTGGTGAAGTAATCAAGGCTGCTAACTTAGAAACCAGAGCACTATTCAGAAAGTTTGAAAATGAAGGAAAGGATTTTGTAGAAAGAAAACTAAGTGAACTGCGCTATCCAAGTAAGACTCTCATAAACTCATTCTTCGATGAGATTGGAGTGATAAAGGAAGAGCAGGAGACCTTCACTGCCAATTTGGACCAAACAAAGTCATCATTGCAGAAACAGATCGATGACTCTAACTTGAATATCAATTCCCTACTTACACAAAGGATAGAGTCAGAAAAAGAAGCAAAGGAGATAAAGGAGGAGATCGCCTCCCTTAAGGCATTCATCATGCTGTATGTTGATGATGTCGAAAAGGGGGAAGGATCTAAGAAGGGAAAGGAGAGAAGGAAGGAAAAAGGAAAGAAGATTGTGCTTGAAAAGGGCAAGGGGCAATCTGGTGCCACAAATGAAAAGATAGAGGCTCAACCAGAGCAGCAAATTGCACCAGATTGACCTAGTCCACCATCTGCTCTACCTCAGAAGACATCTAAATCCACTTCAAGCAGATCAAGCCACTCCCAACCATTAAAAAGGAAGAAAAGATCTAGATCTGGTTGGTTCTCATCTGCTCCTATCAAGACAATGAAGACAAAAGAAGGAGAGACCAATTGGGTCCCATAGAACTTAAAGGATGGATGGGAAGGACTCAAATACGGCTTCATTATGTGTCGCTACTTCCTCAAAGAACCAGCATACTGCGAGGGGACACCTAATGAAGCATTCAACCTCTATCTGGACTTGAATGATGCAAGAGATCTTGTGAAGGCTATACGAGCAGCAGCAGCAAAAGCCCAGGTTACAATTACTGCCCCGGAGAGGGAATTCAAAACATGTCCCAACATACCTGGCACTGAGCTTCCAGACAAAACCTTCATACTCAACTTCATAAACCAGCTCGCAGAAAACAGAGGATACAAGATAGATGCTGAGGATCCAGATTATATAAGAGTCAGAGAAGGAGTCTAAGAAAGCGTATAGCTTATATCTGACGAGACAAGGGCCAAAATGAAGAAGCAGCAAGAAGTGTTGGGAACCCCACAGATAATTTAAGTATTGATGATGTTCTCTCGAAAAACACACTTGGTATTATTTATGTTCTGTATTATTTCTATTCTGTTTCAATGTGACAGAAAGTTGAACCAAGTCTAAATACTTGAAAGTTGGAGCAAGACATTCTTTAATAGAAAGTTGAACCAGAAAGCTTCAAACAGAAAGATGAAAGAAGTCTCAGACAAAAAGCTGAAGCAAGTCAACTTTAACAGAAAGTTGAACCAGAAAGCTTCAAACAGAAAGATGAAAGAAGTCTCAGACAGAAAGCTGAAGCAAGTCAACTTTAACAGAAAGTTGAACCAGAAAGCTTCAAACAGAAAGATGAAAGAAGTCTCAGACAGAAAGCTGAAGTAAGTCAACTTTGACAGAAAGTTGAACCAGAGACTTAAACCAGAAAGTTGTAAGATGCCAACCCAGACAGAAAGTTCAACCAGATCAACTTTCAAATACTGAAATCAGATGAAATGTCTCTGAAATCCCAAAGTCTTAACAAGTCCCTCGTGCCACAAAAGGAATAGAATTAATCAAGACCAGAAAAGGAAAGCTATCTGTCAAACGATCTGCTTACCATATTTGGAGGATTCTGTCAAACGCATTAGAAGGCAAGAGGAGATAATCTTGGGATCCACTTTTCTTGATTGATGAAATCACATTTATTTCAAATCAATCAAGTTCAACGGTCAGAATTTCAAAATTCTACATCTATAAAAGCTCGGAACAAAGATTAGCAGAGACACGTGAATAAGCTTGCTATATCATTCAAATCTACTCTGCCCAGAAATCATCTCATCCATTGAAGCATTTACTGAGAAAAGATTTCAACCAGATCGTGTTCCGAACCGTTCGTTATCATAATCATCCCTCGATTCAAGTCTATCTTATCGAGAAAGGAAGGAGATCTTTGCTAGCTAGTAGTTTTCTAGTGGATTAACGTGAAGAAATCCTGTTTATAGTAGTTTTCTGTAAGTTGTAAAGGGACACGACCCTTATTCGTGCATAAGTTTCAATCAGGTTTGTAATTGAAACTTGTGGCTCGTTCTCAGCGAGTATAAATAAGAAGAGTATCCTAGTAGTGGATATCTAATCCAGTTTGGATTAGACCGTGGACGTAGGGAGTTTCCCGAACCACGTAAAATAACTGTGTTATTTACTTTCTGTATTTTCATTTCAGTTGTTTTATTCACTATCTGTCATACTCATTCAAAATGCATTCTTAATCAATCCTCTAAATGCTTGATTAAGTTTCTAAAGATTTTCTAAACAAGAGCACAGACTAAGTCCACCATTATTCCGCACACAATACACTGTTGGAGAATAAGATTACTCTTACTCTCTACTTTGTATTACTCAATCGAGAGATTCTGCTTGGATAGAACATGATTGATTAGATTAATCGATCTTGTCTGACATATTGAGCAATCTGAATTACAGAAAGCTTAAATCTCTCCTTTAATTAGTCAAGTAAACTGAAAAGTTTGTGTATTTGGTGTATTGCCCCCTCCCCCATACACCAAACCTAGCTCTTTCGGGACCAACAAGAAGAAAGGAGGAAGAGCAGATAGATAACCATTTCTCATATCTTTTACTATATGTAATTCCTACTTTTGATGATCTGTAAACTGAATTTGCACCTTATCTATGAAAGTTCATTTAAGTTTCTGATGACAACTTCTTATTGTCCAGAACATATTCAAACTGCTTTAATCGTTATAACCTAATAACGAAACATAATCAATCTGGCTATCCAACCAGATCACTCTTAATGAGTTATTAGGATATATTTGTAAAGTGTGGTTTCGACATCATCAAAAAGGGGGAAATTGTTGGGAACCCTAAAGTATTTTAGTTTTGATGATGGTCTCTCGAAACACACTTAGTTCTTTTTGGGAGTCAAACTGTTCTACGTGTTAACAGATCACTCATATAAAGTTAATTCTGATAGAGAACAAATTAGGAGATGACTTAGCATGTAAAGGAATTATTCCTATAGAAGTCATTTCCATAATATTATAGGATGAAGATCAAGACTTTTCACGAAGAAGAAATCGATCTGCTGTCAACCAGATCACCAACCAGATCGATGTCCACAGCCAAGAGCCAGATCGATAGAGTCATCAAACCACCTGATGACATCATCCTACACATCATATCCTCCTGCCACGTCAAGATTGAAGTCCATCCAATAGGGATTGGGAAGAGAATCTACGATTGACACAATGAAGGAAAGTAACCGTTAGCGATCTGCTTTCCATACTTAGAGGATTGAGTCAACGTTTCTACAAGGCAAGAACAGATATGATGGATATCATTGATTGGCAATATTCGATCAATCTCACGCCAATCAACAAACGGCTAGAATTATCAATTCAATGCCTATATATATGAAGTTCAAGGTTTGGAAGAAAAAGGCGCGAGCTACATTGATAACATACTCTCAAGAAATCAATCTATGAGCCAGACTAAGAGCTTAAAACTACCTGTGATACTACATCACACCAACCCCACCTCGATTCAAGTCTGTCTTATCGAGAGAAAGGACATCACCCTGCTAGCTAGTAGTTTTCTAGTGGTAACGTAGAGGTAATCTGCTTAACGATCTGATTAATCCTTAAGGTTTTCTAAACAAGAGCATTTACTAAATCCACCTTATTTCCGCACACACAATACTTAGAAAGTAATAAGATCACTCTTATTATTGTCTAAGTGTCTACACTGGAGAGCCATCTGTTTGGACTAATCTGGTATCGATCTGCTGATCAATCTGGTTAGTCATCTGCCGAGCAATTTCTTACTTAAGAATAGCTTAAACTCTCTATTAATTAACCAAGTAAACTGAAAAGTTTGTATTTGGTGTATTCCCCCCCCCCATACACCAAACCTTGCTCTTTTGGGACCAACAGTATTCCTTGTTCAACTCCAACTATTTGGGTGGATAATCTTAGCACTATTGCGCTTGCCTCTAATCCGGTCCTTCATGCTCGCACTAAACATATTGAGCTTGTAATACATTTTGTTCGGGATAAATTTGCTACCCATCAAATTATCCTTCGTCATGTTCCTTTCGCATGATCAAGTAGCTAACCTATTTACTAAACCATTGAGCTTACAATTCTTTGCTCGTTCGCGAAATAAGCTTGGCATTACTTCTTTAACCGCGCTCGAATCGTGCGGGGGGGGGGGGTGTTAACTCATATGCCATTCATGAGGAGCCATGCATTAATTCCAGACAAACTAGCTGTAAAGAAGACTTGGCGTCTAGTGAAGATGGCTGCAAGTTTCAGATCTCAGATAAGGAATTGGAGCTGCAGTATGTACTACTTTGCATTAATATCTTGTCTTGTAGTATGTAGTTTGTTGGGATAGTTTGTCTTATTTCATTTCTAGGGGTTTCCTTTATCTTCTATGTATTATAGTAGTTGTAACATGTAGAACTTAACCTATGGAAATCAAGATACATTGTATCTCCTAATATGAAAAGCCACCGAGCTACATTTATGTCTTCTTACTTATTTTTATCAGTTGTTAGTTTTAATATTGGATTTGAAGGATAGCAAATTACAACATTCTAGTTCGTAGGTTTTTTTCGTTCTTCGTTGTGGATTTATGTTCATTCCAGTATTATTAATCAAGCTTGCTTCCATTTATTATTCTGGGTTCGTTTTATTATTAAGTTCGTTTATTTGTTTATGCTTTCGTTTTCTTATGTTGTTTACTTATTCTATGCTCTTTTTGATTTCAAACTCGATAGTACTTTCTATATTCTTTTCAATTCTGATTTCCAATTGCTTGCATCCTTTTCTCGCATCTAGTTTTCATAGTTAGGCAATTCGTTTCTCCGTTTATTTCCATTAGTTTTGGATTTACATTCTTTCGTCATTTATATTCTTCGCCTAGTTTTTAAAATCCTCAAATATTCTTTTACTTGCTTTCGTTTGTGAACAAAGAGTTAAATTTTCCTGTTAAGTCTTCCTTGAGAATACGACTTGTTGGTCCCGAAAGAGCAAGGTTTGGTGTATGGGGGGGGGGGATACACTAAACCAAACTTTTCAGTTTACTTAATTGTTTATCTAGATAGATTAAGCTTTTTGTTGGGTCCCGGGAGAGCAGGTGTGATCTATGAGGGGGGGGGGGGGATTAACCACAATCTAACTTTCTCGCGTTTGGCTGAGTGATAAACAAAGAATCAAAGCAATGCAATGCAAACTATAAAAGAACACACAATATTTAACGTGGTTCGATAAACCCCCTACGTCCACGATCAATCAAAGCTAGATCGATGAATCCCTTCACCTTGGATCCCTCATCAATTTATCCTCGTTTAGTATGAGCCAAAACTCGCTTATTTATTCTCACTGAGTACGAGATTACAACTCTCTTATTTAAACTCGTCGAGTATGAGATCTGGGTTCGGTTTTATAATCGTTCTTCCTCCAAGCTTTTAGCTATGGAGGAAACTAGAACTATGGACTTTGAAGGCTCAAATCTAAGATAAGTTCTAGCGGGTTTATCTTCATAAATATGGTGATCTCTCTCTAATTTACAACACTCAAGAATGTATATGATTTATATCAAGTGTTGAAAAAATCAATGGAAGAATGAGAGAATCTTGTGGCGTTGAAGCTTTTTCTGGGCTATATCACGAACACACAAACACCATTTCTGAAGAAGGCTTGAAGTATATATATAGGAATATTTGAATTATAGCCGTTGGAAGTCATTGCAACTTTTGCAATAAGCATTAAATACTCTTTTGACCGTTGGTTTGCTGACTGTACTTCTAGCCATTGGAGTTAGTCCGACGTGGATGTTGACGTGGCATATGACAGATAGCTTATCAATTTAGGTAGATTCCAGCTTCCTCCAACTGGGATGAGCAGCTCGTTTGGACCTTATATGAACAGGTGGATTAAAAACAACCTGTAGTTGAGTAGGTTGTATCCAATAAACATTGAGCTGATTCCCCACGAACAACAGATCGATCTGTTACACACTATGCAGCTCGTTTGTGCACTTGCTGATCGATCTGTTAGACACAGGTCGTTTATAATGATATGTTCCTTGTATATCTTCTTATGAAGCTTGATGTCAACCTGTTTGATACAAGGTTGATCTTATCGCGCTGCTTCTTTGTCTTCTTATCGACCTGTCCATCGATCTAACGATCTGTCCTTGGTAAGTATCCTGACCTCCTATTCGATAAAATAGATGCAATAAAAACTAAGTCTAGATAGATTAGATTAGTCCTATGAACAGATTGTTACATCAATCTGTTCTCACATTTTGACTTAACCTGCCACATGACAAGGTCGATCTTTATAGCACAAATCGTTAATTTAATCTGGCCTTACAGGTTGATCTCCCTTCTAATAGATAGATAAAATAAGATCAAGCTCTATGACATAGGTTGTTAACTCAACCTGATCTTACAAGTTAGCTGATCTACTATTGAGAACACAAATGGTTCCTATGGACACGATCTGTCTTTCATCGATCTGTCCTTACACTTAACCATATGTTGTCTATCTAATCTAGACACAAATAAAACATAAATACCTAGGCATCAATATACATTAAAGCGTAAGCACATTTTAATATCATGCATATATATTAAGGTTTCGCAATATGGTTTCACATCATCAAAACATATAAATAATGATTTCCACAATCATCAAAAAGGTTCCCAACACTTTCTCGTAGATAAGATTGTTATGTATGACTGACCAGATCATTGACCAGGTTCACTACCAGGTTGACTAGTGTTCTCTGTTGGTCCCAAAAGAGCAAGGTTTGGTGTATAGGGGGGGGGGGGGAATACACCAAATACAAATTTTTCAGTTTACTTGACTAATTGAAGAGAGATTTAAGCTTTCTAAAATCAGATTGCATATTGCGACAGAATAGATTGATAATCAAATCGACCTCATTCTGTCCAAGTAGAATCTCTCGAGTGACTAACACTAAGCAGAGATCAAGAGTGATCTTATTCTCTAGCAAAGCGTTGTGTGCGGAATAATGGTGGACTTAGTCGTTGCTCTTGTTTAGAAAACATGTTGAAAACTTAACCAAATATTTTAGCAGATTGATTAAGAATGCAATTTGAATGAGTATGATAGTTAGCGAATAAAACAACAGGAATATAAGTGCAGAAAGTAAATGACACAGTTATTTTATGTGGTTCGGGAAACTTCTACGTCCACGGTCTAATCCAAACTGGATTATATATCCACTACTAGGATACTCTTCTTATTTATACTTTCTGAGAACGAGCCACAAGTTCCAGACACAATCTGGTCGAAACTTATGCACGAATAAGGGTCGTGTCCCTTTACAACTTACAGAAAACTACTGTAAACTGGATCTCTTCACGTTAATCCACTAGAAAACTACTAGCTAGCAAAGATCTCCTTCTTTCGTTCTGAATAAAACAGACTTGAATCGAGGTGTGATTATGATCACGAACGGTTCGGAACACGATCTGGTAGAAATCTTCTCTCAATAAATGCTTCGATGGTTGAGATAATTTCGGGGCAGATTAGCTTGTATATGATAGATGATCTTATGAGTATTGCACGCACGTGTTTCCTGCCAGTCTTTGTTCCGAGCTTTTATAGGTATAGAATTTTGAAATTCTAACCGTTGAGCTTGATTGGTTTGAAGTAAATGTGATTTCACCAATCAAGGATAGTGAATCCCTAATTTATCTCCTCTTGCCTTCTAAATGAGATAGACAGAATCTTCTAAAGATGGTAAGCAGATCGTTTGACAGATACTGCTTTCCTTTTCTTGTCTTGATGATTTTCTTCCTTCTATGGTATGAAAGGCGTAGTTCAGATTTTGAGATTCACAGATACTTAGTCGATATCATCTGATTTCAGCATTAGAGCGTTGATCTGGTTGTAGTCGTTCTGGTCGAAGTCGATCTGGTCAAGGTCGATCTGGTCGAGTACAAATTGATATCGATCTGGTCATAGTTGATTTGGTTGAACCCAGGTTAACATTAATCTGGTCTTTGCACGATCTGGTTCAACTTTCTGGTTGATAGTTTTCTGTTTCAACCTTCTGGTTGAGACTCTCTGATTCAACTTTCTGTTTGAGAGTTGATTTTGGTTCAACACTTTTTGTTTGAGAGTTGATATGGTTCAACACTTTCTGTTTGTGAGTTTTCTAGTTCAACTTTCTGGTTGAGTTGATCTGCTTCAACTTTCTGGTTGAGACTCTCTAGTTCCACTTTCTAGTTGAGTTGATCTGCTTCAACTTTCTGGTTGAGACTCTCTGGTTCAACTTTCTAGTTGAGTTGATCTGCTTCAACTTTCTGGTTGAGACTCTCTGGTTCAACTTTCTGGTTGAGAACAATGATAGTTCTGTTGAATCTTTTCCGCCTGCTTCTGTCTGTTTATTGCTCTGGTCCTTCTGACTAACTAGAACAGAATGATTTTATAGGATGGAATCCTAAACAAGATAAGACATAACAAGACAAAATAATAGGTTCTCCCAACAGAAACACTTTATATGTTAGTGACACTGTTACATATGGAGCAAATAGAAGTAACACAGAACACGAAAAATCCTAAGTGTGTTTTCGAGAGAGCATCATCAAAACTTAAATTATTTGTGGGGTTCCCAACAATTTTCCCCTTTTTGATGATGTCGAAACCACACTTAAAGAGATAATCAAAGAGAACATATAGCATGTTCTGGTGAGGTTAGCAGATTGTTATTTAAGTTTGAAAGTGTATCAACCACTCTAAGTCAATGTTGCGGAAGCTAAATAAGAAGACACAGGATAATTTTTGCGTAGGTTGTGTTAACGAACAACCTACACGACAGCCTTACGGCCAAAAAGAATAATCAAAATAAGTGTTGTGCTGTTACAATGTGTAGTACCACAACAACATCAACACTTCTTACAAAAACACAAAACGTATGATCTTAAAAGACTAAGGATCATACACACTAAACTACGAATTTAATCTGAAAAAACTCTCTTTCTAACTAAAAACTATAACTAGTATTTATAGAGAGTTCATGGGCTTGGTTTCTAGAAACTTGTAACTGCCGGCCCATGCATTCCCCAATTCTCGCAACTGTTGTCGTGCTCCGCAAGATCCGCCTAGAATTGTGGAAACTGCTTCAGACTGTTTGTTGACTCTGATATTTGAGGAAACAGATTTGCACTGGGCGTAAAGCTCTCAACTGCTTGCCATGACTTGGTCTTCTCCAATTTTCGTGCATTCTACAAGCATACCAAGTCAAACGTCCACGTGGTTGTCAAGCTGTAACGCTGAGTCAGCGTCGGCTGTTATGTTGAGCATTGAGCTAGGTCAACAACCATCCTGTGAAGAACACAAAAACACACATGTTAGGTTTAACATAATAAACAACAATATAAAATACTTAACAAACTCCCCCTGTTTTTGTGCCTTTCTTTACAACACCTTCTTCCTTAATGAAACTCCCCCTATGTCTATGCCTGCAAAACAACTTTCACACCAGCAACAACAACATAATAACAGCACAGGTATGTTAAACATTAGAGATATGTTTAAGCAGCAACCAATCATCTATCATATTTCAAAAAATAAATGCTGCGAAATAACGATCGTTTAACATCCACATCCACCACATCAAAAACATAAAAGTAAATTATTTTAAAACATCCCACATCTGTTTTTAAATTTGACCACACACGGTCATCACAAAAGTTCCTCTCCCTCTTCTTCATCCTCACATGCTTCTCCCTCTTCTTCCGGCTCCCCGGTGCTGCTTCTGCTGGCGGTTGTTCTCCCTCTTGTTGTGAAGGGAGGCAGGCTTGAAGAGCGGCAGTGAGGGCATTCAGAGCACCAATTAACTGTAAAACAGTCGGTGGTGGCAGCTGAATGGAAGGGGGGCCAGGGGCGACATCCTCAGGATTGACCCATGGCAAATCAGCAATCTTGCTTTTCCTGAAAAGAGAGTTATGGATAACATATACTGGAGGAGGAATAGCCTCATGGCTTCTATCAATTGACGTAAACCCTTGGTGCTTCAGGACCCTGCAAATTAGAGAGCAAAACGGGAGGGAGCTAATCTGTGGTTTGACAGAGAGAGTGACAAGCTGATCAAAAATAATCTGACCCAAGTTGTATGGCCTGTTGAGTCCAAGCAGATAGAGCAACATCCCATGTTGCTGTGTTACCACAGTAACATTGGACGACACTATCCAATTGTAAGTCAAAACCCGGTGAAGAACTGAATAAAGATGTGTTAGTGAAGAGGACTTCATGGGCTGAGTCCACTTGGAACGTTTACCACCAGTGATCAGCTTCGCAACAGTGTCCAGATTGGGGACAATGTCACTCTCACGGTTGGACAGACCAAGGGCGGTGTTGATTGACTCCGCAGAAAAATCAAAGATAGAATTGTACAAATATACTTTTCCAAACTTTGAAGACGAGCGATCACCAAAGGAACGATTGAGATTGCAATAGAAATGTCTCACCACAGACTTAACCAAGGGAGGAAGTTCAAAGACTGTACCCCATAAACCCCAGGAGCAGAAAAAGGACAGCAAATTGTTTTCTTCAAATGTGGTCTCATCAACCGAGCGTTCACTCACACAAGGAACATTCTGTAAGCGTGTCCACTTGACTGCCGTAGCGTCATCGTAGAATTGGAGATTGAGAGCTTGTTCAACATCCAAAGGAAGATCGGGATCCTCGGAGGGCTCCAAACTTTGTACCACCATTTTGCCTTTCGCGGCAAGAGTGGCTGAAGTGGGTTCCACCTTGACCTCAGCGTCAGAGAGAAGTCGCTGACGCTTAGGTGCTGAAGAGACTTCGTCCTCACTGTCGTCTTGGACGACAACAGTGGGGACGGGATCTTGGAACTTCTTGTGCCGTCTAATGAGGGCCGATAGTCTTGAGCCCCTTGTAGCGGGCTTGCAAGTGAGAGGTGTGGGCGGAGATGAGGACCTGGAAGGAAGAGACGCTGGACTGTGTTCAACTAGTGAAACTGTTGTAGCAGGTGGTGCAATTGTGATATCCACTGGCGGATCAACATGAACGGCCTCAGTAATAACCGGAGGAGGAGTAGGAACAGTTTCTACAGGTGAAGTTTCTACCGGAACAGCAGTGGGAGGAGGAGGTTCCACCGAAGAGGGCAAAATATCTACTGGAACGGACGGCATGGCGACTGCTGGTGGCGTAGGGACAGGTTGGAGTGTCTGGAGGATAGTAGGGTTTGCTGCTATGAGTGCTTGGAGAAGTGCTGTGATATCGGGAGTAGGAGGAGACGCCATGTTTGGGAAGAAAAAAAACGAGAGAGAAATTTGAGGGTTTTGGATGAGGATTTTGGAAGGGAAAAAAGGGAGATGTTTTGTTTTTATGAAGTTTCAAGAAAACGTATGAGTCTTGGAAGGCGTGCGGATATGGAGGAGAGAGTATAGAGGGTTTCTAGGGTTTTGTGTGACAGAAATAGGAAATGATGGCAAGCAGACTGGCGACGGTTGAATTCAAAAGGTAGAGACTTTGCCGTTTCACTTCCATCCTTACAAAAACAAACCCCAAAAATACGCTACATGACAGTTATAACCCACTACCACAAGAGAGATACGGATGTTGAGGGGAACACACTTGATTATGCGAAAGCAAAAAAACACAGGATTGCTGACAACGAAAAACATTTTAGAGACAATTTTTTGAGAACAACCAGTCCAACTTGCTCTGTTGTGTCAACGTTTGTTGCAACATGCACCTGGCTTAAATAGAGAAATTATGTGCAGAACTACAAGAATTCAAGGGTTAGTGAGTGTAGAGTGCATCGTCGCAGCGAACGCCGTGCCCCTAGCCTTTCACCCTCGAAAGCAGTCGCAGTTGCAATCCTTTTGTAAGGTAGCATCGTCGTAGCGAGCGCCGTGCCCCCCAAACTACTTGGATTGTTTACCACACAGTTACATACAAAACATATAGATAAATGCCAGGTTTCAGAATATAGAATATGTTGACTAAAATATACTAGCAAGTTGGATACAACAAGCTACACCCTTGATATAGATAGCAAAATATGGATATGAGGGTGTAGCACAACACACATTTTAATGAAAAAGGCAAAGACCAAGAGATTTCCGTAAAAATATGAATCTCTCATGATCTAGAGGTTTTGTAAAAATGTCAGCAACTTGGTTCTCCGTTTTCACATACTCAAGCTTGATAACCTCCTGTTCCACTAACTCCCTAATGAAATGGTGTCTTATGTCAGTGTGCTTTGTTCTTGAGTGCTGAACAGGATTTTTGGAAATGTTTATGGCGCTCATGTTGTCACAGTACACAACCAGGTCATTGTTGTCTAGGCCATAATCACTAAGCATTTGCTTAAGCCACAACAGTTGTGTACAACAGCTGCCTGCGGCGACATACTCAGACTCAGCAGTGGATAAGGAAACACAATTTTGCTTGCGGCTGTGCCATGACACAATGTTGTTTCCTAGATAAGAATATCCTCCACTCGTACTTTTCCGATCATCAACATCTCCAGCCCAGTCCGAATCACTAAAACCTACCAAGCTCATATTCATGTGTTTAGAGAATAATATGCCTAGGTCTATAGTTCCAGCAACATACCGATGATTCGTTTAACAGCTTTGAGATGAGAGGCTTAAGGTTTAGCTTGATACCTAACACACACACATACGCTAAACATCAAATCTGGACGAGTGGCTGTTAGGTACAACAGGCTCCCTATCATTGATCTGTAGAGTGTTGGGTCAACATCTTCTCCCTCATCATCTTTAGTTAGCTTTTCTGTAGAGCCTATAGGAGTCTTCATGTGCTTCGTACCTTCAATGTTAAATCTCTTTATCATCTCCTTGGCGTATTTGCTTTGAGAGATAAAGATGTCATCTTGTCCTTGTTTAACCTGTAGTCCAAGAAAGTATGTGAGCTCGCCCACCATGCTAATCTCAAACTTGGTAGACATTGCACCTGAAAAATCAGTTAACATGTTACGTGATGTAGAACCAACAATCATATCATCAACATAAATTTGAGTAATAAGGATGTGTTGATCTTCCCTTTTTATAAACAATGTCCGGTCAGCAGCACCTCTCACAAACCCGTACGTGAGAAGGAAATTTGTGAGATGCTGATACCAAGCTCGTGGTGCTTGTTTGAGTCCATATAGAGCCTTTTTCAATCGGAAAACATGGTCCGATTTGTGAGGATCCTCAAAACCTTTTGGTTGTTCCACGTATACCTCCTCCTTTAATTCACCATTAAGAAATGTTGCCTTCACATCCATCTGGTACAGATTGATGTTGAGGTAACATGCAACTGCAAGCAACAACCGAATGGATTTGAGTTGTGCTACTGGTGCAAATGTGTCATCAAAGTCGACTCCTTCGACTTGAGTGTACCCTTGAGCTACTAATCGTGCTTTGTTACGCACAACTGTTCCCTTCTCATCAGATTTGTTCTTGAAAATCCACTTTGTGCCAATAACATTCTTGTTGATTGGCCTGGGAACAAGATACCAAACATCACTACGCACAAACTGATTTAGTTCTTCATGCATAGCATTTATCCAGAACTCATCAGTTAGTGCTTCCTAGACATTTTTTGGCTCAAACTTGGAGACGAAACATGTTATGCCTTCAACTGTAGAGCACATGGAGTACAAGCACGCTATTTCTCTATAGTTGATAGGCTATTTTCGTCGGGTCTGAACACCATCCTCAATGTTTCCAATAATTTGAGTTAGTGGATGGTACTCTTTCACTCGTCCTAAAGGTTCCATGCGAGGAGTGATCTCTTGAGGCTGATCTAGTTGTTCTTCTGGTTCCTGTTGTGTGGTGTGGACCTCCACAGTAGTGTCAGATTCTGTGCTAGGTATGCCAGCTTCTGTGTTAGGTGGAACAGTTTGCGTCTCAGGAGGTGTAACAACTCCCCCTTGATATATGTCATCTTCTGCTCCCACTTCTTTGTTCCCATCACCTGCATCATCGAAGACAACATTAACAGATTCTTGTATTGTCTTGATGCGTAGATTAAAAACCCTATAAGCTACACTGTTTGTTGAGTATCCAACAAATACACTTTTGTCGCTTTTATCATCAAACTTTGTCAAATACTCTCGATCATTTAAGATAAAACAAACACACCCAAAAACACGAAGATGTTTTAGGTTAGGTTTTCTCCCTTTTAGTAGCTCATATGGTGTTTTGAATGACCCTGGTCGAATGTTGACTCGGTTGTTGATGTAACATGCGGTGTTTACTGCCTCAGCCCAAAAACATTTCGTCATTTGACTTGAGCTCAGCATCACCCTAGCCATTTCAATCAAGGTTCTATTCTTGCGTTCGACCACACCATTTTGTTGTGGTGTCTTTGGTGCTGCAATTTCTTGGTACACTCCTTTTTCATCACAGAAGGTTGTAAATTTTGAGTTCTCAAACTCACGACCATGATCTGATCTTATGCGAGATATTCTAGTATCAAACATATTAGTAACACGAGAAAAGATATTTTTAAATACCTCAAATGTTTCAGATTTTTCACGTAAAAAATAGGTCTAGGTAAACCTAGAAAAATCGTCTACCACAACCAGCACATACCTTTTACCACCAATGCTTTCAACTTCCATGGGTCCTACAAGATCCATATGTAGAAGTTCAAAGCATCGGTTGGTCCCAAAATGTTGTTCACTGTGTTGTAAGGCAGGATGTGAGGCATGTAATTGTTTTACTCGTTGACAGTCACCACATATGATCTGGTCTGCATTCCCAAGTTTGGGTAAGCCTCGCACATCATCCATCTTGATTAACCTGCCAAGATTTCAAAAGTTAGTATAACCTAATCTTTTATGCCAGAGAATGACATCATCCACTTGAGCCTTGTTGCATTTCACATGATCAGTCATGTAACAATTGTCTGATGACCTTTGACCTGTCATGATACACAAGTTCTTGTTGTTGTAAACTTCACATGCATCTTTAGTGAATTTTACAAGCATGTTGCCATCACACAGTTGACTTATACTAATCAGATTTGCCATAAGTCCTTGCACATGAAAAACATTTGTTAAAGCAGGTAAATCAGGAACATTAAGTATACCTTTCCCAACAATTTTACCTTTTGAGCCTCCATCAAAAGACACATTTCCTCCATCATACGTCTCATAATTGGAAAGGAATGTTTTGTTACCTGTCATGTGACGTGAACATCCGCTGTCAAAATACCAAGAACCTGAAATGTCAGTTTTCAAGGCTGTGTACACAACATTACACGTTAGGTCAGTTTTCTTAACCCATATCATTTTGGGTTGCTTCGGTAGTACACATTCGGACCTGTCATCTCTTTTCTTTTGATAACAAAAGGGTTTTATATGACCTGGTTTCAAACAATAATGACATATATATTTCTTTCTATGTCGTTTACCCTTTTTCTTACCTCTCTTACTTTTTCTTGTTTGAGAGATGCTTTGTTGTGTTGATGGGTCTGCGAGCTCAACATCTGCTTTGGTGTTGGATGTTTCTCCTGACGATGTGGACCCTTTACAAAACAAAGTTGGTGCAGCATACCCGAGGTCTCTTTTGCTTGGGTTTGCGCTATCCATGATCTCTTGAAGCGTGTAAGTACCTGTATTCCACTTGCGGATGGTTAGCTCTGCCTCTTCAAGTTTGGTTTTCACTTTGGTGAGCTCTATGTCACGTTGTGTGATCAATGACTCCTATTTTGCTTGTACTTCCTTGAGTCGTGTTACCTCACCTGTTGCTGTCAGCAGATCTTTTGCTTGATGTTTCTATTTTCCCAACAGCTCATAATACAACCTTTTTAATCCTTGGATTATAGAGAATGCATTGTCATCACATTCTTCACCATATGTGGGGTCTATGTCATCCTCAACACTTCCTGCATCACCAACAGAGGCATTCAAGCAAAATAATATAGAATAATAGTTAGAGTCATACCGTTCAGAGAAGGTGTCCGCATCTGTGTGTTGGTGCATGTCCTGCGGAGGCATTGTTACATGCAGTGCAACACTTTCAAATAATTTTTCCTCAATATCTTCAAAGAACTCATGCTCATCATCATTCCATGATACCCAATAAGATTTACCCCTCTTTCGAAGTGTGTTGGCACACTGATTTGCAAAGTGTCCAAAACCCTTACATTCATGACATTGTATGTTGTCGAGTTTGGAGGAACTGTATTTGAATACTTCGTTGTTAGAAGTGTTCCTAACAGGGGGTTTTCTTTGGTTGTTGTTGGACTTCAGAGGTTCATAGTACTCCAGATGTGGTACATCTTGCCCCTTGGGTTTGGACTTGTCACGCTTAAATCCTCTCACCATGCGATTGAACTTCCTAGTGATCATGGCAACATCATCTCCATTATGGATTTCTTCCACTTCTTCGGAGTCACTAGAGTCCATTTGGTTTAATAGCTTACTGCATGATGGTGATGAACTTGAACCTGCAGTGAGAGCCATTTATTTCTTCTTGGGGAAGATCCCTCTTGCTTCATGATTCATCTCATAAGTTTTGAAAGAATTCATGAGATCTGTGAATTCCAGTGCATTCACCCCTTGCACTGTTTCAATGGCTGTTACCTTCATGTCAAATCTAGGCGGCAACGTTTGAAGTGCTTTGGAGACAAGAACCTTGTTGCTCAATGGGTCTCCTAGGTCTTGACACTCATTACCGAGGTCAAGAATCCTTTTTATGTAGCAAGAGATATCTTCATCTTCCTCCATCTTCATATCCTCGAATTGAGAGGCGAGGATACGTAGACGAGACTGCTTGACGCTCTTGTCACCTTCACAGTGCCTTTGGAGAATATCCCAAGCATCTTTCGCACACACACAGTTCTTGATTAATTTGAACATATTTGTGTCGACAGATGAGATTATAGCATTTAGTGCTCGATCATCAAGAGTGGCAACTTCAATTTGATCACGTGACCAGGAACTTTGGTCTATTGGAACACAATCACCGTCAGCGTCAGTTTGCTTTGGTGGTGACCACTCATTCTCCACAGAAATCCATGCTCGTCTATCAAGAAACGTGATATAAGAGCGTGTACGTGTCTTCCAGTAAGAATAATTCGAACCATCCAAGATTGGAGGTCGAAATGCTCCAGTGCTATTTGGATCCATCTTCGCGTTAGAGCTGTGATACAGTCAGAACCACACTCAGTGTGTCGAGTGATGGCTCTGATACCACTTGAAAGTGTATCAACCACTCTAAGTCAATGTTGCGGAAGCTAAATAAGAAGACACAGGATAATTTTTGCGTAGGTTGTGTTAACGAACAACCTACACGGCAGCCTTACGGCCAAAAAGAATAATCAAAATGTGTTGTGCTGTTACAATGTGTAGTACCATAACAACATCAACACTTCTTACAAAAAAACTAAACGTATGATCTTAAAAGACTAAGGATCATACACACTAAA
This sequence comes from Leonotis leonurus, assembly GCA_026898415.1. NCBI lineage: Eukaryota > Viridiplantae > Streptophyta > Magnoliopsida > Lamiales > Lamiaceae > Leonotis > Leonotis leonurus. The sequence continues at coordinate 38,820 of JAPKLX010000495.1, forward strand.
CTACGAATTTAATCTGAAAAAACTCTCTCTCTAACTAAAAACTATAACTAGTATTTATAGAGAGAGTTCATGGGCTTGGTTTCTAGAAACTTGTAACTGCCGGCCCATGCATTCCCCAATTCTGGCAACTGTTGTCGTGTTCCGCAAGATCCACCTAGAATTGTGGAAACTGCTTCAGACTGTTTGTTGACTCCGATATTTGAGGAAACAGACTTGGTCTTCTCCAGTCTTCGTGCATTCTACAAGCATACATAGTCAAACGTCCATGTGGCTGTCAAGCTGTAATGCTGAGTCAGTGTCAGCTGTTATGTTGAGCTTTGAGCTAGGTCAACAACCATCCTGTGAAGAACACAAAAACACACATGTTAGGTTTAACATAATAAACAACAATATAAAATACCTAACAAAGTTTGTATAACAATCAGGGACAGAAATGTAAGTTTCTAGACAATGAGAGTTTGTCTTCAGAGAATCCACATATATTAATATGAGTGATGAGTATAGGTGGAAAACAGGAAGACAAAAGTTAAAAACAACAGACAAGGCAACGATAATTATGAAAACCATCTGGATGCTCCTCCCTTCTTCATTTTCTCTCGTTGAGCATCAGAGACCAGCTGGATGCTTTCATAAATTCCATCTCTCACCCTGGCGTAATTCGGATCGTGGTTGTCGATCTTGTATCCTTTGATTTTGGCCAATTGATTGATGTAATTTAGGATATATGTCTTGTCTGGAATATTACTTCCTGGGATCATTGGGCCCACCATATATTCTTTTTCTGGGGCTTTGATCTGGATTTTGGCATCAGATGCAGCTGTTCGGATCCTTTGTACTAAGCTCTGGTCGCTGAAATTCTCTAGATATCGATTGAAGTCTACATCTGGTGTCGATTCTGAATATGTTGGTTCCTTTAGAAAATATGTGTTCAAGATGAACCCTTGTTTGACTTTCTCCCAGTCGTTCTGGTCATCACTTTGTACCCATGCATCAGTTGGTGTCTGCTTCTGTAGAGCAAGATTCCATGAGAATGTCTTTTTCTTCTTCTTCTTGGACTGAGTTGTAGATTGGGAAGACTGTTGTTGAGAGCGTTCTGCAGAGGATGGCGAAGAGAAGGTTGTCTGTAAGGATTTCTCCTTGGCTTTTTGAGCAGCTATTTTCTTTTCCCTTTCTGCTTGTTCTTTGTAGAACTGTGCTCTGAATACAGGATCATAGGCTTGCTCCATGTTTACCCCAAACAGCAGCAATTCTGCTATCTGTTCTCCCTCATCTACTGGCTTTTTCCCCTTGACCTGGGATTTGCTATGCTGCCTCTGTGTATGGACTTGTTCTGATTAAAAAATTGTGGGATCTGGCCTTGGTGGTGTAGTGGGCCTCTCCTTTGCTGATTTGCCTAGTACAACCGCTGGTGCTTCTGCTACTACTCCCACCTCTTCTGTTTGTAAATTCTTCTCTTTACTCATGCTTTTGCTTCCTTTGCCTCCTGAGATTTCCCCCTTTTCGACATAATCAAATAGAGACTTGATGAGTGTGCGAAGTGAGGCAATCTCTTCCTTCATCTGTTCCATCTTTTCCTCAGCATCCGACTTGAACCCAAGCAGTAGATTGACCGTTTGATAAGAAGCATGTAGTTTCTGCTCGAGTCTGCTGTTCATGGTGGCTAGGGTTCTGTCGTAGGTTTCCTGAAGCTCTTCCACCGCAGTGATGCGCGAGCTCTGGTGCTCAAATTCCTCTGGATTTGGATATAGCAGATCATCCAAAACATCCATCTGATGTTTCTTCATCAATTCCACAAATTTCTCATTCTCAAAAGTGGCAAATTGAGAATGGATGGACAGAGTGACTGCTTCCTTCATCTCAGCAGTAAGTTGATCGGCCTTTTGTCCGACTGCTGCATCGATGGTTTCCTGCTGTTTGACCAGAAGATCAGCCACTAGTGTGGTTGTCTTCTGTGCTTTCTCTTCTACGTCGTCTAGACAAAGGGTAAATATGGCCTGGTCTGCTTCATTCGCTAGACGATCATCATCTATCTTTTTATCAAGCTCCTTCTAGACTGTTCTGAGCTTACGTTTGATGTCAAGATCCATATCGTTGACATAATCTTTCTGATGCTAGTTGAAATCAGAAAGTATCTGTGTGGCCTTTTCCTGCAGCAAGTTGCATGTATCTGTCAGATGATCTTCAACCCGAAGTGTAATAAGGTTGTCGATCTGAAAGTTGTTCAAGGGTCTGGTTTCTCTCTCCAATAACTCTTCCATCTGGTAGAAAGTAATATTCTTTTTCAGCTTCTGTGCGACCCCCAGAGTGTATAGTTCATTGCTCGGCTCTCCATCAATGTTCTGTTCGACTGGAATGTCATCCACTAGGTCCAGGTTGACGATGGGAATTTTCTTTGAGGAGGTTGTTGTTGTTCTGGTTGAGCAGGTTCTTCCATTTGGACATCTTGTTCTGTTGTTTCATCTGGTACACTTAAAAAGAAATCCATTTTATTGGAATAAAATGATTTCAAATCGATCTTCAAAAGTCTGGCCTCATGCTTCATGAGCGCAAGAATGAGTTGAGGATATTATGTTCTGACTTCGCTGACCGTGCTGGCTTGAAGTAGATTAAGGAGAGTGGCTTCTTCCTTCTTCAAGTCTTCTATCATTCTGGTCTAGAGCAGCGCATCGAAAATGTAATACTCGCTATCCTTGACCAGCAAGTAGAATTTCACGCACTTGGCTGCTCCCAAACTCTCTGGAAGAAAGTGAATACCAGGAAACTCTTGTAATACAGAGTGTTCTGCTTCGTTCTCAAGCAAGTTAATGACGCCTTCTGCTTGGCGTTTCTTCTCTTCCTCCTCATCAACAGATTCATCCTCTTCTTCATCCTCACTTATTCTCTGCATTTTGTTTGGTGAGGGTGTGAGTATTCTGGCTGGAGAAAAATCTTTCTCTTGGTTTGGATTGTAGCTTGATTCTAGTTCCACAAAAACCTTCCTCAGTCTGCGCCTCTTCTGCTTAGGCTGCGAGGCAGAAGTTTCTGTATCAACAAAACTGCCTCTTTTGGCGGTAGGTTTGCGTGCTGCTTTTTCTTTCACAATTTTCTCTTTGGTTGCTTTTCCCTTCTGTTTCTCAACACCTTTGGTAGGTGGAATCCATGTAGGATTAGAGCTTCCCATCTCCAGAAGTGCTGCGTGATGCACTTCATCAGTAGTTTTGTTGAAGAGTGCTGGAGTCAATCCCATGGACATCTCAATCTGATGCTGATCCTTGGGAATAGTAAGACTTGTGTTGAACTCCACAGCATTCTCCCAGACCTGCTGCTTGAAGAATCTTTCCACCATTAAACTGATTTTGGTGGAGTGGCGCAGATTCCTCCTAACTTCCACTGAAACTCCTCTTCCTCTACTATCTTTGGTATATGTTACCAACTTCGCTTCTTTAGCCATCAAATCAAAAAGAATGCGACTCCAGTTGACTTTAAGATTGAGTACAACTGCCGTGAGAATTTTGAACTTCTCCGGAGTCACCTGGTCATAAGATCCGCTGTGGTTGAGAAAAATTCGCTGGACCAGTTCAAACATGAGTTTGAACCCAGGTTGCAGAAAAGAGCGATGAAACATTCTCCCAGTGTTTGGAGTTGTTCAGAGGTGATCTCGTCTAATGTCAGTCCCTCATCCTTCAACCGGTATGCCTGGTTGATCATTGCTATGACGTTATAGGTGGTTTTGCTGGTCCTGTCCCCTATAGGCATCAACACATTTGCTTCATTGCCATCCTTATCACTTTACCATGTCAAGTAAAAAGTTGCTACTTGTTTCGCCAGGAACATGTTGGGGTGCGAAGTAACAATGTTACAGAATCCTAAAACCACAAGAACATACAAAGAACATATATATATATATTCATCAGTTTATGTCATTATCAAGTATGAATGACCAAACACATGAACAGTTAATACATATCATTCAGAGCACTTTCCCAGAAAAAGAGAATATAAACAATATATGAAGCACATATTAAGAAGTTAAAAACCTTTGCAGCGAGTAATCATGGCAAAAATTTCTTCGAGTTTGCGAAACCCGTGAGTATCAAGGACGGCGTAAGGTTCAGGGGAAAGAAATTTCTGAACCTCAGCCACATGTTGGAGAAACAAAGAAGTTTGTCGTGCCATGATCAAACAAAATTTCGAGAGAGGTTTTGCAGAGAATCAAATTTGGAAATTTATTAAGTGCTTAAGAATGTTAGTGCTCAGTGCGATGTAAGTGAAGGTAAATAGTTCAGTGTAACAATAACACATATATATAAGAAATTAATCAACGACACAGATGAAAGGGATAAAAATTTGAGGGTTGGATGAGTATCTCCCTTTTTAGGTTTTCCCGCTTCAGTCTTTTGATTTGCCGCCTTTCCTTACGTTAGATGTACGTGCTTGATCCTAGGGTTGTAGGAGAGAGTGTGCGTATCATTCTATTCATTGCAACTTTCCTTTTCCTTTTCTTGCAGAGATTTTCTCGATCATAGTTTCCAAAGGTGTGCTAATCATCACAATTATAGAAGATTTAGTAAATCTAGGTTAGAAAATAACTTTACAGACTATAATCTAGGAGGTTAATCATGGATAGTGACGTCTTTAATCTGGGGCGCCTTAATTTTCTCAAAAGTTCCCCCTTGATTCAATAATTATTTGAAAATAATTTCCACGTGGAATTTCTTCAATCTGGGCATGTTTTGACACGTGAAATCTTTATTTCTCTCTGGTTGGTCGTTCTGGTGTCGTTCTGGTTTGTCATTCTGGTAACGTTCTGGTTTTGTCATTCTGTTGACATTCTGGTTTGTCATTATGGTAACGATCTGGTTTGTCATTCTGGTGACATTCTGGTTTTGTCATTCTGGTAACATTCTGGTAACGATCTGGTTTGTCATTCTGGTGACATTCTGGTTTTGTCATTCTGGTAACGATCTGGTTTGTCATTCTGGTGACATTCTGGTTTGTCATTCTGGTAACGATCTGGTTTGTCATTCTGGTGACATTCTG
>JAPKLX010000495.1:50496-71550 GCA_026898415.1 Leonotis leonurus
CGTGCTACATCGATAAAAACACTCTCAAGCAATCAATCTCTACGTCAGACTAAAGCTTCAAATTGTTTCTGATTCTAAATCACACCAACCCAACCTCGATTCAAGTCCTTCTTATCGAGAGAAAGGAGATCACCCTGCTAGCTAGTAGTTTCCTAGTGGTAACGTAGAGGTAATCTATTGTAAAGGAACACGACCCTTATTCGTGCATAAGTTTCAACCAGATTGTGTTTGAAACTTGTGGCTCGTTCTCCACGAGTATAAAGAAGAAGAGTATCCTAGTAGTGGATAATGTGATCTAGTTGATCAGACCGTGGACGTAGGGATTTCCCGAACCACGTTAAATAACTGTGTCATTTACCTTTCTGCATATTTATATCCTGTTGTCTATTTATTCTAACCCTTGCATTATCATTTAAACTGCATCTCAATCAACCTGCTTTAACGATCTGGATTATAATTAAGGTTTTCAATATAAGAGCACCAACTAATTCCACCATATTTCCGCACACACAATACCTTGAAAGTAATAAGATCACTCTTATTATTGTCTAAGTATTTACACTATCGATCTGTCGATCGATCTGGTCAGTCATCTGCCGAGTAATTTTTTGTTAAGAATAGCTTGAACTCTCTGATAATTAGCCAAGTAAACTGAAAAGTTTGTGTTTGGTGTTTTCCCCCCCCCCCCCCCCGTACACCAAACCTTGCTCTTTTGGGACCAACAGGATCTCTTCACGTTAATCCACTAGAAAACTACTAGCTAGCTAAGATCTCCTTCTTTCTTTCTCGATAAGACAGACTTGAATCGAGGTGTGATTATGATCACGAACGGTTAGGAACACGATCTGGTAGAAATCTTCTCTCAATAAATGCTTCGATGGTTGAGATGATTTCTGGGCAGATTAGCTTGTAGATGATAGATGATCGTGTCACGCCCGCTTTCTACTAATTCTAGTAAAGCCGGGAACATGACCAATGAAAGAATAAATGACAAGAGGAAGATGATAAATATTCCATTTCATAACATAAGTAAGGACATATCCCGTAAATCGGGAAGTCAGAGTCATAAGCTCGTTACATTTCATAACAGAATACAGAGTTTAGTCTCGGGTCTACTACATAAAGTCTAGCAGCGGAACTTTCAGGATCGCATAACGAAATCCTACGTGTATGAAGACACGCAGAACCCCCAAGAGTCAGCTACTATGGAGTCCGACAAAAGCACGACAAGCACCCACGCCTTCTTCATTCTTATCCTGCACGTTTAGAAATACATGCAGGGCTGAGTACAAATTGTACTCAGTAGACACGTGCCGAAATCGCACACATACATATATAACTGTCAAGCCATTCAAGTGAAACATAGGGATTTTGTCTCTAAAGCACCTATGTTCACAAAATCATTTCTTGAGAAAGTTCTAATTGACTGCAGTCCTAGTTCTTTGTATTCAACCATATCTGAAGTTCTATGTGCCGGGGAAGTGGCCACTTCCCACAGACACTCGACCGGTCAACATCTAGATGACTCACGGTCCTTTGTGTACACTAGTTCGAGTGGAGACGCTAACCCACTGGAACCCGAATTCGATTGTCGTATAACAGATAGGCATCATACATAAATCAAAAACATTTCTGGCAAGACAGTGCTTTTGAAAATATCTCATTTCATTTGAAAGCATACACACATATATTTTCATAGGGTAAGAAAAGCCTACTTGAATGGTCTTGATCGATTCTTGCCTTGTTCTCGTGATGCGGATCCGACCTCTCGTCGAAACCTCAAGCTGTCTCTAACTTCTCTTTCGCGCAACACCACTGTTGTTACTGCACTCCTCCGGGTTCTTTTCTTCGAGTTTTAATTCTGGCAGCGTTTCGGTGCAAATGATATTTGGGTGTGGGTTTAAGCTTAGTTCTTCCCCTTTATATAGAAGACTGAAACCTTCATTCTCGATTAAGCTGATGCGGTTGCTTAATCTGTTGGACTTGCAGGCATGGCGATTGGGCGAAGCTGGGGCGTCGCTGGTGGCTAGGTTTAGTAGGGGGGGGTAGGGTGCCTGTTACACGCTAATGCCTTGCTAAATCTGATTATGGGGAATCTAACCGTTTGCACGCTTGCTTCCTTTCCTACACTACCGATCCACGCTGGCATCTTGCGTGTATTTATATAGATTATGTATTTATATATATATATATGTGTTCCTCCACCCTGGGTTAGGCGCGGGTTCGAACCCAGCAACCCCATTTTTTTTATATAGTACCTTCTTCCTTTATATATATATAACTGTGTATTACCCTACTTATACCTCTCATTTAATAAATAGGTATTGTACTAATTATTGTACAAATAATATGTCTATATGCTTACTCATGAACGAGTGGTAAATAATTCGTATCATCACATATCTTTGAAGCCCGATGGCTAGTTGGCTAATAATTTGTGGTTATTCCCATCGTTGAATTATTATGATAAAATCCTTCCTTAAGTTCTTATTTGGCAACACATAATTTAGCCATCTCAAATTAATCTAAGAGGAGAATAATATTCAAATTTGCTAATCATAAATTACTCAAAATTGGAACCTTAGGAGTTCCCTACGTATTGGACACAAATGGGTCTAACGAAAAGAGCGGGTCTTTACAGATCGTATGAGTATTGCATGCACGTATTTCCTGCCAGTCTTTGTTCTTTGCTTTTATAGGTATAGAATTTTGAAATTCTAACCGTTGAGCTTGATTGGTTTGAAGTAAATGTGATTTCACCAATCAAGGATAGTGAATCCCTAATTTATCTTCTCTTGCCTTCTAAATGAGATAGACTAAATCTTCTACAGATGGTAAGCAGATCGTTTGACTGATACTGCTTTCCTTTTCTTGTTTAATTTGATGATTTTCTTCCTTCTATGGTACGAAAGGCGTAGTTTAGATTTTGAGATTCACAGATACTTAGTCTATATCATCTGATTTCAGCATTAGAGCGTTGATCTGGTTGTAGTCGTTCTGGTCGAAGTCGATCTGGTCAAGGTCGATCTGGTCGAGTACAAATTGATATCGATCTGGTCATAGTTGATTTGGTTGAACCCAGGTTAACATTAGTCTGGTCTTTGCACGATCTGGTTCAACTTTCTGGTTGAGAGTTTTCTGTTTCAACTTTCTAGTTGAGACTCTCTGATTCAACTTTCTGTTTGAGAGTTGATTTTGGTTCAACACTTTCTGTTTAAGAGTTGATCTAGTTCAACACTTTCTGTTTGTGAGTTTTCTGGTTCAACTTTCTGGTTGAGTTGATCTGCTTCAACTTTCTGGTTGAGACTCTTTGGTTCCACTTTCTGGTTGAGTTGATCTACTTCAACTTTCTGGTTGAGACTCTCTGGTTCAACTTTCTCGTTGAGTTGATCTGCTTCAACTTTCTGGTTGAGACTCTCTGGTTCAACTTTCTGGTTGAGAACAATGATAGTTCTGTTGAATCTTTTCTGCCTGCTTCTGTCTGTTTATTGCTCTGGTCCTTCTGACTGACTAGAACTGAATGATTTTATAGGATGGAATCCTAAACAAGATAAGACATAACAAGACAAAATAATAGGTTCTCCCAACAGAAACACTTTATATGTTAGTGACACTGTTACATATGGAGCAAATAGAAGTAACACAGAACACAAACAAACCTAAGTGTGTTTTCGAGAGAGCATCATCAAAACTTAAATTATTTGTGGGGTTCCCAACTATCTCTCTTGTAATTTACGCTAATCAGATAGCAAGAGTGATCTTGTTATCTAACAGAGTGTAGTGTGTGGAATATGGTGGATTTATTGTGTTGCTCTTATTAGAAAACCTTGATAAATACTTAGCAAAATATATTAAGAGGTTTATTAAAACAATACAATTTTGAATGCAAGTGTAGGGTTAGTGAATAAACAACTGAAAATAAGATGCGTAAGGTAAAGAACACAGTTGTTTTCACATGGTTCGGGAAACCCCCTACGTCTACGTTCCAATCAAAGTAGATCGGATATCCACTACTTAGGATACTCTCTTCTTTATACTCGCTGAGAATGAGCCACAAGTTCCAGTTAAAACTAGAAAGAAACTTGTGCACGAATATGGGTCGTATCCCTTGCAACTTGCAAATAAATATGCTACAAGGTACTTTCACGTTAATACACTAGAAAACTAATAGCTAGAGAAGATATCTTCTTTATTCTTCTCAATAAGACAGACTTGAATCGAGGTTGGTGTGACTTCGGTCACGAACGGCTTGAACACGATCTGGCTTGTGAAATCTTCTCGTAGAATGCTTCAATGGTAGAGTAGATTTCTTGATAGAGTTTCAGCTTGAAAGTTTGCGAGTAGGTTTGTAAGTCCTTAGTTGATTAGTTCTCCTCCAAATTTTGTTCCAAGCTTTTATAGGTGCAGCATTCGAAATTCTGCCATTAAGATTAATTGGCGTGAAATAAATGTTGATTGCCAATCAATTATGTGAATCCCTAATTTAATACTCTTGCTTTGCAGGAATGGTTGACTGAATCTTCTCTGATTACGGAAAGCAGATAGGTTGATTGATCTCTTTCCTTTCTTTGAGCTTCGAATGATTCACCTTCCTTCTTGATCTCTGATTTGATTATCTTTCCATCTTCGTGAGATCTGATGACGTGGCATAAGGATGGGATTCTCTCTAAGTACATTTGGATGACGCCTTGCATACCAGATGACTTAGATAGATATCAGATGACTAGGTGAAATACCAAATGACTTACTGCATATCTGGATCTTTACCTAGTCTCCATCTCAGTGATCTGTAATGGGCAGGTTCATTCTTCCTTACTAATCTGGTCAACCAGATCAGGTCCACTGCCAGCGAGGTGATCTGGTCCAAACTTGCTCCAAAAACATGGTGCGAATATATGGGTGAAACTTACTTTTAACTAGATTGAGTGACCTTTATCAGGTGGTCTGCTTGCCTCAGGTGAGCTGGTCTGCTTCGAATATGCAGAAGACTATCTAACCAGATGACTTCCTATAGGGCAAAATACTTAAAAGTATTTAAGTCCTTTACAATTTATCATCAGCTAACCTGGTCTAAATAAAAGCAGACTTGCTCTCTATCAGATTAACTTGATTCGTAGTGAGCTGTTACATGTTGAGCAAGCTAAGTCTAGCAAGCAAAACATTAATTAAATCTAACTGTGTTTTGAAAGAACATCATCAAAACAAAATTTTGTGAAGGGTTCCCAACAATTTCCCCCTTTTTGATGATGTTGAAACCACACTTTACAAATTAACCCTAAGTAAAGCAATAAGAGCTGTCTAGTTTAAAATACTAGAAGGGTTAAGTTCGTTATAATTTATAATGAATAAAGACTTTATAATGAATAAAGATAGTGTTAATCATAAAGACAGAGTTAATCTGGACAGACTCAGTATTGTTCTGGTCATATATCTGGCTAGTCACACATAAACAATTTCCATTCGAGAAAGCTTAATCGCTCTAAGAAATTAGTCAAATAAACTGAAAAGTTTGTATTTGGTGTATTCCCCCCCCCCCACCCTTATACACCAAACCTTGCTCTTTCGGGACCAACAAGTGGTATCAGAGCAGTGGTTCATACGACCATTGTTTCTGTTTCACAAGGTTGAAACCTACATGGTCAACTTGAATAGATCTAGGAAAACCTTTTTCAGTCACGTGCATATTATCTGTTATCATGGAATCTTCTGTTATTAAAGCTTGTGAAGAATTTTCCATCCAAGGATACAGAGAATGGAGTTTCAGAATCAAGATGTGTCTAAAAGCTCATCACTGTCTGATGTAGAAAGTGATAGAAGAAGGACCATTAGCCATATACGAAGAGAAGACTCGTTTCACAGAACCTGGTGTGGTCAAAGAGAACGTGCTCAAGGATCCCATAACGTATACATCTGAAGAACGACGTGAAGCAAATCTGGATGATTTTACAAAGGGAATCATCTCTAGCACAATCAAAGGAGTCCATCTGGCAAATATTCATGATCTAGATACAGCCAAAGAGATGTGGGAGGCATTGCGAGAACTCAGCTTAGGTTCAGAGGCTATGATCGAGAACAAGCTGTATCTAGCATGTAAGAAGTTCGATGAATTCAAGATGAAGCCTGGAGAACCCATTGAACAGATGAAGAACAGATTCATAGAAGTGTTACTTGAAGTTTCTGCATTCAACAAAAACAAGTACACTCAACGAGAGAAGAATCTCAAGATACTCAGAGCATTACGACCAAGCTGGGAGATATATTCTGCAATGCAACCACTACGTGCTAATTACAATGATCTGTCAGTTGAAGCACTATTTGACCATCTGGTTGTACATGAATGTGATCTTACAATGTTGGTCCCGAAAGAGCAAGGTTTGGTGTATGGGGGGGGGGGGAATACACCAAATACAAACTTTTCAGTTTACTTGACTAATTAGAGAAGGAGAGATTTAAGCTTTCTGTATTACAGATTGCTCAAAGTGTCAGACCAGATAGATAATCCAATCGATCTGGTTCTAACCAAGCAGAATCTCTCAAGTGAGTAACACAAAGCAGTGAATAAGAGTAATCTTATTCTCCAACAATGTATTGTGTGCGGAATAATGGTGGACTTAGTCGGTGCTCTTGTTTAGAAAACTTAATCAAGTATTTAGAGAAATGATTAAGAATGCAGCTTGAATAAGTATGACAGATAGTGAATAAAAACAACTAGAATATAAATGCAGAAAGTAAATAACGCAGTTATTTTACGTGGTTCGGGAAACTCCCTACGTCCACGGTCTAATCCAAACTGGATTAGATATCCACTACTAGGATACTCTTCTTATTTATACTCACTGAGAACGAGCCACAAGTTTCAATTACAATCTGGTTGAAACTTATGCACGAATAAGGGTCGTGTCCCTTTAAAACTTACAGAAAACTACTGTAAACAGGATCTCTTCATGTTAATCCACTAGAGAACTACTAGCTAGCAAAGATCTCCTTCTTTTTCTCTCGATAAGACAGACTTGAATCGAGGTGTGTGATTATGATTACGAACGGCTTGGAACACGATCTGGTTGAAATCTTGTCTCAGTGAAAGCTTTGATGTTTGAGATGATTTCTGGGCAGAGTAGCTTTAGATGATAGATGATCTATTCGCGTGTTTTTGCCAATCTTTGTTCCGAGCTTTTATAGGTGTAGAATTTTGAAATTCTAACTGTTGAACTTGATTGATTTGAAGTAAATGTTATTTCACCAATCAAGGATAGTGAATCCCTGGATTATCTCCTCTTGCCTTCTAATGAGGTTGACAGAATCTTCCAAGTATGGTAAGTAGATCTTTTGACAGATACTTCTTTCCTTTTTTTTTCTTGTCTTGATTGATTCTCTTCCTTCTTTGGTACGAAAGGTTTAGTTTAGACTTTGGGATTCATAGACACTTCATCTATTTTCAGCGTTTGAATGTTGATCTGGTTTGAACTTTCTGGTTGAGACTTTCTGGTTCAACTTCCTGTTAAGGTTGATATTCTTCAACTTTCTGTTAAAGTTGATATGCTTCAACTTTCTGTTTTAACTTTCTGTCGGAGTTGATATGCTTCAACTTTCTGGTTGAGGCTTTCTGGATCAACTTTCTGTCAAGGTTGATATGCTTCAACTTTCTGGTTGAGTCTGAACCTTCTGAATCTATAAGATTCCTGTTACATATAAACCAGATAGAAAAATATAGAACATGAATAATCCTAAGTGTGTTTTCGATAGAACATCATCAAAACTTAAAATAATTTGTGGGGTTCCCAACAATTTCCCCCTTTTTGATGATGTCGAAACCAAACTTAAGCAAAATAAACAAAGTAACATAAAGCATGTTCTGGCAGATTGTTATATAAGTTGTATAACAATAAAAGACACAAAATGAAAGTAGATAGTAGAGGTGACAGAGAGAGCAAAACAGAAGATAAAGAATAGGATCTATCTAAGAGAACCATCTGGCTGCTCCATCCTTCTTCATCTTCTCTCTTTGTGCATCAGAGACTAGCTGTATGCTCTCGTAAATTCCATCTCTCACCCTGGGGTAATTTGGATCGTGATTGTCGATCTTATATCCTTTGATCTTAGCCAGTTGATTGATGTAATTTAAAATGTAGGTCTTGTCTGGAATATTACTGCCTGGTATTGTTGGGCATACCATAAACTCTTTCTCCGGAGCCTTGAGCTGGATTTTGGCATTAGATGCAGCTGTTCTGATCCTCTGTATAAGGCCCTGGTCGCTGAAGTTATCAAGGTATCGGATGAAGTCCTCATCTGGAGTTGATTCTGAGTATGTAGGCTCCTTCAAAAAATATCTATTCAAAATGAAGCTTTGCTTGACCTTCTCCCGGTCATTTTGATCACCTTCTGGAACCCATGCATCATTAGGTGTCTGTCTCTTCAAGGATAGGTTCCATGAGAAAGGTTTCTTCTTTTTCTTCTTTGACTGGGTAGTTGACTGAGATGACTGTTGTTGTGAGCGATCTGCAGATGAAGGCGAGGAGAAGGGTGTTTGAAAGGATTTCTCCTTAGCTTCTTGTGCAGCAATTTTCTTCTCCCTCTCTGCTTGTTCTTTATAGAACTGCGCTCTGAACACTGGGTCACATGCTTGATCCATGCTCACCCCGAACAGCAGCAATTCAGCTATCTGATCGCCCTCATCAATTGGCTTTTTGCCTTTGTCTTTTGGTGTCTGTTGTATATCAGAAGCTTGAGTTTGTTCTGTCCCAAGAAGGGTGGGGTCTGGTCTCGGAGATGTGGTAGGCCTTTCTTTGGCTGATTTTCTCAATTCAGCAGCACCTAGTTCAGCAGCTGGTTCTTCTGTTTCTTCTCCTACTTCTTCTGTCTGCAGGTTCTTCTCTTTCCCTATGCTCTTGCTGCCTTTGCCTCTCGAGATTTCTCCCTTTTCGACATCATCAAAAAAGGTAGTGATGAGTGTGCGAAGTGAGGTAATCTCTTCAGTCATTTTCTCCATTTTCTCTTCAGCATCTACTTTGAACCCAAGCAGTAAGTTGACTGTCTGGTCGGAGGCATCTAGTTTCTGCTCTAGTCTGCTATTCATTGTAGACAGTGTTTTGTCATACGTTTCTTGGAGCTCTTCGACAGCAGAGATGCGGGTTGTTTGCTACTCGAATTCTTCTGGGTTCGGATATAGCAGATCACTTAAAAGGTCCGTCTGATGTTTCTTCATGAGTTCCACAAATTTCTCTTTTTCAAAGATGGCCATTTGAGTGTGAAGGGATAAAGAAATGTCTTCCTTGAGTTCTATAGAGAGCTGTGCAACCTTCTGTCCGACTGCAGTATTGATGGTTGCTGGCTGTTTGGCCAGAAGGTCAGCTACCAAAGTAGTTATTTTCTCCGCTTTCTCTTCTACAACATCTAGTCGTAGGTTGATTTTGGCTTGATCTGCTTCGTTGGCCAATCTGTCATCGTCAATCTTTTTATCCAGCGCCTTCTGGACTGTTTTGAGCTTCCTTCTGATGTCACTATCCATATCGTTGACATAGTCTTTTTGATGTTGGTTGAAATCAGAGAGTATCTGGGTAGCCTTCTCTTGTAGAGTATTGCAGGTTTCTGTCAAACAATCTTCAACTCTAAGTGTGATAGGGTTGTCAAGTTGGAAATTGTTGAAAGGTCTGGTTTCTCTCTCCAGCAGTTCCTCCATTGAGTAGAAGTTGACATGCTTTTTGAGTTTCTGGGCAACTCCAGGTGTGTATATCTCATTGGTTGGCTCACCACCAATGTTCTGTCCAACTGGAAAATCATCTACTGGGTCCAGGTTGATGATGGGGATTTTCATTGCAGACTTATGGGGTTCTGCTGCTGTTTGTTCTGGTGGTTGCTGTTGTTGTCGTTCTGGTTGAGCAAATTCTATCATAGGGACATCTTGTTCTGCTGTTTCTTCTGGAACACTCAAAAAGAAATCCATTTTACCTGTGTAAAAGGATTTCAAATCAATCTTCAAGGGTCCTGCCTCATGCTTCATGAGCGCCAGGATGAGTTGTGGGTATTCTGATCAGACTTCTTTGACTGAGGAAGCTTGGAGTAGGCTAAGTAAAGTGGCCTCTTCCTTATTCAGTTCTTCAATTGTTCTTGTCTGGAGCAGCGCATCAAATATATAGTACTCGTTGTCCTTGACCAGCAAGTAGAACTTTACGCGCTTGGCTGCTCCCAAACTCTCTGGAAGGAGGTGAATGCCAGGAAACTCTTGCAGCACAGAATGTTCTGCTTCGTTCTCCAGTAAGTTTATGACACTTTCTGCTTGTCGTTTCCTTTCTTCCTCCTCATCGACAGATTCAACCTCTTCATCATCCTCACTTATTCTTTCCATTCTGTTCGGTGAGGGTGTAGGTGTTCTAGCAGGAGAAAAATCTTTCTCCTGATGTGGATTAAAACTTGTTTCTGGTTCCACATCAGCCGCTGGAGTCTCGGTTTGTGGAGCCTCTGGAGGAACTATCTCAGCCTGTGTCTCCTCCTCTCCCAGTTCTGCTGCAGTTTCTGGTGGTGGTGGAGACTCAACTTTCTTTAATCTGCGCTTCTTCTGTTTAGGCTGAGAGGCAGAAGTTTCTGTCTCAACAAAACTTCCTCTCTTGGCTGAAGGTTTGCGAGCTGGCTTTTCTTTCAACACTTTCTTCTGTTTTTCAACACCCTTGGCAGGTGGCATCCATGTAGGGTTTGAGCTGCCCATCTCCAGAAGTGCTACACGATGCACCTCATCAGTTGTTTTGTTGAAATAAGCTGGTGAAAGTCCTATAGACTTTCAAGCTGGTGTTGATCTTTAAGTATGGTGATACTAGTATTGAATTCAACAGCATCTTCCCAGACTTGCTGCTTAAATAATCGTTCCACCATGAGACTGATTTTGGTGGAATGACGCAAATGTCTCCTCACTTCCACTGAAACTCCTTTGCCTCTGCTATCCTTGGTGTAAGTTACCAGCTTTGCTTCCTTTGCCATCAAATCAAACAGAATCCTGCTCCAGTTGACTCTGAGATTGAGTACAACAGCCGTGAGAATTCTGAACTTCTCCGGAGTCACTTGATCATATGATCCACTGTGATTGAGGAATATTCTTTGAACCAATTCGAGTAGCAATTTGAAGCCTGGTTGAAAGAGAGCTCGTTGAAACATTCTTCCAGTATATGCGATGGGTATTACCATCATGATTTCCACTGCTTCTTGCAATTGTTCAGAGGTGATATCATCCAAAGTCAAACCTTCATCTTTCAATCGATACGCCTGGTTGATCATTGCGATGACATTGTATGTTGATTTACTGGTTCTGTCCCCGATTGGCATCAACACATTAGCTTCATTGCCATCTTTATCATTCTACCATGTCAGATAAAATGTAGCTACGGATTTCGCCAAGAACATTTTGGGGTGTGAAGTAACAATGTTGCAGAATCCTAACATCACAAGAATATACAGGACAATTATATGTATGTTCATCAGTTTATATGAACAAGTATGAATGTCCACACATAAACAGTTAATAAGAATGATGAGACATTTTAAAAAGTTCATAAGGCAAGTAAAGTAATACTTGTAGCAAGTTGCAGATATAAGGAAGATTTAATAAACTTAAAACCTTTGCAGCGTGTAACCATGGCAAAAATTTCTTCAAGTTTGCAAAATCCGTGAGTATCAAACACAGCAAAAGGTTCAGGCGAAAGAAACTTCTGAACCTCGGCCACATGTTGAAGAAACAAAGAGGTTTGGGGTGCCATGATCAAACGTAAGATGTTTTGAAAGGATTTGCAGAGAAATCAAGTCGAGAAAATCTTAAGTGCTTAGGAATAGTAGTGCTCAGTGCGATGTAAGTGAAGGTGAATAGTCCAGTGCAGGATATCGCATATATATATAACAAAATAATCAACGGCACAGATGGAAGGGATAAAAATTGAAAGGTTGGATTTGTATCTCCCTTTTTTTTTTTAGGTTTTTCCCGCTTCAGTCCTTTGTTTTGCCGCCTTTCCTTGCGTGTGATATACACGCTCTAGATCCTAGGATTGTAGGCGAGCATGTGCGTATCTCATTCTCCACTGCAACTTTCCTTTTTCTTTTTATTGCAGGGATTTTCTCGATCACAGTTCCCAAAGGTGTGCTAATCATCACAAATATAGAAGATTTAGCAAATCTAGGTTAGAAAATAACTTTGCAGAATGTAATCTCAGAGATTGATTATGGAAAGTGACGTCTTTTATCTAGGACGCTTCAATTTCCTCAAAAAGTTCCCCCTTGACTTAGTAATTAAGAAATAATTTCCACATGGTACTTTCTTCAACTGAGTAAGTTATGACACGTGAATTTTTTTTTTTTTATATTTCCATCTTCGCATTCTGTCATTCTGGAAGACATTCTGTTGTTAACATTCTGGTGACCTTCTGTTGTTAACATTCTTGCGACCTTCTGCTGTTAACATTCTGGTGACCTTCTGTTGTTAACATTCTGGCGACCTTCTGCTGTTAACATTCTGGTGACCTTCTGCTGTTCTAACATCCAGACTTAGTAATCCAAGCTTTCCACATAGCATCTTAAATCTTTCTTCTGGTAGAGCTTTAGTCAAAATGTCAGCACGTTGGATATCTGTGTGTATCTTCTCAATCTGGATATGCTTTCTCTCCACATGATCTCTAATAATATGATGTCTCACATCAACATGTTTGCACCTTGTATGAAGTACTGGATTCTGTGTTATAGCTATTGCGCTTGAACTGTCACAGAATATAGGTATCTCCTTTACTTCGATCTCGTAGTCCCTTAGTTGCTATTTCAACCATAGGATTTGTGCACAACAGCTTCCAGCAGCCATATATTCTGCTTCGGTTGTTGATGTGGCAACGGATGTCTGTTTCTTTGAGAACCAAGATATCAACTTGTTTCCAAGAAACTGGCATGTACCAGAAGTAGACTTTCTGTCCAGTTTGCATCCTGCATAGTCTGAGTCAGAATAGCCTGTTAGTTCAAAATTATCGTCATGCGGATACCAGAGACCAACGTTAGCCGTTCCTTTAAGATATCTAAGTATCTTTTTGACAGCCTCCATATGTGATTCTTTAGGATTGGCTTGATATCTGGCACATACTCCTATTGCAAACGTGATATCTGGTCGACTTGCAGTAAGGTTCAATAATGAGCCTATTATGCCTCTGTATTTTGTTATATGTGCAGGTTTGCCTTCTGGATCTGGATCTATCTTTCCATTGGTCTGTATTGGAATCTTGGTTGGCTTGCTGTCTTTAACTCCAAACTTGTTGACCAGATCGTTAATGTACTTTGCTTGATTTACAAAGATACCATCTGGTAGCTGTTTTACCTGCAAACCTAAAAAGAAATTCATCTCGCCCATCATGGACATTTGATATTTATTCTTCATTAGTTCAGCAAATTTATCACATAAGTGGGGAGATTGAGATCCAAAAATTATGTCGTCTACATATATCTGGACCAAAAGGATATGTTCTTTGACTTTAATGACAAACAATATTTTGTCAACAGAACCTCTTCTGAAGCCTGATTCCAGCATGAATGTTGATAACGTTTCATACCACGCTCTGGGTGCCTGTTTCAATCCATAGACAGCTTTAGCTAATCTATATACTTTCTGGTCTGGATTTCCTTCTTCAAAGCCAGGTGGTTGCTCAACATATACTTCTTCCTCAAGTATACCATTTAGGAATGCACTTTTAACATCCATCTGGTACACTTTCAATCTCTTGTATGCTGCATATGCAAGGAATAGTCTGATTGCTTCCAATCTGGCAACCGGTGCAAAAGTTTCGTCAAAGTCGATGCCTTCCTGTTGACTGTATCCCTTTGCAACAAGTCTAGCTTTGTTTCTGACTACTTCACCATTTTCATCTCGTTTATTCTTGAATACCCATTTGACACCTATCACTCCTTGATGTTTTGGTCTGTCTACTATATACCAAACTTGGTTTCTTTTGAACTCGTTGAGTTCTTCTTGCATAGCAATGACCCAGTCTGCATCTTTGAGTGCTTCATAAGTATCAGAGGGTTCAGCACGTGATAAGTAGCAACTAAGAAATGCACTTTCTCCATGCATTCTTCTAGTTTTCACTCGATCTGCTGGGTTCCCAACAATCTGTTCAGAAGGGTGATTATCTTGTATCCATTTCCTTCTGCTGGACATCTCTTCTTCTGATATCTCAGGTTCTGGTTCATTTGTTGGATCCTCAAATTCTGGATGAGATGCTTGAAAAGGATTTTCAACTTCTGGTTCTTCATTTTCTTGATTATTATTCCAATCATTTGTGTCTCTTGATTCTTCTGGTTGATCTTGATCTTGCTCAATATTGTCTCCTTCTTCTGGATGATTATCTTCTGGTGGAGTTATTGATCTGTCAGGGTCCAGTATGATATGTTCTGTTCCTCCTTGCTGTGAGCTTATTGCTTCATCAATAGATGGAACATAAATATCATTGTCTTCTGTTGTATTCCAGATTAGAATATCTTCGAGTAGAATTCCTTCTGTTCTCTTATCTTTGTTCTTGTTGGGAACCCTAAATTTTGTTTTGATGATGGTCCTTCGAAACACACTTAGTTGTGTTATAGTTTAAACTGTTCTAAAGTGTAAAACAGATCACTAGATGTAAAGTGTATCGTGTTATGGAACAGACTAGGAGATGACTTGATATATAAAGGAAATATTCCTATAGAAGTCAATATCAACATAGTACAGGATGAAGGTCAAGAATTCACGCCAAAAGGAATCGATCTACTGTAACAGACAGCGACCAGATCGATGACCAGATCGATGTTTGCAGTGAGGCACCAGATCGATTGAGTCATCAATCTACCAGCTGTCATCATCCTACACATCATATGCTCTTACCACGTCAAGATTAAAAGTCTATCCAACTGGGATTGGAAAGAAGATCTTCGGCTAACACATAGAAGGAAAGAGACCGTTAGCAATCTGCTTTCCATAACTCAAAGATTGAGTCAACCTTTCCTATATGGCAAGAACAGATATGATGGAAACCATTGATTGGCAATATACCATCTAACTCACGCCAATCAACAACGGCTAGAATTTTGAATTCAATGCCTATATAGTTGAAGTTAGAGATCTGGAGAAAGTGAGAGAACACACACGTGAGCCATACTGTTGTCATACCTTCAAGGAATCAATCTGCTATCCAGACTTAGAGCTTCAAGACTCTGTGATTCTACATCACACCAATCACCTCGATTCAAGTCTGTCTTATCGAGAGAAAGGAGATCACCCTGCTAGCTAGTAGTTTTCTAGTGGTAACGTAGAGATAATCTGTTGTAAAGGGACACGACCCTTACTTCATGCATAAGTATCACTCTAGTTGTGATTGATACTTGTGACTCGTTCTCCACGAGTATAAAGAAGCAGAGTATCCTAGTAGTGGATAATCTGGTCTAGTTTTTGACCAGATCGTGGACGTAGGGTTTTCCCGAACCACGTTAAACAACTGTGTGCTTTACATTTCTGCATATTTCATTTCAGTTGTTAATTATTCTAACCTTCTGCACTATCATATAATCTGCATTCTTAATCTATCTGCAATGCAACCTCTCCGTGCAGATTTCAATGATCTGTCCACTGAAGCATTATTCGATCACCTTGAAGGTCATGAGTGTGACATTCAAAGAATCAGAGGACCAGATCATCTGTCCAAAAAGACAGAAAGCAGCTCTAAGAAGGAGAAGGAAGTTGCCTTCAAAGCGAAGAGCAAAATAGACGATCCATCTGACCCCTGTTCACCAGATGAAGAGAAAGGCTATGATAAACTCTTAAAAGAGTTTGCTATGATTGCCAAACGCATGGATAAAATGGAAGTCAGATCGAAGAAGTACAGACGCTTTTACAAAGATAATAAGAAAAACTTCTATAAAAGCATGACAATGATCGATCTGATGACAAGAATGAATCCAAGCAGCAGACTGCTAAAACAACAAAGACCTCTAGCTCCACAGATTACACTTGCTTTGGATGTGGCAGAACAGGTCACTTTAAAACAGATTGCCCTGATCTGTCCAGAAGTCAAAGAGAAGAACTGAGAGCTAAAAGAGATCGAAAGCTCAAATATGAGCGCAAGGCCATGATAGCTGAACAGAACTCAAGAAGCTCGAGTCATTTCTCAGATAGCTCATCAGAAAATGATAAAGCTTTCGTTGCTGATGATGAAGAAAGCTGGAAAGAATGCTATGTAGGACTGGACAATGGCCTAGATGAAGTTAAGGTAAATTCTTGCTATTCAAATTCCTCAAATAATGACGATCTGGAATAGGAAAATGAAGATGAAGCAGAATACTCATGGGATGAAGTAAACGAAATGTTCAAAAGCTATTCGAGCATCAAAAGGCTATTTAGAGAAGTTGTTGAAAAGAATGATAGACTAAAGAAATCAGAGGAGATTTTGAGCACAGCAAACACACAATTTGTCGCCAAAATCAACAATTTGGAAGAACATAACAAGAGCAAAGACTGTGAAATCCACACACTTAATTCAAAAGTGAATGATCTGATTATTAGAAACAACGTTGCTGAAGAGAAGATCAAGAAAGGCAAAGAGATGATCTACAAAAGTGACGAGTGTGCTAAACTGCTAATTAATTTGTAACAACAAGGGACATCTGGATTAGGATATCCACGTCACTCAGAAAAGTCTACAAGAACAATAAAATTTGTACCAGAAAGGAAGCAAATACCAGATCAAGTAAAAGACTTGAAAAACAAGAAAGGTCTTCTGCAGAAGATGTGGTAAAACAAACTGGATTCAAACAAACAAAGGATCAACCAGCTTACTACACAAAATCAGATCATGCTCATAAGAAGAATGTCAACAGGACACTACCAAACAAAAATGTCAACAGGACAGCACCAGTTAAGAAGGGATTGAAGAATGATGAAATAGAGAGATATCATCCATCTGAAATTCATTCTCTATCTAAAGTTGACAATGATGGGAACACTATTACCTGTTATATTTCTGTTCCTAACCCTAGAATGTTCTGTATTCGAAAAGGAACATTTGCTAATAGTCAAGCACCCAGACGATGAAGGGTAGCTAAGCTTTATTAAATGCAGGAACAGAAGACTGCAAGAAGAAGCAAGATAGATAAAGGAGCAATCTGGATAATAGATAGTTGTTGTTCAAAACACATGACGTGTGATAAGAACCTGCTATCAGATTACATAGAAAAACCAGGACGCCAGGTCACCTTTGGATGTAATTCAAAAGGATATACCAGAGGGTATGGAAACATCAAAGTTGGCAAGACTACTATCACTAATGTATCATATGTTGAGGGTCTTAGTCATAATCTGTTTTCTGTAAGTCAGTTCTGTGCTAACGGTAATCAGATTGTTTTTGATACTAACAACTGTCTGGTGAAGAATAAGGAAGGAGATGAAATACTCCTTACTGGTAAACTGCAGGATAGATTATACATTGTCCAGTGGACAAACCAGATCGAGACCTGCTTAGTCACTAAGACTGTATCAGAAACCAGCTGGTTATGGCATAAGAGATTAAGCCACCTAAACTTTAAGTCAATCAACAGGATTGCCAAGGAAAAGTTAGTGGAAGGACTACCAGATCAAGTATATGATAAAGATCATATATGTGATGCTTGCCAAGCTGGAAAGCAGATCAGGTCATCCTTCAAAAGCAAAACAGCTCATTCAACATCAAGGGTACTAGAGCTGTTACATCTTGACCTGTTTGGACCAGTCAAACCTCTAAGCATAAATGGGAGAAAATACACACTAGTAATCATAGATGATTACTCAAGATTCACTTGGGTCATCTTTCTGTTGAAGAAGAAAGAGACTCTATACAAACTCCCTGATTTTCTACACAAGATCACAAAACAGAAGGAGATGAGTATAATCTCTATAAGAACAGATAGAGGAACAGAATTTCTAAACCAAAAGATTGAAGCATACTGCAACAAGATGGGAATAACTCATCAAACATCTGCTGCTCGAACTCCTCAACAGAATGGAGTTGTTGAGAGGAGAAACAGATCACTCAAGGAAGCAGCACGTACAATGCTAAATGCGACAAATCTACCCAAGAAGTTCTGGGCAGAAGCCATCTACACAGCTTGCTACACTCAAAACAGATCATCCATCACAATCAGACATGGGAAGACTCCATATGAGATCTGGAACAACAGAAAGCCTAAGATTTCTTATTTTCGTACTTTTGGCTGTTTGTGTTACATACACAATAATGGAAAGTCTCAATTAAAGACTTTTGATAGCAAATCTGACCCAGGAATATTTTTAGGATATTCTAATGTTAGTAAAGCATATCGAGTCTATAATAAGAACTCTCATATTGTGGAGGTAACAGCTCATGTTGTGTTTGATGAGTCTATTATTGAGTACAGGTCATTAGATGAAGAACAATCAGAAAACCAGATGACTACAAGAAGGATGAATAAAATACTTCTTGAAGACATTCTAATCTGGAACTCTAAGAGAGTTGATGAAGAAATTGATACTCCACCTGCTGCTGAAGAAATCATACAGCAAGGGGGAACAATTCAACTTAATCTGGATGAGAACAGATTGCCAACAGAAAGCAATGAAACAGTCATTGCAGATGATGATGAGCAAGCTGGAAATCAAGATCCAGAGGCAGAACCAGATGAGAATCCATTCCAAGCTTCATCAACAGCACACCCTGAATTTGAGGAACCAACCGATCAACCTGATCCTGTGATATCCGATGAAGAGATGACCAGGAGAAGGAGATGGATACAAGACCATCCACCAAAACAGATCGTTGGGAACCCATCTGATGCTTATGAAGCACTTCAAGATGCAGACTGGATAACAGCCATGCAAGAAGAACTCAATGAGTTCAAAAGGAATGAAGTCTGGTATCTCGTGGACAGACCCAAACATCAAGGTGTAATAGGTGTAAAATGGGTGTTCAAAAATAAATGAGATGAGAATGGTGAAGTACTCAGAAACAAGGCCAGATTGGTAGCTAAAGGCTATAATCAAAAAGAAGGCATTGATTTTGATGAAACATTCGCACCAGTAGCCAGATTAGAAGCTATAAGGCTATTTCTAGCTTATGCTGCTCACAAACGGTTCAAGGTATACCAGATGAATGTCAAAAGTGCTTTCCTCAATGGTATCCTTGAAGAAGAAGTATATATGGAATAGCCACCTGGATTTGAAGAGGCAGATCCAGATCAGAAAGTATACAGACTGACTAAGGCAGTCTATGGTCTAAAACAAGCCCCTAGAGCTTGGTATGAGACCTTATCAACTTTCCTACTAGAATCTGGATTCAGAAGAGGATCTGTTGACAAGACTTTGTTTATCATCAAAGTCAAAGAAAACATTCTCTTAGTCCAGATCTATGTAGATGATATCATTTTTGGATCTCAATCTACCTCTCTGTGTGACAAATTTGCTGAACTTATGAAAAATAAGTACCAAATGTCCATGATGGGAGAAATGAGTTTATTTTTAGGTTTGCAGGTCAAGCAGCTACCAGATGGTATCTTTATTAATCAGACAAAATACATCAACGATTTGCTGACCAAATTTGGGTTAAAAGACAGTAACCCAGTGAAAATCCCAATGCAGACCAATGGGAAAATTGATCCAGATCCAGAAGGGAAACCAGCTAATATCACACAATATAGAGGGGTCATAGGCTCATTACTCTACCTAACTGCTAGTCGACCTGACATCACATTTGCAGTAGGTTTATGTGCAAGATATCAAGTCAATCGCAAAGAATCTCACATGGAAGCAGCTAAGAAAATATTAAGGTATCTTAAGGGAACAGCCCATGTAGGATTATGGTATCTGTGTGAAGACAACTTTGAACTATCTGGATATACAGCTTCAGATTATGCTGGATGCAAATTGGACAGAAAGTCAACATTTGGCACATGTCAGTTTTTAGGAAATAAACTGATCTCTTGGTTCTCAAAGAAGCAGACATCCGTTGCAACATCTACCACAGAAGCTGAATATATGGCAGCAGGTAGTTGTTGCGCTCAAATACTTTGGCTAAAGCAACAGCTCAAAGATTATGAGATTGATGTCAAAGAAGTACCTATCTTCTGTGATAGCTCAAGTGCCATTGCAATCACACAGAATCCGGTTTTGCATACCAGATGCAAACATGTTGATGTGAGACATCACTTCATAAGAGACCATGTTGAAAGAAAACATGTGCAGATTGAGAAAATACAGACTGAAGTCCAGAGAGCAGACATTCTCACTAAAGCATTACCAGAAGAGAGGTTTAAAATGCTTTGTGGAAAATTAGGACTATTAAATTTGGAAGAAAGGATCAGATAGTCTTAGAGCAGATCGTATGATATTTCAACTGGAAATAGATACCAGATCAACGTGTTCCAACAAGGTAATAAAACCAGATGATCCAAGTACAGATTAATAAAGACAGATCGTATAAGATTCCAACTGGGAATTAACACCAGATCACTAAATAAATAACAAGAGTCAACAAGATTAATCAAATTCCAACCGGGAATTATTAAGACAGATTGATGTTCAATGTTGAGTAAGGCATAAGCAGATCAATGTTGTTAACATCAGTGGTAACATCAGCTCGCTAAGAAAGAGAACGATCTTGACCAGATCACTTATGCCACGTGGATATTAAATTAATATTCTTATTAAGTATCCCATTACTTGGTTACACTACTAGAAAAACGCTCATACATGACATTAATTTAATGTCATGTATGAGGGTAAAACAATGTCAAGTATGGTAGGCTCATCTATTCCTCGTTCATAGATGACACTGAAATAATGTCATCTATGCGATCATAGATGACATTACGCGCTCATAGATGACACTAAAATAATGTCATCCATTTCATAATACATGACACAATATAATGTCATCTATATAAAAAAAATGTCATTTATAAGCGAGAAGTTGACACATTTAGGTGAAATTCATGACTTTTTTAGAATGTCATCTATAATTCTAAAGATGACAGTAATTTAATGTCATCTATATTAAAAAAATGTCATTT